>VXAU01001554.1:1490537-1517196 GCA_013399695.1 Formicarius rufipectus | reverse complement strand
TACCGAGGCCGGGCGGGGTCAGCCGGCGGGGCCGAGCGGGCGCTGTGGGTGCCTCGCTACGGCCGCAGGGCTGGCGCGGGGCGCGGGAGGGCCGCGGGGCGCGGGGCTGGGGCGACGCGGGCCGGGGCGGCTGCCGAGCCCCGCACGGGGTTTGTTTGCCGTGTCCGGGCCTCCGTGTGGTTGTGCCGGTGTCTCCAGGGCCCCATGCGGGGTTTGTTTGCCGTCTCTAGGGCCACAGCGTTACCCGCCGGCGGTCCCGCCCTGCGGCCCTGGCCCGAGCCAGAGGGCCTGGAGTGGGTGCCTGGGGAAGCCCAGATGTTCCTTGGAGCACGGTCTGTGCAAAGTGCGGAGGATTTCGGCACTGTAGGCCCTGCCTGGGTGAGGCAGCCTGTGCCTCGCTTGCCGCCGTGAGGAGGCACGGGCAGGCTGATGTCTGTGGTGTTGTAGTGCTGTAACTTCCTACTCGACAAGCAAGTGAACATGATAACACTGTTTAAGTGATTATCGGAAGTTTCAGCAACAGTTAATAAATTTCAACAGGCTTTTCCAAAGGTTATAGTTTCTTGACAATGTTTCAGAACTTCTGCCTTGCTATTTAAAGTTTATTGCATAACAAGCAAGCAGCTGAAAACCCAGCAGTGACAGGAGCTGTAGTGATAACTGAAGCTGTTACATCTTAATAGTAGTCATCAGTGGGAAGTTTCTTAATGTTTCTGCCGCAATTTTTAGTTTTGAAATGACATTGATTCCTGTAGTGAGGCTGAGAACACAATATTTCAAGAATGTTTTCATGATTTGTTGTTTTTTTATACACAGGAGACTAAATGTTCGAGTGAATATTGAGCTACACTCAATTTCTAATCCTGTTCATAAGAAGGTTGGTAGATGAGTCATATCTGTGTGATTCATTAGGAATTACCCAAATTGTTTTATAAAAGGATAAATAGGCAAAGAAAAAAACAAAATTGAATTTTAGCAGTTGTCATTTGGCCTTGTTTTATTTTTTTATATTATATATTGAGTAATTAATTTGGTTTGGTATGGTGAGGTTTGGTGTGTTTTTTTTTCCTTCATCCTTTTTAGCCCTCTCTTTTAGTTTGGCTGTACATGGGTCTTATTAAACTTGCATGTTAAAAGTATGTTACAAAATCACCAGTAGTATTCTCTGTTGTTGTATGCCTGAATTGGTACTTGAGCTATACATCCACCCAGCATGATGTTAAGATTGATCATGAGCTGCTTCTAGTGTTCTTGGGTAAAGATTTGTTTGTAAAGGAACACAGCATTTTTTGGTAAGATTCTGCTGATGGTGGCAATTATAATTCTTCACACTGTTTTAGAAGCAGTTCAGTTAGGAACTATGTCCTGTGCTGCAGGCTGTGTCAGGAGTAGTCTGGAAATCCAGTTGGGTATATCAGTGAGTGGTCAAGTCAGGAAAGACAAATGCTTGATCAGCTAATGGAACATCAGGGCAAGCAGGTGCTTTTATCTCACCCATCAGTCTGCAGCAATGGCTTGGGGTGGCGGCAGTGTAAATAGTCTCTGTGTGTAAATCCCTGAATTTCTTATGCATCTTCAGCTGAGTTTGTTGGTGTTACTGGCACCTGAGTTACTGAAACATGTACATGTGCTATAGTCACATTTCATTTATGTTGGAAGAGCTGTCAGGTTTCTACTTAATTAGCTGTGTGTGCTAGGGAATATTACATTCTTCACACAGGTGTGAGCCTTGTTAGAGGGAGCAGGAGCCTGGGCCCAATGTACCAGGTGTTTTGCATAGCCCCATCCTTGTAATGCAAGGTTTAATGCTTTCAGAGAAGGCAGTTTTTCCAAAACACAAGTGTAGACCTTGAATGAACTAATGAGTGTCAATTTAAAAGTCGGGCAGCATCGTGCTATAGTTCTTCATGCGCTTACTGGGCTTCAGCTGCATCCATTTTTTATTCACTTTGTGGAGCTCTGTATTTCAAGCATAAAACCTCTTCCGATGGTGGTTTCATAAACTTTCAGGATTAGTATCTTCTGAAAAATTTGCAGTTATGGGAACGATGTGTTTGTGATCCATTGCAGTGGACTGCTAGTGTTGCACTCTATTTCATGTTGGGGGGAAAATAGCAAATAGTTTTCTTTCTGGAAAACGTTGAATACACATTGAAATTTGAAACCTTTGCTGCTCAAAATTGATGGTTTTTACTTGATTTATTTATGTGAAAAAGGTTTTCTTGTTTATGTAATGTTTGAAGTTGTGTTTAATGTTTAACACATTCTGAATTAGTTGCCAAAATTCTATCTTATTTTTTGGTTGAACAGTAAAAACATTCAATACTGTTTGCAATACTGATTTAAAGTATTTAAACACTTCTGGGTGCTTCATAGTATTTAAAATCATATTTAAATCTACATCTTTTCAGGATTTAGCTGTTCGATTGACTGATGATACTGATCCTTTTTTCCTTTATAACCTTGTCATATCTGAGGAAGATTTTCAAAGGTAAGTGAAAGAATATTTTCTGTGAAACATTTCTAAATGGCAAAGAAGAACGAGGGAATATTTTTAGTTTACAATGGTCTGTGTTAGAATTTAGGTTTTTACATTTTTCCCTTGTGGAGTTTTGTCAGTATTTTGGCAGTATTGCTCTCTCTGACCAAGTGATCTGTTTGGGGTTATATGGATGAATGTTGAGATCCTGGTGTAAAGATCTCAACTGCATAGATACAGTGCCACAGTTCATCCTGATGCTTCAATCTTCTGTTTTACATATCTGTTTCTTCTGGACTGTTCAGCGTGTGGGAACTAGTTCAGGAGATAACTGTGAGAGGAAAGTCTGTTTACATGGACATGGATTCACAGACCTTGTGTACCAATTGCACTGTTGGGTTTCGTGTACTTGCTCAGAATTTGATCATCAAATTGCAGCACCAGACACGAACAGTTCAGTTTTCTGCTTTCTTTGGGTTGGTTTGTTTTTTTGGGCGGAAGTGTTTTGGTGTGGTTTTTATAAAAAGAGAGGTGTGGTGAGGGTGAGTGTTGCAGATCAAAAGGCAAAAGTAAAACGTTTGCAAAGCAGATGTACAGAAGTATTTTATTACACAGAGGCACAGCTTTGTGCATCACTGTTGCAGGTTTCTGTCTCTGAGTTTGCTGCATCTGTGGTGAAAGGGTGCAGTTGAACAGACAAGTAGGCCGGGAGTCTTCCCTCATTGTCCTTTGTCTCTTCCATGTGCCTTGTCCAATAACCTCTCTGCTCTGAGGAAGATACCTGCTCATCTGGGTTTTTTTTCTTAGTGCAGCCCATTTGCAGGAACTCTTGAAATCAAAAATACGCTCTGGGGATTGTTATCCACAGCGTGGTCACATTTTTTATGTTGAAAATAACATAAAATTTAATGACATGATCAGAATTTGTCCTTTCTGCTGGTGTAAACAAAATATTTCATGGGAAATAAATTTCACTTCTATATATTGTTGCAGTGGTTTGTTTGTAGGCTTTCCCTAGCAACTGGGGTCAAAAAATAAGGAAGTATTCCATCCCATTCCCTTACATAATCGGGTATATAAAAGACAGAGAGGGAGGTTCCTCTCCCTCTTTTCTCTCTTCTCCCTTGTCGGGCAAGCACAGAGATGGCAGCTCTCGGTGTTCAGGCCTTGCTTAGCTATAGGAGTTGAGGCCTGGCTGAGGGCTGTTGTTTGTGTCCGCACAGAAGAGGAATTTGCTTCTCCTAAGGGAAGGTAGTGAGCTTTTATTTAGTTTTACTGAGCTAATTCCTGAGTTTCAGTTGTGTGTATCTGTTTTGTTTTTACCCTTTTGGTCCTTCTCCACGTCTTCTTTTCCCATTTTTCCCTTAGGGGATTGGTTTGGGATTGCTTGGATTCTTGTTCATATGTTCATAGTGTTTAATTGTATATACATGAAATATATGTAAATATACATCTTTCTTTGCTGCACTTTTTTTTTTTGTTACTTTTTTTTCCCCTTTTTGGGAGAGGAGTTGAAGGAGCTGACCAGCTCACAGCTATGTTTGGTGGGGAGCTGAGCCAAACTTACACAATTGTTAATTCTTTTTTTCAATCTGTTACGTAGCTTGAAATCCCAGCAAGGTCTCTTGGTAGACTTCTCTGCTTTCCCACAGAAATTTATAGATCTGCTTCAGCAGTGCATTCAGGAACAGAACAAAGATACCCCAAGGTAGGTCATAAGTGCATACCATGTTACTCTATGTGTCCATGTTGAGTTCTTAAAATACTTGTCAGTCCCTCAGACTGAGAAGAATCAGAATAAGGATAATTTAACCTGCCCCTGATGCACTCAGATTTCAGTCAGGGGATGTGACAGACTAAACCTAAGTCTTGGGAGGATGGAGCAGAGGAACTGATGTCACCTAACAGTCTCTGCATCTCAGTTGAGTCTGGCAAACTTCACAAGCTGGCAGATGTGCAAGAATGCAGCACTGGGTTTTTTTGGGTTCTCTTTTGGCTTTTTATCTTTTAATAATGCTGGAGAGATGATCTGAATATGGTGAAGTGAGGTGTAAATCATCCTGTTTCATAGGAGAAGGCAAGGTTATTATAAGGCATTCTGACAAGGATTTTTGTTTTCTCTCAGTGTTCAATTATTAAAATGTGAGGGGAGAGACCTGAGTTCCAGTCTTCCTTTTAGTGGCCTTTTGGTATGTTATTTCTGTTGTGTAGGTACCAAGGAAAGCCCTGTACCCAGCTCCAATCCAAGTAGTCAGGCCATTTCCTGAAGTATGTACTGTGAGCTATGGATTTTACTAGTTTGTAGGATACCTCAGTCAGGAGTCTTATTTTTCTTTTGAGTGTGGTTACAAAGACCCTGCTTGGTTTTGGACTCCCCAGTCTAAGATGGGCTGCTGAAAATTTTACAGATAAACAAACTGATTAGTCTTGTACATTCCTTATTATAGGGTGCAAGGATTTGAGTTACTTGTTTTTAGTATTAACTGCAATGTAGGGACTGAATTGTATAATTCTTTCCCAGACAAAAACTTAACGGCCTTTTATTGCGCATACATATATTTTGTTTGGAGATAACTTATAGGACATACAAGTAGTTTCAGAAAAATTATGCTAACGATTTAATTATTTTGATTTTTCCCTAGGTTTTTGCTGCAATTAGTTTCTTCAGCACCTGCTCTAGATCACACACCTGTCTCGTTAAATGTAGTGGAGACCAACCCTTTTAAACATCTTACCCATCTCTCTCTAAAATTCCTACCAGGAACTGATGCAGAGATAAAGAAATTCTTAGCCAACTCTTTGAAATGCCTTAAGGTAAAAAATGAAGGTTTGTCATAACTGCAACCAGGCTTTGATAATGTGTGTACTTAAGCATTTTTTTCAGTCTGAATACTTGACGTTTGTACCAAATTGCATGCTCTGGTTCATTTTTCCTATTAGCCCATATATGTCATTACTTGCAGCTACTTGGGTGCACATTATAGGAATGAAATTGTTACTGTCACTCTGGCAATGAAAATATTACCTGTATGTTCAGGCAGGCACTGTGACTTGAGCTGAAATGGAGGTATTTTCCACTTGCAGTGCATGTGGTATGCAACTGTTGGATGTTTCTGGATGCCTCAGTGTCTTCTGCTGTACAACTGGTGCTGATAGACAGAGCAGCTGCAGGAGTAACTTACTGTAACCCTGCAGTCTTTTTTCTGCAGCTGGGTGTAGGAATGTAGTCTGCATGTAATTGTAGGGTTTTGTGGACTGCAAAGGGCTAGTAGCTATAAATAACAAATCAAAATTGGAATGTTGACAGTTGGTAGCATGCTAGGTTTGAATTTAGGAGAATGAATTAAAGTTCGACTGTTGTGTCTCAGTTTCATAGCCTGGGATTTATGTCTCTCCTGCTGTGCTGTCATGTTTCCAGCCATCTAATAAGCCATTTTAATAACCTAATTTTACAGTATTTCAGTTGACTTCTTGTTCATGTAACACCTTTGTAAACAAGTTTTCATGATAAGATACTATTATAAAGATTTGGTGAGAATTAAATTCAGGGTTTTTACATTGTGGGCTAATGCCTTTTCTCTAAATTTTATTAGTTATATCTTAATATGATGCTTATTTAATAAGGTGATATTTTTCACAAATAAAATTACTATATGGTTTCTTAGGCAGGCAATGCTAATTAAATGGAAGCTAAATACTACTTGTATTTTGGGAGCTAAGGATTTGATGTGATGTCAATTTGTACATAGGAGGACAAATTAATATTGGAAGAAAAGCTTAGAAAAACTGAAGAGGATCTTACCAGGCAACTGAGCTACACTCAACAGGTAACATAAATTTTTAGCTTTTGTAGGTTGCACTTTTGATCTGTGGAAAATGTACCTTTTTGTAGGCTGGATGATTAGCCACTACCTAGCCAAGGTAACTGACTTGATAGTGAGTGAAAAGAAGAAAAGAGTCTACTGTAGCTTTTCTAAAGAATGAGTAAAGCCTGCAGCTGAAGAATTAAATTTAGTTCTTGCAGTACTAAAGCAGAATTTTGTACAGAGGTATGTCTGTATATACACACACAAATTTAATACTAAATACATGGTAGTCTGAAGATAAAATGAAAAATATGCTTTATATATTCCATGAATGGTTGGAAGTCCTTTTGTTTGGGAAAATTCTGAAAACATGGTCAAATAATTGAAGTCTTGGACTTCACGTTACTTGACTCCTTTTTGATTTTTGTAGTCAGCACAGTAATTGCTTCACCTTTGCATTACAATAGGATGATTTGGGTCAAGTTCTACAGTTATCAAGGTGACTTTTTTGGCTATCATGGAACAGAATAGTTCCATTAAAACTCCTCTTATGGAACTTTTTTTGGAATGGAATATATGTCTGCAATTTCAGTTTGAGTTACTGGAATGTGTTTGCTAAATGGGAATGCAGAATTACAAATCAAAAAGAGGAAAAGATGCTGCTGAAGAATTTTATATGTTTTTTTTTTTTTTCTTTCTCCCTACTGGAGTGTTCTGTATTACAAGGGTAGGGGGCATCAGCAGGCAGGTTTTTGACTCTTAAATAGTGGTTGGAAGAAAATACAATTGGAAATTAAATTATTTTATCCACAGTGTCAGAAAGCTGCTCTTCAGCTTCTCAGTGCCTTTTTCTGGTTGCAGAATGAACAGCAATTTTGGCATCTGGTGCTAAAATTTAGACTTTTCTTAATAATCCATGTCCTTTTAGTAAGTAACAGTAAAGAATCATTCAGTATTGACTGTAATTCTTAAATTTTTAAAATCCTGTACATTTCTCAAAATTAAACAGAGCTTGTCAGAGAAGAGCCGGGAACTAGACAAACTGAAAAATGAATGGACATCATACACTACAGCACTAACCAACAAACACTCCCAGGAGCTGACAAATGAAAAGGAAAGAGCTCTCCAGGTATGATGGTGGAAAAGAATTAACACTGTTCTTATATGTGAACAGTCAGATTCATTGAACAACTACTTAATTTCTTTGCTTCCCACAGGCACAAACCCAGTACCAACAACAGCATGAGCAACAGAAAAAGGAATTGGAAAATTTGCATCAGAAAAGTGTTCAGCAGTTGCAGAACAGACTGTCAGAACTTGAGGTCATCAATAAAGACCTAACAGAGAGAAGATACAAAGGAGACTCCACAGTCAGAGAACTGAAAGCAAAACTTTCTGGAATAGATGATGTATGGCTTCTTAATTTCTAAACTCAAGCTTACTGGTGTTAGAACATTAACATAATCTGCCTGGGCATGTAATAGAAAATGTAGCATATTAAGTTTGTTCATCTGTTCTTCATTCCATATTATGCTTATTATTTAGATATATCTGTTTAAGTTACTGTTACAGGTTTTCTTAGAAAATTAAATTCCTTCCCAACATTCTAGGAATGTCAGAGAGCAAAGCAGGAGGTGCTGTCACTGCGACGGGAGAACACGACTCTGGATGCTGAATGCCATGAAAAAGAGAAACTCATTAATCAGCTACAGACACGGGTTGCTGTTCTGGAACAAGAGATCAAAGACAAAGATCAGCTGGTTACTAGAACAAAAGAAGTACTAGATGCGACACAAGAGCAAAAGGTTCCTCAAGCTTCAAAATATTTTTCTCTGAACTCTAGAACCTTCTTAATTGCAGTTTCCATAGAGTAGCAGCTGACCAGTTTTTACGAACAGAGCAAGTCAGCTTTCAGATGTAGTTAAACTCCTGAAGTATGGCATCAAAAGTATACTGGATTCAGTTTTAATGTTGTAGTACTGGATTATAGTTAGTGGTATGTTTTGTAAGAAAAAGAATTGAGAACCTATGAAATTGGACTGAAAGGCACTGACTGATTTCTTGTAAAGATAGTTCTCAAAGAATTATGAAGGTTCTACTTGAAATGGTAAGTGATGTCTTCTATCACAGCTTTATTATATTCCATAATATTTTTTTAAAGGTGATATTGGAAGAGAATACAGATGAAAAACAAAGGCATATTGAAAAACTAGAGACGACAATTAAGTCGCTGTCAGCTGAACTCCTTAAGGTTTGTTCAAACATGACACTTTCCTTGCAAAATATCTTCCTTGTTTTTAGGTGTTTATTTTGTAATATCTTGGGGTTTTTTTAACAGGCTAATGAAATTATCAAGAAGTTACAAGGAGATTTGAAAACTCTAATGAGTAAATTAAAATTGAAAAATACAGTAACAATTCAACAGGAAAAACTATTGGGAGAAAAAGAAGAAAGACTTCAGAAAGAGCAGAGGGAATTGCAGGAGATGGGACAATCCCTTCGAATGAAAGAGCAGGAGGTACTGTGATAGCTTAACCCTCTGTCCTGTAAATGCTACTGTATGTACAGAGTCTGTTTTGTGGATTTAACTTCTTTGTAGTAGTAAGGTCTCAAATCTTTCTGTGGAATATACTCTTTTACTTAGTTAACATGTTTATTTAAATATGTGATCAACTTTTAAGTTTTTTAACCATTAAAATAGTTTGTAAGATCACTCCTATGGAAGAAAAATGAAATTGTATTTAGAGTACAAAGCAACATAATGGATGAATCAGCATCCCTTAGAAGACACATTCATGTGGAAAGTGGTGAAGGAAACAAGGATAGGAACAGAGTGAACCTTTTTCTTTTATTAAGTATATTCCCCTGTTTACAGTCCTTACATTATATAACAATAGAAAAATAAAGGTCAGAAAGGATTCTGGCTGTCATCTTGCGGAAATGCTAGTTAAAAGTAAAGCTTACTTTAAAAGAACTATCACACTGCTTTTGTTAAAAAACTGGAGTTCCGACTTCTTTAATTTTAGAACAAATTCATGCATGTTTTTTTTTTGTTGTTTGTAGTTAGTATCTCCTGATGGCGTTATAATTACTCTGGGAATATTACAGGTTTGCAAGCTACAAGAACAGCTAGAAAATACAATACAAAAACTAGAAGAAAGTAAGCAGTTACTGAAAACCAATGAAAATGGTAGGTTTATAGAGTTTATTTCTCACTCCATAAAATGATGTAGTGATCTTGCTTCTCTGGAAAATTAACAGAAGCAGCTATTTTAGGGTTTTGTGAAGAGCTTTAATTGTTGTCATGTATGGAAAACAAACTTTTGGCTGTTGGGAGCATGCACCAGCCTAGAGCTGCAAGTAGAGAAGCCTTCACTGGGAGCTGGTGCTTGGGTTGTGGGGTGGTGTGGTCAGGCTTGGGATGGAGGAAGCATCAACAAATGGCTTTTCATTGGACAAGGACTCCTAGTGCCTCAGATTATGGAGGAAAAATAGGTCATTGAGGTGTTTTTTTGAGGACAGGCTACTCAGCATTTCAAACTGGAAGAGGTAGGAAATGAACTTGAGTGGTTTTTTTTCCTCTCTGCAGTAATCAGCTGGTTGAACAGACAGTTGAGTGAAGTTCAGATGGCCAAGAGGCTGGACACTTCTGCCAGCACACATGGTGGTGGCAGGGCTGCTACTTCACCTCATGGCATGGTAAGATAGAGCTGTAAATAACAGGGTTGGGGGGTAGTCATTAGTTCTGAAATGAATAGCTTTTAAAATACACAAACCAGTGCAGAATTAGCATACAAAAAGTGACATGCAGGGTGAAGGGGTAAAAAAAAAAAGGCCTTTTTATGTTGTGAGGTTAAATTACTAATTATCTTTGTACAGATTGAAAAACAAGTGTACTATTTGAATGCTCTTACTCGTGATACTTTCAAACAGGAAAATAAAGGATAAGAAAGTTTACCTGCAATCATTGTTAAATACAACCTCCTGGTTCTCCCTCTGTGTTGTACAGATCACTGCTGTCACTAGTAATCGATGAGCTGCTTGTTCACTCAGAGGTCTCTAAATTTATACTTGGGTACATTCAATATATTAATCAGTTACAGGGTATTAGCTTTTTACTGGCTAAGAGTGCTCAACTCATCTAACCTTTTAAAGTAAGGAGCTTTCCTTAAGCATGTGAATCTTGGTTTCTTCCCATCAGAAAGACTCGTAAGTGTTGACCTTGTAATGGTGGTTAGTTAACGTTGGAATTTTCAGTCTCTACGAGCAATTACTTCAAGAACTGTGTTAGTCCTTCGTGAATGTATTCTGTTTCTCTTACAGCCTGACAGACCATCCTTTCTTAGCTCAGGAATCAGTCATCCCATTTCTCCTCTGTATGCTTTCCAGAACTTCCGGGAACCAACACACAGCAAAAATGCCAGTTCACAATGTCCAGTACCAAAGGCAAGCACTTTGACTTTTTTTATTTAGTTAAGAATGTGACAGCATAAAGTATCAAAACATAGTGTTGTGACTATTTCTCCAAATGCATAAGTATTTGCTGTATATACTCTAAGGCGCCCTTGTCTTGAATGTTACCCTGTTAGCCACAGCTAATGCTTGTCCTTAGGGTGCTTATTCTCACAGGCTTTGGTGCAGAGCAGTGCAAGGTGTAGGAATATTAATCACTGGGAAGTTTGCTCTCTGGATGCATTTGTGGGGTGGGGACTGTCAGATCTGGAGTAGCTCTTTAACCTACAGCTCTCTGCCTCTGCAGGTTCAGTTTAACACACAGCTTTCTAAATTGAATCGATGTTCAGATGTTCAGACAGTGACTGCAACGAGTCATCCAGCAAATAAGGAGAAGTAAGTGTCTTCTACTGCATTTTTAGTATTTTTGTTAATTATTATTATAGTTGTAAAGCCTCGTCATCTTTGTTTGTTTGGAACTGAGCAAAATTATTCCAGTACAAGCTAGTTCAGGGATCTGCCTTTCTCCATTAACATGTTAATGAATTTTAAGTTGTGTTGGTTTGTTGATAACAAAGGAAGGGCTGTGCTTTCAAAAAAAAATTTCAGTGTCCCTCCTTGTGACAGATCTAAGCTATCATGTGATGAATCACTCAAAAAATTAGTTCCAGGCTGTGCTTTACCTCCTCAGTGATGGTTTAACTTTAAATGGTAAAAAGTCTATAGAAACACAGTAGCACTTGAACTGTTTTGAACCTGTCTGTAGCCACAGTTGTAAAGCACAGATAGCAAACTGCATTTGCTTTAAATTTTAATTAGATGTTTTATTTCTAGTGGTGATCATTTGGGGCTGGAATCCAAGTATTTCAAGAAAAAAGATGACAGCATTCCTTTACGAGGGCTTAGTCAGAACACACTTAACTCAGGTATGTATGAAACAGTAGAACAAAACCTTATTATAAACGTACTTGAAGGGCAGTAATAGACACAGTTCTATGAAGTGTCATTTTTGTGCTGTCCCACAGAGTACCTGAGACCGCACGTGCCGACTAAAGCCCAACCAGTGCCCAGAGCTGCAGGAACACCAACCTCGGCTTACTTTCCTGGATAATACGAGTTCTGACAGTAAGAGTTGTCTTTTACCCATATGGGGGAGCTTTAAATGTCCTGTAATAGCATGTTAGTAGAGTACTGATGTTAACTGACATCATTTTATAAGCCTGTTTTCTTCTGAGAAAAATGTATTGACTGACTTGAATGGTGTTTCAGAGTACTGGGGCCTGTGGAGAAGATAAAGCTTTAAGCAGCCTTAGTGGGACCAACACTGACAATAAGTCACGGGGGATGTGCAGAATTTTCTCTTCATGTATTGTTGACCCTGTAATCATCTTAAAACCCAAAAAAAGTGCTCCGAGCTTTTTATAACAGATGAAATGTACATTCCCTGAGTGAGAACATTTATCTGTGAATTTATATTTTTTTGACTCCTTTCAGAGAGATGAGGCAAATGCAAAGTGCTAGAGAACTGGGCTGTGCTGTTAGTTTCAGTGGTCAAGCTTCTAAGTTAGCACACGTGCCTCACTAATCCTCCCTTACATTTTAGTTTTAAGAGCTTGCTTAATTTTTGAACCAGCTTACTTGAATTACATACAGACTTAAAAATAATATTAAAAATGCTAAATTATTTCACTTAAGGTAGAAAACTCTAGCTTAAAAATCCTCATCCTTGGTTCCCCTAACTTTTCTGTTAATCTCTCAGAATTACATTCCACAGGCCACCAACATTATGAGGGTGAAGTATCTGAATAGGTAACTATTGACAAGTAGCACAATATGTAAAAGATGTTTTAACAACTCATACTTTACAACTGTAAGACGGGACAGACATTTAAGATGCTGTCTAGGTTCAAATGCCTGAGTCATGTAATAATACATTCAGTGGGATCTTTTATTTGGTGTCCCTCCTAAAGAACTAGCAGGCATATCCTTTTAACAGGCAGAGTACATGTTAAACAACTGTTTACATAATTGTGTGAAAGATATTCCATACCTTTTACTTTAGGTATTTAAGTGCAGCCCAAGGATTGTACATTTAAGTGGTTTGTTTTGCTGTGTGAAATGTGTACATTTGTTTATAAATCAGCACTGTGTTAATGTATAGTCACTGTTTTTGTCATGTGTTACATTTCCACAGAAATATTAAATTTTTTTTAATCAAAAGCTGTGATTAGTAATGTTTTAAGAGTACTAAACCACCCTCTCCCCTGTAGCAAAATTCCCAGATGAGGAAAGTGCCAGAACAGCACTCTTACTTCTACCTTTTTTCTAGTTTTCTTCCTGGCTTATTCCTGTCCCCACCCACCCTCTGCTTACACCCCTAAGTGTCTGCTGGTGTAAATGACTGAATTTGCTGTTTGTCAGAAAGTATGTGAGCTGTTCTCAAAGGAAGCTGCTATTACAGGGTGGCAGCTTTCCCATCAAATACAGAACAAGAGTATAAGCAGGCCAGGGATGTGGGACACCCTGGCAGCACAGCAAAGGCTGGCTGTGTGTAACTGACCTGTTTCTTACAGCCTAGATCTGCAGCCATCCTCATCCACTGGATCCCAGGAACCACAGAGCCAGCTGCAGCCAGCCTCTGCTGCTGGCCAGCAGGGACAAGTCCAAGGCTGCTCTGTCTCACACAGAGAACACCCTGCTGGACCTGTACTCAAGATGACATTGCCCACCTGCTGAAGTATGACACACATGCACTACAGCACTTCAATGAAGGTGTTGAGACATTAACAATTATTTAAAAATTCATTAAAATATTCAACTTTATTAACAGTATATTTACATATGTTTTCCTGCTCTTGGTCAACCCATGGTGAATGTTTTAAAGGTAAAAAAGCATTAAGCAATAACCACAAGATGAAAACATTTTAAACCTATACAATACTTTATACACAAATTTATACAAAGGAACACTTAAATAATACACCTGGACACAAAAATATACACTTTTAGAGAAATTCACATCAGTTATTGTATAAAGCTCTCTTCCGTACTAAGGGTCCTGAAAATTTAGGACTAAAACTTTAGCTCTGTAATGCAAAAGGGGTATTGTGACAGTTCTCAAAGGCCACTATATAGCACACTGACAGATTCAAGGCTATCAGCTTATAGTTCAGTCTGTGTATTCAAGTTTTGAGGTCCTTTATGATTTATGCAAACATCAGAAATATAGTGGTATAATAAATGGTACATAGGAAAGCAGAGTTTTAGAGCCAGTATTAAAATTTGTAGGCTCAAAACTCCCACTTACTATTTAAACAAGTGTTTGACACTACCGTTTATTGAAAAATAGAGTAAATGCACTTACATAAAAAATAACTTTTACTGTTCAGCAAGCATGCTCATGTGATTTTTATAAGTTTACAAACTTAAAAAAACAAAAACAAACCAAACAAACCAACAAAAACACCAAAAAAAACCCCTGCCATGTGACTTTTAAAAGAAATTATACCAATTCACCTTCTCGAGTACATTTACATTAAGGCTTTGAATCTTCTGACCCAAGCTTTTAAAATGAATGGGTCCACATGGATGCCAGTATGTCTCACTGAGACGTAGCATGACTAGAATTAAAGCTCACCACCGTAAGGAAACAGAAGGACACGTGCTCATGCCTGGACTCTACTCTTTGTCTCTGAACTAGAATGTAAAGTTAAGTTTAGCAGTAACAGTATTTCATGGCAAGAGACAAGTATGTAACAGTTTATAAAAGCAAGTAAGTTTTTAGTTCAATGGCAACATCTTTGGAAAAAGCTCCCATTTTAATTCCTACAGATTTCATGCAGAAAGATATTTCTTAAGATTACCTTAAGAAATCATGATGGAATTGGAATGTGTATTCCAAACTGCTGATGAAGAGAGTCCAAAAGGTCTTCCTGAATTTGTGTCATACATTTGTATCTTGCAGTAAAGGTTCTTTAGCTTCACCAGGAGCTTGTGGGCTGTGGGGATGGCTATGGCCACCACAGTGTTTCTTCCAGTTGCTGGATCGAAGGTTTAGGTTTGTGTGTTCAGGAATAAACAAGGCAACAAGTAGTGCCAACAGCACAGAGCATGCTCCAAATAAGAATGGGGGTCCAGGAATTATGGAATTCTGAAAGGAACAAGAGTAACACCACATCATGTTAATGAGCCTTTAAACCCACACTGACAGACTACAATTGCTAATTACCCCAATTTCTAGAGTGGGAAGAGCAGTTTCAGGATACACTAGTCAATACAATGGATTCTTTTACAAAAAAAGGTGAAAAGAAGGTTACATCCTAAGATTTTGAACAGGGAGCATATGGTTCTTATTAATGCCTGCTGACTTCCTTTTGCAGTGCAAATTCCTGTTGAGTTTTCTCAACAAAATAGTATTGATTGGAAACTAAAAGAAAAATAGAGGGCTTGGTCAAAGGACAATAAAACAAAACCCTACACCACTGGTGTACTGGTACATCAGTCCATCCTTCCCCCAAGGTATTCTTGTCACAAGGGTCACAGCTGTCTATGACTACAAGCTGGATCTGTGTCAAAGTTAAACTAAACCAATACATCCTGTTAAAAGCAAACAGATCAACAACCCACCCCCCCAGAATAGGGACTAAAGAACCTCCTTCTACACACTTCACTCACAGCATAACAAAATGTAACACAGCATCAAACTGAAGACCTGATGGCCACATGATGCCTTTTTTTTTTTTGAAGCATCAAGTGAATTAAAAAAGAAACATACCTGTTGTAAATGGTATTGTGCATCCACACTACCCCCTGATGGTGATTCAGGCATGGGAAGTTCATTCAATTCAACATGAAATATATAGAATATAAAACCATAAAGTGCTGGTCCCAAACCATTACAAAGTCCTCGAATGCCTGTTATCATCCCTTGAACAACACCTATGAAAAATAAAATACACTTTTAATCTATCTGTATTTATACATAAATAACTGTTTTTAATGAATCAGGAGGATTTTATTAACCTTCAAACTGATGCAAACAGGAAAGTTCTAAAGGGTGTTGCACTATGGGTAGCAATAAAAGGGGGTACAAAAAGATTTTCATTATGATATATTCAAGTGGTGTTTCCATCTGCCTCTAGCACAGAGCAGTACTTGCCGTGCTGAGCTCATTCAGAGGCCAGAAGATAGGCAGTATCCGTGCTGTCACTGTGTCACACAGCAGAGACAGCACTGGGTGCAACAGTGATAAAAAGGAACAGTGCATTACTTTCGATTAATATTTTGTTACTGTTGGAACCTGCTGAAGATTCTGCTTCTGTGCCAGAAGTACATGATACATACTGCAGCTTCCAAGCACCTGGATGCAACAGGCCTCTGAGCTGCCCTGCCAACTGAGGCTGCCCTACAAGCACTCTGATGAGACCCCAATATGCCTGTCTTCACAGTATTCTCTGACTAGAATTCCAAGAGCCAGGACAAAACCTACCCTGCTGGTCAGCATCAGCAGTCCGTGAAACCAGGGCACTGACAGCTGGGAAAGTAATGCTGGACATGGCTGCCACGGTACCAGCTGCCCACATCATCCTGCAAAACAGACTGGGATCACTGCTCTGAGCAGCTGGAGCTCCACTGGGAGCACAGAAACTCTGGATACACCTTACTCACACTTGGGTGTCTCCCTTGAATAAAGGGCAAAATGCAGACAAAATGCTGTACCATTTCAAGACAAATGAAATGTACATACCATGGTTCAGATCCAAAGCCGTACCACGCAAGCTGGAGGATTTGAAATCCTAGGCCCAGTAGGATGGTATTTTTATTTCCAATGGACCGCATAAGTAAACTCAAAACTACTGTCTAACAGACAAGGCCGGAAGTAAAAAAAAAAAAAAAAAATTCAGAAAAATAGCATTTCATTCTAAATGTTAAACATAGATGAGTTGAGGAGTTAATTAAAAAAGCAACAAAAACCCTGAAAACGTTTTATTCTTCATGTCAAAAATACACACAAATAAATTAGTTTTAAAGTAAAATTCTTTAGAAACAGTTTTTGCCTCTACCCAAAGGACAGCAAATAATAGGACCAAACTATCACCCCCCTTCTTGGATGCACAAAGGATTTAGTTTTCATAGCACAATACACATCAGATATTAATGAATCAAACCGTGGTCTTCATGTGCTTTTATCATCTAAGATGAAGTGTTAAACATGTATTAAAAAACAGCTACAAAGGTGAGGTACATTTATTGAACCACAGTGTTCCTGAAGTTCTCCACAGTGCTTCATTCTTTTGAACTTACCAAATCAATCAATCAGAGCAGTAACTCACCTGTGCAATAATGGAAAGAATCCCAAGGACTGCTATAAATGCTGTAACACTTTCAGATGAAAATCCCATTATCTATATTAAAAAAAAGTCACTTGATTATTAACTGTAAACCATGTATCATGATGTCACAAACACAGCAAGGGAACACACAATACAGAAGAGACCTGCATTATTCAGCTCCTCCTTTAGAAAATGAAGTTGTGGAGTTCATTTTTAAAAAATTAAATAAAGTATACAGAAAAAGGGGTATAAATAGAAAACAAGTATTTCCCTCAAAAAATAAAACCAGTTTTAACATATTGAATCCTGTAGTCCAAGAATAATGTAAATAACCACAAAATACAAGAAACTTTTATTCATCACTCTGCTCTTTTTGTATCTCTGTAAAGGGAAAATCAGCACAGCAAAAGGATTAAATCAGCTGCTGGAAGCTTTTAAATTTATTTGGTTATCTATATATTCTGTACTAATTCAGCAATTCTGAAAACTTTCCTAAATCCTTGTTCATATCAAAAAGCTGCATTACCTGTCTGAGGTATAGGAAGAAGCTGGAATATTGACCTGCCTCTGGGAGGTAGGAAAGAAAGACTGTTATGCAGATTAGCAGCACAATGGAGTCCTGGCCGACCTTCTTCAGTGACTACAGCAAGAAAAAAGTATAAAACATTATAAACCACTCAATCTTCACTTTCAAATGCATCCCTATCTGCAAAGCCAACAATGAAGCTGTTATGTAAGCATTTCCTGCATGTTTAGCAAACTTGTTGGCAAAAGTATTAGCAGTGAAGCAAGGTCAAGTTTGAAAAAATAAAGGCTTTGTTTTCAAGCTTGAAACAGTAAAATTCAGCCTCTTCCCTGTCGCCAAAGCTCAATATCTACAAATAACAAAATACTCCCTATTTAAGTAGCTTACTGCAAAAGGGTCAGCCTGTTCCCACGAAATGGGTGCTCCCCAGGATGCTGGCCTCATCTTCTCTGGCAGCGATTCTGGCACAGCAACAAGGATAAAACAAATGTCCAACAAGGCTATTGCTGTAGCCAGCACCACAACCAGGCTGTCTCCATAGACCCGACCAAGGTAGGCACCGATAGCAGGGCTGATGACTAAACTTGCTGCAAAAGTTGCTGAAACCTGGAACAAATGACAGCTCGTAAGATTTTCAGTAACACAAGTCAGCAGTGTTATTACCCATGCTTCCTCATTTTCAGATACCTAACTACTGTAATCAGTGATCAGTAGTAGCCGTTTTACTGTGCCTATGTGGCAGCAGCTCTATATTTTATAATTTTTCAAGAAAAACTTTATTTTTCTAATAACTGGACAGCAATGTGAGGTTCACAGCACTCTTGCATATACTGACAGCATTAGGCTTAATTAACTCTAGTCTGCTGATATCTCTGGGAAGCAATGAGCTGTATTTAATTTAGAAGCATAATATTCTAGACATTCAAGACTGGATGTCAGGAACAATTAAACAGAAAAACCTGACTCCAAATTAACATCAACTTGCAACAAAAAAAACAAACGTGTCTTAGAAAAGCATTACAAACTGAAGAGTTCAGTACTGCATACTTCAGGAAAAGAGCCAAAATAATACATACCAAACCATAGGCCATGCTTCTCTCATGTTCTTGGGTTATGTCTGCTACATATGCAAAAACTACAGAAAACGTCACTGCAAAAACTCCAGACACGGAGATAACAGCAAAGTACCACCTAAAACAAGGTAAAAAAAAAATCAGAACAGCTAAATAGAAACAAAAAGTCTATTCAATCCAAGTGCTGCCCAACAGTAAATCACCTTGTCCAACTTATCCTGATAATTTAGCTTTATCCAAGATTATCTCAATAATGTGACTATGTCTCGATAGAGGTGTGTGACTTCTCAGTGCACAAACAGTATGATTTTGTAACATCTTCAAAAAGCTGCTGTGATTTAGTATTGCTGGGAAATGAGGTGTTCAACTCATACATTTCACTAGTTTATTACCCAAAGCATATTGGGAACTTAGTATTTTGAGAATCTGGTCACTGAAAGGCCTCAACATTAGCCATATCTTTATAGACCTTACCACTCGGCATTTGAACCCTTAACATTGAAGAAACAAGGTCGTCCCGAAGACGAATGAACGTGTGTGATCAGAGAAAACAGGAAAGGCTGATGGAGCTACCTGAACAGCTGGAGCTGCCCTGTATCAGTGCAGGCCCTGCTCTGCTCCCATACCCTCGGCTACTGCACAGGACTCATGCCCTGGAGGATTTTACTAACTTGCACACAGCATGAAAGCTGGTGAATTCTGGAACTTGAGAAGCAAAAGTGTAAAACTGCACCAAGATTGCATGCTACAAATGGTTACTTCACTCATTTCCATTAGGTGAAGTTTTAAGTTCCAACTCTGCAGGCTAGTATTTGAGTACAGTGGCCACAACACAGACCTGCAATTTACAAGACAATGTGTGCTGGAGCAGGACAGAAGACTTACAGAACACAGACCAAAACCAGCAGCTATTAAAATTCTGACCAAGGCATCTGGCCTCATACCAGCTGCTTCAGTTTGACTCTGTTCCCCCAACTTTGCACAGAAATAACACGAACCTCAACCTTCTGTAAAGCACAAAAGCTTAAACTTTCTGTGAAGCAAAACCATTTATCGACAATGCTACAAACATACATATTAGATGCAGCCTTAACAAGAAACAGCAAATCTACTAACCATGGGCTGATCTTCATTAGTGGTATTGGTGCACAGGTGAAAAATACTGTTAGCAGCAAGAAGGACTTTCGTCCCCACACATCAGACAGGGCACCTATGAGTGGGGCACTGAGAAATGATAATAAGCCCTAAATGAAGAAAACATTTTAAGTTAGAATTAAGTGGTTAGGATTGTGATAGCTAACCCCACCACAACCTGAGAGCAGGTTTTTTTGGAGCTGGGCTCCATTTTGATTCAAGTCAATGACTATAGTGCAATGCATCAGAGGCAATGTGACCAACTGTTACTGATCTTCTATCCCATGTTTGGTTACATAACATTTGAGATCTGTTACTCCAAAACTACACAAAATCCAAAACTCAGATGATCCAGTCATAATAGCACATTTATGAATTGTGTTTTACAGTCTTATCTATTTAGAGTTCACATAAAACTAAGTAATTGAAAATACCATAGTGGACCAACAAGCTCCAAGTAAAAAATTACCAACTTTTAGCACCATATGTGTCATCTGGGATTAGTCAACTACCTTTTCATTTGCTGAACCCAAACAGTAGGCGCCAATCAAGCAATACCTTACTAAGAGTGAACTGGTGTGTATTTGCCTTTTTAGCAATAATTTACTCCCCTATTTTATACTGTGAAAGTCATACTGAAAAACCTTTTGAATGTTTCAATTGGTATTTATTTCTACATTCCTCCCACCATTCACTTTAAATTGTACTTTTGATTAACTTTTTTTGATTAGCTTACCTTTACTCCTTGAATTAGACCATTCATTAGAAATGTGTGTTTTGGGAAGGTTTCATGCAAAACCTGGAGAAGAAATACAAACACTGCTGTTTGCACAACATTAACTACAAATATTGCTCATGATACATCCACCTTTATCATGCACAGGACATTTTCATAGAATATAGAGGGGAAAAAAGGCAAACCACAAATCTACTTAATCTTTAATTTGCATGTATGGTACTTTGGTATTTCAGTGTCTGAAATCTAAATAGAGTACAGAGTATAGAGAATTATCTCAGACCAGACTTTCCACATGTTACTGTGTCATCTGTTGGGGACTGGGGAGAGAGGGAGGAGAGACATCACCATTCTGACATGCCTCTGCATTCGGTGACCAGAGCCCAGAAATATAGGTCTCTGTCTGATTGTGTCAGGTAAGAGGGACTCCATTCAGTAACCAACGTGCAGCTTATACCCAAGACACTGTTCATGGTTAACATCAGCTTTCAGAGCTGCACCAAGACTGCATTTTAGGTGGAGCCTGCTTGGAGATTTTTAAGCCCTCACTCTTTTTAATTTGTCAGTATGTGTCACTCACAGATTAAATCCAAGTTAAAAGCAACCAACTACATGAGAAAATAACTTGGTGCAGACAGGTTGGTATGACTTCCTCACTAATCACAGGGAACTTTTGACTGGTATAACAGGGTCTGTGCTCTGAAGCTTCTGTTTAAAACACAGCCAGGTCAGCAAAGATATCCCTGACACACGCACACTTGCATGATGTTACCAAGTTTGAAGTAATTTTGTCTTTACATTTGTAATGTGAAAACTTTTTGTGGCATCTTGAAAGGAAAGATATTTTCCTTTTTACTGTCTTATTGGTTTTTATGCCTCAAATCAAGTTTCAGTCAGAAAATACTTACATGCAAGCTTGTGTGTTAGCAGACTTGCACACAAACAGCTACACTACACCATTACACTGCTTTAATGAAAGAATCTGAAGTTTTTAATACCATCTAAAATTACAGAACTTTTCACTGGCACAAAAGAGCAAGTCAATGATATATAATTTTCATTTAATTCAGGAAATGCTCAGTACCTTTGCAGTAATTGCCCCATGTCCCAGACAGCAAGAAAAAGCTCCAGAGAATCACTTACCACCAGAGTGGGAGCTGTCAGGAGTCCCCAAGCAAAAAACTCCAAGAAGATCACAATAACAGCGTGGTAGACACTAGGTGAGCCTATTCCTTGAGGCTAAACCAAGAGAAAAGGCAGGTAATTAAAACACCTAACCATCTATCAGTCATGAGAAATGCATTTGAACACTATAAATAGAATGATTAACAATTAAACAGGACTCAAAAATTGGGAATACAGTTACACAAGCTAATTGGTGAAACTCTCTTTTTTAACCCTTTGGTGCTAACATATTGAAGTGTCAATCTTACTCTGCAGATTCCCTCACTGCCACCTCTAAATATAAACCACTGCCAGACTGGGAAACAAGGATGCTACAGGGAAAACAGACTCTTCTTCAGAGAGTTAAGTTTCTTTTCCTTGCGAAAATTGCTGAAGTCTACATAATGCCATATGGAATCAAGTTTTATGATTCCGGAATACAGTAGTGCTCACACTTAGCTATCCCAAAATCTAATTACCTGGTCCATCAAACAGCTCCACAGCACTTCTGTTACTAAAAGGCACCACTGCTACACACAAAACTCTGATAGCTCTAAATCAGGAAAGAAACTGAACTAACAAGCACCAGATACAAATCTCAGGAACAGCACCCTCCAAGTGGAGGCCTATTATCTACAGGGTGCTTCAGATGCAGGAAGAGATACAGATGAAAGATTTGTCATAGGAACTTGAAATTCTTCGGTGACTTAGTAGAATCAGAAGTAGCTTTGGAGGAGAACAAAAAGAGCATGGGTGGGACAACCTGCTCATCTCGTAGGCTCTGTTAATGCTGTCGAACAACATGCCACAGTGCAACATTTGCAAATTAAGGATACAGTTCACTTTTTCATATGAAGGCACTATGAATAACTCACCAGAAGTCTCATATGCATTCTTTAAACTCTGAAGTGCTGCTTTAACATCTACTTCCCCAGCTGTGTGCAGAAGTGAGTTACTAACAGAGTGGCACTGATGTGATCAGACCCGGCATTTACACTGAGTACACACAATCTAAGGACCTCAGCTGCTTCCCAGGAAGGCTCCTGGGGATCTTATCGATGTGTCTAAGTAGCTGGTAGGAAGGAGCAAATACAAGAGCCAGACTCTTCTCCTAGGTATCAGTGACAGGACTGGAGGCACACACTGAAATACAAGAAATTCTACTTAAACTTTGAACAAAGACCCGCTGAAACAGGTTGCTCAGTGAGGTGTGAAGACTCCACCATCCCTCCAATCTCACAAGACACAGCCCTGAGCAAACCGCTCCAGCTGACCCTGTCTGGTATAAGAGAGTGGGGTAGCTGGATGTGAGATGGTTGGAGGTGCCCTCCAGCCTCAAATGCTACACAATTCTAAGCTGCAGTCCCATAATACTAGAGTCTTTCTTTTATTACGCAATTTATGCAGGCCACACCTAGTTTTTCTTTCCAGATTCCAGTATTTAGATTATAGGGGAAAAAAAAAAAAAGCTTCTTGAACAAACATCAGAAATAAATACAGAAAACCTCACTGGCTACTCATCCCTATAGCTAGAAAAGATCATAATTTTCAAAAGTAAACATATCAATATGTGAAAGGTCAGTTACAGAAGTACCTCAGCATTGTGCTATTTTTCTTTCCCAAGCTCTCTTCATTAAATACAGACATACCATACAGATATTTCTGCTTTTTTCAGCCTACACTCCTAAGGAGGTAAATTAACAGTCTTTATAGGTACAAAAGTGGCTATAATTATCTTCTCTTCCCACAATTCCTTTCTCTTTCCACCCACAATCCTTATTTTAGCTGTGGGTTAAAAAATTATTCAGCTCTGCACAAACTGTAAGTATCAATGTTAGCTGTCTGGCTCAGTGTCAGACTCAGAAATTCAGGTTCATTCTTACAGCCCCTGTATTCCTGTCATGTTACTGGCTCGTGGCCCCTCAGTGTATGACAGATGGTGAGGTGAGTGTCATGAACCATCCCTGTCCCTCCAAGCATGGGGGTCAGGAACAACTCCACTCACAGCAAACCCCAGCTCAGTGGCCATCTGTCCCCCTGCTGCCTTGGCCAGCTCTCACAAACCGAAACAGCAGAACAAAATCAGTGGCTGTTCTGCACAGCTGAACTGCTGGTGACTTTAGAGCTGAACAAGCAGGTGACTGCTGCCCTCTGCCATGTCACCCAGCCATAAGCAACAGGGGCAGATGTTTCCAACACACTGGCAAAACAAACAGAAGTGACATTTAGATCACTAGGGTTAAACTTCCTTGCTTTCTTGTTGCTAGTGCTCACTTATCACAGGAACTGTTATTTATTCTTGTCTATAAAAGAAGTTATTTAGTCACATTTAGATCATCATCTCTACAGCCATTTTTAAAGGTGGTTGCAATTATAAAGAAGCAAAACTACTCCAGAGGTGAAAGAGGAAAGGAAGAAGACTAATAAATGCTTAAATTGCAGTGCATTAAGATACATTATGGGCATTCGGTCCCAAGAATTCAGCACCTGTCTGATACACACTCCTACCCTAACATGTACAGTGTAGGTGTTGGGTCTTCAGCCCTGTCCTACTCTACAAACCTGACCCCTGTGCTTTACAAACAGAGTAACATACAATGTAATGACCTAAGTGCAACTGAATCAGAAGGCCTTACACCTGGAGAGAAAAAGATATGGAGCCCTTGTAAGGACAAACTGGAACTGGGATGTTCCAATCAGAGTAACAGCAACCCTTCTCTGCAACCAGATAGCCAGAGCAGAGCATACCTATGTCTGGCTAAATCTGTGGCACAGAACAGTGCTCTAAGCATGCCTATTTCTCTGGTTAGAGAGATGATGTCTTTAACTAAGCACTTTGTATGGCCAGCCATGTTACTGACACAAAGTGCACATGCCAGGCAAGCCTAAGAACACATATCTGACAACAAGAGAATATTTATCAAAGCAACAAAGACATCAGGTGTAAGATCACAGCTGTTGCTCCTCTGCTGGAAAGGAAAAGGCACCAAATAAAGTACATAAAGTAATTTCATAACTGCTTCAAAAATGCAATATCTTACACAAGATTAATACTAGCTGATCATAAAGGAAGGCCACATTAAAATTATTGGGAAAAAAAGTGTTGAAACAGACGTTGTAAATGCCCCATCCCTGGAAGTGTTTACAGCAAAGTTGGATGGGATTTTGAGCAACCTAATCTAGTGCAAAGTGTTCCTGCCCATGGCAAGAGGGCTGTAATGAGATGGCCTTTAAGATCTCTTCTAATCCAAACTATTTATGATTCTATGAAACCACTTCACTGGTATCACTGCCCCTCCTTTGGTTAAATCTGACAACACACACTTGAGTACACACACCATTACACATTTTTTCTGTGATACAGCTACTAAAGCTGCTAAGAGAAAAACCTAAAAATACCACCATGCACCAATCCAGCCTCCTGCACCACCCACTACCTTGTCAAGGGGACCCAGCACAAACTGTGGTGGGAGGAGGTTTTGCAGAAACAATGACTGGGTTTCCTCTTTGCCTGGGTTTTATTTTTAGCTTTCCACATCAGAACCAGTAACAATTGCCTTACATTTGACTTAAATTCCCCATCAGAAACTCTATTTGCCTGTGCCTCATTAACCAGCTGTATATTCTTGCTGGCTCACACAGTCTTCTTTGATGTCAAATAATTTCAAAATAAGTCAATCAGGCTGGAAACTGTAAAAGAACATGTCTGATTAATTACTGGTTTGCAGGTGAGGAACATTCAAGATGTGGCAGCCATTTTCATGTACCTGTTTCCCACAATGTCACACAACATGCTGGGTAACGAAGCAGCTGAGAACACTGAGTACTGAAGGCTAACTAAATGTTTCAGCAAAGATTAAAAAACACCCATGCATCAAGTTTTTGTTGTCATTATAAAGAATACTCTGCTATACCAGGCTTCTTAATGTTAAAAATATATTTAAAACAAATAAACACACAAATATTTACTTGAAGGCAGAAAGTATCACAAGCTGAAACTTGCTACCTAACAACAATCTGCACACTTTCATCTAATGTTTATAGCCCATATTTCCACTGTTTAAAAAAACTGAAAATCATACAGAACTCATGCAAGTTTGCATTTTGCTTTTTAAACTGGTGGGAGGCACCCAATGCTGCACTACAAGTACCACTGTGTGCAGTTGATTGTAACATCCTTCGTCCTCTCTTAGCAAAAGAAAGTTAGAGGTAAAAAAACACTTGCATTTAATATTTGTATAAAGTATTCTCATAAATTTCCATCTTTATAAAGATGGGAAAACATGTTCGTGAAAACATCAACAACCATCATCGGAATTAGTTTTGTTTCTTAACACTGAAGTAATCCAGGCAGTTGGCCACCACTTTGATGAACATGTATAGTGAAAGACACCTCCCTTTTCTCCACTACTGTTCCAAAAAGATAAACTGTACGGCTGTCAGCAATTTAGTCTGCCAAGATGTCTCTATTTAAAATAATTACACTGTATTTACAAAAAGGGCACACCGAAACTACACAGGGTTACACCATGGAAAAAAATCTAGGGGCAATGATACATTGGAGGTAATGGCACTCGTCAATTTATAAAAAACAAACCAAACAAACCCCAAGCTCCAGCAGCCAAAACACTTAACAACTTCCCTTCTTTTCACAATTCGTGTATTCAAGAAGCAGCAAAACAGTGGGAGAAACTGCACACCGCTTTTTCCAGGCGCCCTTTGCGGACACAGGCTGCCGTTTGTCCCACTCACCGCCCCGGTCCGGCCCAGGGGCTCAACGCGCATCGCGGTCCCGGCCCGGCGGAGCCCCCGCTCCGCACGGGGCGGCCCCAGCGCCCCGCCGGGCCCGGCCTCGCGCCTCAGGCCGCCCTCGCTCCTACTTCCCGAAAACCGGCGGCGCCGGGGAACAGCTCTCGCGGAGCGGCCCAGACAGCGCGACCCTCCCAGGCGCCGTCGG
>VXAU01001554.1:1465952-1490516 GCA_013399695.1 Formicarius rufipectus | reverse complement strand
CCCAGAGAGCACCGCGACCGACACAAGCCCGGAGGCTCGGGGGCCCACCGGCCCCTCCCCGCCGCCTCCGGCCGCGCCTGGCCTCACCGTCCCGCCGTCCTTAATGATGATCTTCTTGGCCAGCATGATGCTGCGGTTCACGGCGCGCTTCTTCTTCTTGCCCGCCTGGGTCATTTTACCATCGCCCCCCGAGGGGCGGCCCCGGCGGCCCCTCCCGCTCCCTTCGGCTCTCCGCTCCCTCCGTCCCGCCCGCCGCTCACGCGCCCGCCGCCATCTTGCGCTGCGCCCGCCGCGCGCGCAGCCCGCGCCGCGCATCACGCGATCGCGCCATTGGCCGCGCGCCGCCCACGTGCGTGGGGTTGGCCCGGGAGGGGCCGGGAACGAGCCGCCTCGGGATGACGGAGCCGCGGCACGGACCCCGTACAGCCCCTGCAGCTTCCCTCACGCCCCTCCGAACCGAAACCAAAACAACCGCTCCCCCGGAGCTGCTCCGCTCAGGCAAATGGAGCAAAGGGAGGCAGTTCGTACTGGATGTTCCTGACCATTTCTAGAGCCAAAATTTGCAGTCACATATAACTCATCCTTAAAAGTCCAGCTTACTTGGAGACATTCTGTTTTCTTACAATCAAGATTTAAACTTAGTTTATGGAAGCTCCGACACCTCCAAACGGGCAGGTCATTCCAGGTTTTGATTTGCCACACCGCCCGTAGATAATAGGGTAACAGGGATCGGCTTCCCCGCGGCAGCACGGCCATCAGCAGAGAATATATTTCAGAAACGTGCAAGAGCATAAGGGTTTATGCGCCTTATAAATGCCTTCACTGCCAATGTCTGACAGCACTAAAGAGAGCAACAACCGTCCACGACCTGTACTATTGCATTAACAATACCAGACGGGTATATACATATATATATGTATATATACAGTGTGTATATATGGAGAGTATATATACATATATATATACACACACACACACACATATATATAGTATATACATATATAGTGTATATATACAATACCAGACATGTGTATGCCTCCACGGCCATATCCACACATCAGTTGTTTATGTTCTTTTCCACTTAATCCTCAATCTTTCAGCCTTCTTGCTGTTCATCTCCACCTCCTCAGCCCCCGTGACGTTCCTGTTTTCCCCAAAACCTCAGCTACAAATGAGCAACTTCCCAAAGAGGGAACCTCACCCCAAAGGTACAGACTGCAGTTCCCACTGTGTTAACCAAGGGGTGTAAATCACTCACTGCTTATGATCATGTGGCCATAAGTTAAACACTTCGATCAAGCACCCTCTTGTGTCATCATAATGCACTTTCTAAGGAATTTAGAACTTCCTGAGGCACAGTCCGACTAAAGCCAATGGATCTACTCATGATGAGACACAGGCAAGTAGGCTACAGCCCGAGATCGTGCAGGTCTACGATGTTTGCAATCGCTACTACAATCAGTTATTTGTTACAAGTCTTAATGTGTCACACAAAGTATGGGACAATCCTGTCCCAGGGTTTCTCACTCATACTTCTTGAAAATGAAAGCGGTCCTCAAATGCTGGCATAGTTTCAAGTCAACCCCTCAGTGCTGTTACACTTTGGTGGGAAAGTCAGACAGACATGTATGTGATATGTAAGGGACTCATGTGAAAAAAGTCAACTACACAGTGCCAGCAAAGTCATTTGGGAGCTAGACTAAGATAGCTGCTTTCTATTCACACCTTCATATTAGACCAACCCTTGTTACTGATGTCATTATCTCAAAAATAAATGCTTCCGAGTATCAGGTTTGCTCATGGAGACGGAGCAGATGATTCAAATAATGAAAACGGAGAATAAACTCTAGATAAATTACTTGCTTTTGCTATCACGATTTT
This sequence comes from Formicarius rufipectus, assembly GCA_013399695.1. NCBI lineage: Eukaryota > Metazoa > Chordata > Aves > Passeriformes > Formicariidae > Formicarius > Formicarius rufipectus. Next base: position 1,488,635 of record VXAU01001554.1, on the reverse strand, counting down.
CAGTCAGCTACATGTTTTCAAATTCCACTTACCTACACAAGTCTCTGCCATTATTTAACTGAAACACAAATTCCTGACAAACTCTTGCAGAAACAAAATTCTTCGTTACATCTAAACACCTGTAGTGTTTGACCCTCTATACTAAATAAATGTGTAATACTACCTGCCAGCTATAGAGGACATCACCAGCCTTTTGGAAGCAGGATGAAAATGGTCATGTCCCCAAGGGGAATCCCCGATTCTAAAGCACAGGCAGAATACAGTTTCAATGGTTTCAGTTAAGACTTCTCTGGACTGCTTTCAGGCCAAACCTAAAGAACAGCGTCCCCTGCATCCCAGTACTCTGTACCAGCTATTCTCCTTTGTTTAGCTGATGAATAATTAACTTCTGTTACCTAATGCCCAAAAAATTGCAGTTTAAATCATACTGCGTGCAAACAATAAGATCGGAGCAAAACTGACAAAAGGAACTGACAGAAATTAAGTGCATTGAAAATTGCTGGTGAAATGGCCCAGTTTTATTATATGTATCTCTGGAAAGGACAGAGAAACGTTATCCATCATCTCAATAATGTGCTTATGAACCCTGTTCAGGTATTTGATATCTTGTAAATGATAGCTTCACACAGTTCCTTCTAGGAAGGATTACACTGCTTTACAATCACAACCCATACTACAACTTGATATTGATACTCAGGCACTCCCTACCACCTCCAATTCAGGACAAGGAGATCTGTGTTTTCAGACCAGAAGAGCACAAAGAATCACAAGAACACTGCTTTAAATGTGATTCACAAAAATGTGACTTCTTAGTCACAACACAATGGTAAAAAAGCAGAATGTCTCAGTCAAAATTAAATTGCTGGCAAAATTCAGTAAGCTGTATGCTAAAAAATATCATTAACAAATATCTTCCAATAGCCTTCTGGAGTTTTTAGAAAATTATGCTAAAATTATGTTCTGAAATAACAGATGTTAATTAAAACAATATTTAATTCTGCCAAAATATGCATAAGGCAAGCCTCCCCTTTTACAATGCTCTCAAAGAGTTTATCACTTTCCTAATAAAGCCAGTGCTTTATTTCAACTAGTTTATTACTACAGGGGCATTATCTACACATACAGAAGAAAAAGATTCAGTATTTTATCTCAATGTGGATTAAAAAAAGGACTGTGTTAGATCACATAAAACACATGCCATGATTCAGCAGTGTTATAACAACAACAAAAAAATTCCAAATGGCCTGGAAACACCATATATTGGAACTGTATTCAGTGCAATCACACACAAATATCAACATCAACATATAAAAACCAAAGACTACCTTAAAAACTTTGCTACAATATTTGAATATATGATCCATATTTGGGTTTATATAGTGACAATAAAGACAAAGTATAAAATCTACAAAAGTGATGCTCATGGTAGGAAATACAAACGTATGCTTAGCATATAAGCAATTCTTACTGAGCTATAAATTGCTAATGAAATGAATATGGCTAATTACAGTCTGAATGACAATGGAAGGTTAAAGATAAGACTTAGTTTCTCATGTCTACTCTTGGATGCAAACACGCAGCAGACATTCAAGAACAAGCACTGAACTGGCACCTCAGGACAGATTCTTTTTTCTTCTATAAAGAGTTAAAAATTCAGCTACTGAGACATAATTAAAAAAAGCTAAGAATTCAACAGAAATCTGGACAGCAACTGAAGCAGAAGACACAATCTAAATAATTCCATGTGTTTTGTTGCATTTTCCCCTTTTTTTTTTCAGTAAAAATGTCTTTAATTCTAGATATCTTAAAACATATAAGCTTACCTGGGGAGAGCAGAACAATTAAACAAAAGAAAGGAAACACTACTTGGACTTTCTTTCAGAAATACATCACCTTAGGTAATAATACATTGTCATATATAAAGTAAAATACCATGTTACAGATGAACATTACCTTCTAATACACAAAAAATCCTTACTGCTTTTTAATATCTCATTTTTACAAAATATAAATTTCAGATAGGAAAATAATGAATAATCCTCAACACAATATCCATCAAAAACCATTGCCATCAGGAGAAAAATGAGCAACAACTTCAAATGTGGAAAATGATGACTCTTTAAATACAATATAACATGCACAGCTGATCAGGAAATATATGAAAATATGAAAGTTACGGAGAACAAAAACCAATGCAATGTTTCATTTATCAATTTAAAAGCAATTCAACTGAATCTATGACAGTATCTTGAATTACAGACAAAAATAAATTATGAACATAAAACAATTATGTACTACAAAAAGTCTGTGAGAGGACTGTGAAGCAAATGAAATGCAAGCACAGGCTACCAAAATGAGATTTTTTTTTTTGAGAAAAAAATAAAACAGTAGTTACTAAAAAGTTGCAGTTAAAAAAAACAAAGGTGTTATCATGTAGAAGCTGAATCTCGAACATTAATCTACCCTTTATTAAAGCAAACAAAAAAGGAAGTTTGTTTATAGTTTGTCTAAAATAATGAAATTGAATAGATCTACACAATTATCTGCATTCTTTGAGAAAAAAAGATTATCGGGCACTTGTGGACAGTTTAGAAATACAATGTAAAAAAAAAACCCCACAACTTATTTTATTAGCCTCAAGGTTTTTCACTGATTTATTTTGCTCAGAAGATAGTTCTAGATTTATTGTTGTTTGACCATTTATCATGTATCCCAGAGATTCCCAAATAAAACTACCAAATATCCAAGTATTCAATAAATACTAGTACTCCCATTATGCAAGTATTAAAAAAAAAATCACATAATTCAAGTTATTGCAAATAAATATCTAGCTATAATTTTATAAATATTTAAATAAAATTTTGCTAAGTATAGGTTAGCCTCCTAAATATACAACTAAACTAACAAAACCATTATCTAAAAGTTAGGAAAGCAGTTCAGAAAGACAAGTTTATTTTTGGAAAGTTAGACTCCTACAGATTGCTTTCATGGCAAACTCAAAGCACACCATCCACTACTTTCTAATGGTCTGTCCTAGCTATGCTCTTTGGTAAGTTGATGAGTTATAGACATAAAACCAATTTAAAAAAAAAATTACCAAAATCCAAATACAAAAGTATCTCAGTAAGAAAATGTGCATATGTTCTCAGATTGCACACTTTACAGAAATCAGTAAACCCTCCTCAAATCCTTTTTGTTCTTACCCTGTCAAAGGCTATGGAAACACAGTTAGAAATTCAAATTAATTTCTCCTTTGCAGCATCAAGTGTATGGAGATCTGTCTTTCTACCGGAAAACTAAACAGAACTGTCAACTGAGAGCACGGAAACATCACTATCTACCAACAGGATTCTTAACAGAGAAGATGCATTGTTTTCCAAAGCTGCATGACATCCTATTCCAAAACAAAGAGCACATATTCCTGTTATTTCCTTTAAACTGATCCTTACTGACAAATATTGACAGGCACACCTGAAATATTAAAACTGGGTTGCATAAAACAGATCTCCACCAGTGTGGTGATTATTTGGCCTGCCTAGTCCCTTCCTGTACAACCAGCTTTATACTGTTTTCAATCTGCTGCTTACAGCCTTTTGGATACAATCCACAAGGAAGTAACCAATTATATCACCTGAACACTTCCACTATTGTGATTCATGAAACTAAAAGTATTATTGTGCAGGCCAAACTCCAATTCAGATATGACTACAAACACTTCCATCTGGCCCCAGGCACCGCTGTGAGCCACCGTTCTATGCACACATCTCCCCTCCTCTACACTGCAGTGGGGAAATGACCACATGGAATTTTTCAAAGATTTTGCCACATTGACTATTATAGGTAGAATATTTAATATTACCATAGGATGCCAATTTAAGGTACTACAAGATCATTTTGCCTGCCAAGTGGCAACACTCAGTTTATAAAGCTTAGCAAGCTCTTGGCATAACTCTGACCTTTCTTTAATGTTTTGCTCTGATATGATAAACAAACAAAACACTGATAACACATATCCTTGCCAACAGAGGAAAAACACTATTTTTACTTGACTGACATAAGTGGAATTCCTCCTTCTCCATTAACAACACTTCATTAAGAACTCTCAGAGCACTCCTTCAGAATCTCCTAGAGAATTGGATGAGGTACTTTAGTAAACATTTTAAACTACCTTTCTCTTTAACATATTTTCTTCAGCACAAGATCGAAGTGAGAGTGAGCATGAGGTGGGGGGAAACAAGGGAAGTAAGACAATTTTACCACTTGCCATTCTACTGGTAAGGGACTCCTGATATATTTCTGCATAAAAACACACCATTACAGGTGTAACGTGGGAAAGAGTCACTCCATTAATATGCATTGTGAACAGTCTCCTGAAAAACAATGATTTTTAAGATGACTATTTTGTTTATTAGTTCCAGATTTTTTTTGGTGTTTCTGACTATACGCAAATACTTCAAGTGAAGTGTTCATAACAATCTAATTGATGCATCAAGGTTTCTTTGTGAAGGTTTTTTTTTTTTGTTTGTTTAAAACAGAACAGGAACATGTTTTTATATTTAGCTATTCCACAATTACTTTTAAATCATGTTTACTGTGAAAGCAATTCCACTACTAGACTGAATAGCTCTAGAGAAACTATATCGGTCTCTTGGATCAAGGATTCCTAGAACAAAATAATAATTAAAAAAAAACCACACCAAAACTCTAATTAAGCCATTACATAGAAATGTACAGAAAAAGCACTGGAGAGTTCAGGAGTAAACAACACTTGTTTAAAAAACTCCTCTGTAATAAAGTACAGTACAGTATACAGATGCCATACCTTAATAGCTCCAGATGGAGCTGTTATAGACAACGATAATGCCTTTAAAATGTTTATTATGGACTATTTTTTAAAATTGTTGTTTAAAGAAAAATCTTCAGAGGCTATTTAAATCATAAACACTACTTTTAAGGTTCTACCAAAAAGTCGATTTAAAATCAATAAAAATAACAAGAATGAACATTACATCTGAGCCAGCACCCATCATAACCCTACCCTTGCTACCAGATTAGTGCAGTAAGTTCCAGCTAGTGTTCCCACAGTTATTCCATCTGTTGGAACACTACAGGCTGATGAAGACTGGAGAAACAAGGATTTCCAGCTTTCACTGTGAATTTCTCCCTTTGTGTACTTCAGTGAGAATGTTAACATTCTTACTATAGTTTTATATAAGCAACAGAATTATAATATTATCATTTAATAACAGATTTCTGTTATTAAATCAGCTTCCTAAAAATATAAAAATACTTATATTGTCAAAGTGTCTTTCAACCGTACTTCAATGTTCACAGTTTTAATAAGGAATATCTAATTAGAACCATCACTTTAGAACTACGTTGTTCAGCTCATTACATGTAAATAGACAGTTAAAAATATTTACTCAAATTAAATATAATCAAATCGCAAAAACATACAATCTGACAACGTTGTCATGTGCTCTTTCAAAGAGTGCATAGGACATTTTTCTGCAGCAGTCAATACAGTAAATTCTTTTGATGCAATCTCTGTCAAAGCTGTAAACATTCCTAATTGTAGCTTCTTGGAAACTTTTGGTTCAAGTTTTGATTAACAAGTTGCACTGGGCATTCCCCTGACATTTCCCCCCCCTTCAGTTACAGATCAGTATCATCATCTGCCTGTGAGCCCTCTGGCTGTTCAGAACTATTCATCAGCATTTCTTCAATACATTCAGGGCAGTAATCCTTCCCTTGCAGTGCACAATGACACTTTCCACATGCCATTGCTAGCAAGGCCCCCAGTGCATGATCTTGAGAAGCAGGTTGATGAGGAAGTCTGCTATGCCTTAATGGGATTTCCTGCAGGTTTGGGATCATAACCATATAGGAAAGTAGCTGCTATTACGAGGATGGCTCCGAAGAAAAAGACACTGAATAGCATAGGGATGGAAAAAAAAAAAGTTTGAGTTGATGCAAATTTATTTATACCACATAATCAAAAGAAAGGACATTTTCTATGAGGAAAACAAAGTTAAATTATTTTTGTCCAATTTATAAAGAACAAAATAATTTGCATTTATTTATTTTGGAAGGATGCAGGAAGTTCAAATAAGAAACTTATAACTACAAACAAATGCAGGATTATATTGACATATTCTGAAAATTAAAACTATATTTTCAAGAAACAGTTCTCAAAAGCAATCACACCAATCTTTTTTTCCTTTTTTTTAATCTTTTACCTAAAGCTCTGTGCAAAATGTAAGCAGTAGCTGAAGTGCAACCACTATGGTTACCCAGCTCCTTTTAAACATCTTAGATACTTCATATTGTTGGAGCTGTGTTTGCTTTGAAATCCAAAGCTTATGCCAAAACAAATGCCTGTGGTCCAAGAACCAGTTTGCAAGTCAGTATTACCTAATTTTTGGCACATACATAAAGATTTAAGTCAGGAAAAGATAATAAAGGCATCTTTTGTATTGTGACATACAGGCCTTTCAAGTAATTTTGAAGTTACAAGTCTGAAACAAAATATCCACAGCCACTAGACAATCAGTACACACTCTGGAAATAAATCTTCTCATGAAGCCATGACAGTGTCGACAATTTGACCTTCTGAACCAAATGCTAAGAAAACTGTGGCACACAACACATGTTCTCCTTCAGATAACACAATTTCCCTATTTCTGGGTATGGCCCATTGAAACATATTCAAGCATTTAAGTACTTTACATCTATTACTCCAATCAAAAGTGTTTGCTGACATATCAGAAACAATTATACAGTTTCAGTTCAAATATATTCAGTTAGCATAAGCAATGTACTGAGGATTAAATTTGATTAAGTCAAGTTGATAAAGTTTTACTAAATGTGATGGCTTCAAGTTCTACATGCTGCTAGTTGGTTCTATTTAATGGAATTATTTACCATTGTTTCCATTTTAACGTTTGCACAAGCTGTTAAGTTACTTATTAAGTTTCCATTTCAGCACACAAATTCTGAAACCACTTTGTACAATCATTTTAATGGGACAAATATAGGCTACTTATAATTTAAGTTCAATGTCTTCCACTTTTTAAGCCTAAACAATTGCTCTACCTCCTTTTTGAAATATGTAAGTGAAGCCTTGATAATGTTTCAGGATCACAGAACGGGTAAGGTTAGAAGGGACCACATACGTACTTTTAGATAAAAACATGTTTCTTTGTACCAGATACAAAAATTGTAAATAATATTAAAAATATTTTAATGCTACAAGTATGTGTAACATATGGAAAGAGTGCTGGTCAATTATAAGCAAAATCCTATTAATATATCTAGAAGTGGGATTATTACTTCTACACTTCATATATTAACATGCACTGCCAATACATGCACTATTCTTAAGGTGCAGAGAGCCACTACAATCTCATTCACAAAACCTCAGGACACAGTGTACTGGGCTTAGAACCACATAGCAAGAGCCTTCTATCTTAGCTGAGTGTTTTCACTACTAGATACATATAGCAGCATTTAGAAAAGGCTCTGCCTTTGGGTTTCTGGATGCCCTTGGGCAGCTCAGTGCTGCCATGTGATTTCCACGGGTGCGTGACTGCAACTACCTCTGCTGTAGACACTGTGGTGAGAAGGACGACAGGCGGTGCAGGAGGTGTGTCCGTGCCCTTGCCCGAGCCTGGCCGGCCGGGACAGGCGGAGTGGCGCTCTCCCTTGGCCTCGGGGCGCCGCTCCCAGCGCAGCACCGGGCCCGCACGGCGGAATGAGGGAAAGGGAAGGGACCGCTAGGATCCCGCAGTCGGGGGCTGCTGACCCGGCTGGAAACGGCACCGGGACAACCACGCTGGAAAAACTAACTCCTGGTTCTGTGCAAAACTAAACTTTGATGTGCAAGTTGTACCTAAACATCCCGAAAGTGTGGCTTGGACTGTTTGTTTTGGTGTTTTTTTTCCAGCATATATGGAAAGCAATTCTTACCTTGTAGGGACAAAATCCTGCAGCCAGAAATAGGAGATCAATGTTGACAGTATAATAGAGAGAGAAGTTGCAAATCCCTTTAAAATGTTGTCTGCATATTTTATAACAGCAGCAATCACCAGCCCTCCAAGTGCCTGAAAAAACAGGGAGGTTTGGATTCACAAACTGATAATTTGACAGAGTATCTATTTTAACACCATGCAGTTACTTTAAAGAAACTTATAAACTTTTTTTTATATTTAGCAGCAATATTTTACATTTTGGGTATGCACTGTTGAAAATACACATTAGAGGAGTAATTCTTTCCCCATTAAAGGAATTGTCAATCATATTACCACCACTAGATAAGTGGAAATGCATGTACAATACATTTTTAGCCACACGAGGAAAGACACACATTTATTTTTTTAAACACCGCACAATAAGTACTGCTTACACGCTTTTAAGTTGCACAATACTTAATCATATACTTGCTATATATTTTCCAGGTTTTCATTTAGAGGTTTATTCTAATAGTGATAGATCAGGCTTATGACTATAGTACTCTCTGTAGCTTCAATGACATCCATTAGTTTTGCCAGCCATTTATAGAAGAGTAAATCCCAAGTGCCTTCACAGAAATATATGATACAAGGTATCTCACCTGTAGAACAACAACTACCCAAGTGAGTTTATTGTATCCTTGAAAAAATCCATTCTTTGACAGTTGTTCTCCATCATAAATGTATACACCCATCAGTCCAAATATGCTACCAAAAAAACCTGAAAACACAAGATTGATTTAAAATCTTCAGGTGAAAAATGTGCAAACAGGCTCCTTCCTTGTCCTAGAGGGCTGCTCACGTATTTGTGATTTTCAAACTGGACTTCCACTTGCAAAACCATCACATCCAAATGCAATCAGTTTGCTATTCTCTTTAAAAAGCTGTTCTCCATACTAATAACAAGTGTTGATTGTTTCCATTAGGATATCGTCATATAGTTATCTTCCATTGCTTTCTACTGCAATGGTGTGATTTTTATGGTATATAGCAAAACTCACTTAAACACAATTTTAGTTTCTCTGAAGCTAATCATGACTGAAGGCTGAAGTCATACTAAACCTGAAGAGAAAAACAGGGCAAACATTCAGTGGAGGAAACAGTCCCTGACCCAGCAAGAGCAGCAATTAGCAATTTGCCAATTTAGACCAGGGTCTTCACAGTGGGATTCTCCTGAACCAGTCTCAAAAATGGTCAGTGTTTACTAGTAGAGACTTAACGGCAAAAAGAAGAAAATGAGATTAGAATAAAACGTTTGTAATTTGGTGAGTACAGTGTTCTTCTATAAAATGGGAAGTTTTCCTAATCCCCTCAGGCATGAAGCAATGCAAGCAGCATTGTGTGCTGCAAGCACTGTGACTGATATAGGCTCTAGTCCTGAGAAGGAAAAGAGGAACATTTTTTTCCCATTCCTTCTCTGTGAAAAATGTGATTTTCATCACATTTCATTGCATTTGAAAAAGGCAGCATTATTTGGAACAAAATAAAACCTTCTGTTTGACAAGAAATATTTTTTTTGGTAGGCAGAATTAAAAATTTAGGTTTCATTCAGATGAAATGAATGACTTGTATTTTCCAACTGATCTGCTAAAATAAAGAAATAAAAGCAACTATTAGTTAAATTCATACATCCCTGTTATGATACTGGTATGCATTAAAAACTGTCCAGTAGAGTTTATATTTTTGGTTTTAAAATAATATTTATGCAGCATACTAAAATGTGGGGGGTTCTATTTACACATGTATTTTGCATATTTATCTTAATTCTTCAGAATCCAGTATCTTTAACAGATGATTAAAATTAAACTCACCAAGCTGAATGTTTCTGATCCACACAGACTGCTTAGTTTCTTTTAAAATCTTCTCAAAATAAACCCCAGCAAATCCACTAGAAAAGCAGGCTATGAGCACTGCAATCAGCCCCACAAGCTGTGACCCTGCTGAATGCTCCTTAGCAGGTGCTGCTTGAGAGTCTGAAGGCCACTGGAAGTAAAAAGTTAGAGAAAATTCACTGATAAGATCAAGTCATGAGCATCTATAAAATGCAAATTTGTTTTCTAGCAACAGTAGCAGTTATTTTAATACAGCCAATCACATGCTCGTAAAGTTTTACAGTTTGCACTATAAACACTTTCAAGGACTGCAAAACTACAATTTTTCTTTCTACATACTTGTAAGGAGCAAAATTGTCCCTGAACTGGGGGAATACTCATCAATTTAAACGGGTGCAGGATTTATGCTTTATAAGCCAGAATTGTCTCTGAATCCCAGTGTGACTTATCATGGTCATTTACAGCCACCAACTTGTGTCATCCCACAGTTGGTTACAAGCACAATTAGAAAACTTACTGAGGAGTCTGTTAAATACTGTCAGAATGCTTTGTTCCCATTTTTAATCATTTTATCTTCTTTCAAATACTTACATTTAAAACAAAAAAATTCTAGGATTTGCTAAAATCTGCTAAAAAAAAATCTTAGAATAATCTCTTATCCCATGATACTGCCCTCTGAAAACTACAGACTCTGGTATCAGCACTATTTAGACCTGAGGCCAATATCGTCTTTTGAAATAGTTGAAGTAAATCTGCCAACCGTATGACAAAGTGAGCCTGGGCTGTACTGGCAGAGATCATCTGTGAATTCCTCATGTCTGAAGAAATGTGCTAACAAACATTGCTATAGTTATTACTTGCATGTTGCTTCAGAGGCCCTGTCACATTCTACAGCAGAGAACTGGGTTGAAAAGAGGTGTTATCTTCTGCCTTCGAATCATTTCTGGTGTCCTCGAGACCTGGCCAGTTGTGATATGTAGCTCCTGACTACACTCTGGTGCTCGTGTGCAACTGGTAGAATCAGAAAGCTGTATAATCAGTATATAAATCCATGTATATAGCCTTGAATAAACACAGTGAAAAAGCACAAACCACCTGCTAACATTTACCTGTACAAATGCCACTCCTGTCATCAATATTACTAGTGACAGCCACTGGTACACACCCAATTTCTTGCTCAACATGGACACAGAAAACAATGCTGTGGTGAGAATTTTCAGTTGATATGTAACCTAGAAGAACCAAAACAGTTACTATTGCATTATTCATGGGGATTTTTTTCAAACTTACAGAGAATTCCAAATATACAATACCTGGTATGTGGCTGCATCTAGGTTTGACAATGCTACATACAGCAAGTTGTTTTGAAGAGTGTAAATTCCTGAAGGAACAGCAAGTTTAAGAGTTTCCATGGGTTTATTAAGGATTTCATCATGCAGCACTCTGTTCAGAGTCCGTAAATTGCACTCTACCCAAAGAAACAATAAAAGAAACAGGCAGTCATTAAAAGGAGAGGAGAAAAAGAGAAAAGAAATAGCAATGCTATGTTCTTAAAGTGGTTGCCCCTTTTTATAGCTATCACTATATCAAGACCTCAAAATCCTATGTTTTTTTTACTTTCACAAGTCTTGTATATGTAAGGAAAAATGGCTGCAAGTGTCTTCCCGCAGCCTGGAATATCAGAAAGGAAATCGTTACTCAAAATACTTTGAATACAACTTACTGAAAGTGTATCAACATTCGAAGATAATACATCAAAGGGTAACACCTAAAAAGTACATATTTAGACTCCTAGAGTGTCATCAATATTTATGCATATAAGACGATATTTTTAAGCTGTTGAAAATCAAATATATGTGCCCAGGAACCAGATAAATTCAGCTTAAAATATACAAAATAAAAAAGAGTAAATCTGAACATATATAAATTTTTTTACCTTAAAACTATGATTCTTCCTGTAAAAAAATGAAATTATTTCCTCCCCCCTGCATTTGCTGTTTGTTACAGGCTTCTAAATTATCATTCATGCTTTTGACACACAAGCTTTTCATTTTTTCCTACTTCTATAGAAACATGGATTTCTTTAAAAGCCTAAGCAAACACAAACTTTGAATTGTTAGCACAAAATTTATTCTTGCACTCCTGACTACCCACAGTCTTTAAAAAGAACTTTCTTCAGCAAATATACAGTATGATTAATGTCTTTCCAAGACTATTCCTTACACAAGGAGAAGGGAAGTGCTTTGTTGTATGCCTGTACTCACATGGCTGCTTTGCAGTTGCCACTACAATACAGCATATTGATTAAGAAAATTATTTGGTGCAAAATTTGACACATACTGCTGTCTTTGTAGACCAACAGAATACAGGCCAAAATCTTCAGAAGTTCAGCAATAACTACTGCAGTAGAGGATAAGTATCGAGGCCCTTCTTCTTTCAGTGTCCGAGAATAACGCATGGTCAAGACTAAACTTGTGGTCTGAAAAACCAGGATACCCAAGGAAAGGTACTTCAAATTGGCAGACATTTCTTGACCTTTTTCTTTCTGAAAGAGAAGTAAAAAAAAACAAATCCAAAGATAATATTGCAGATATTGGGAATCTACATATTGCAAAAAATTATCGAGAGTGCTCAGTCAAAGGAAAACACAAATCTGATATTTGAAAAGCAAACGGAGATTATCACTTTAATAATGTTTTTCAAATACATGAATACAAATGGAGGCATATCAGAATATTAGCGTTAACTAATAGGGAAATTAATGTAAATATTTCTTATCTATAACAACAACAATAACAATAATAATGTAAAATAAGAACTATTAATTGACAATTAGCTTTCCACTGACTGGTTTCCACTCCCAGGTTTCATGGATCCAAATTACAGATTTCTTTATGTAGGTGAAGGCTCAGGAGGTATTTTCAAGGTGAAAAAGATACACGCTATGGTACAGCAGAGTTCCCAGGACTCCTGCTGCAATGAGCCGTTCCCAGACTGAAGGAAGGGATCTTCTCATTCTTCCACAGCTCCGAAGTCTGCCAGGTTGCAGTCCCTGCCTGGCCAGATGGCACTGTGTCATAACAACACAGGGTGAGGGTTGGGCTGCTTTACATGAAAATGGGAGGTATGTCTGACGAGAAAGAGAAAGGGAAAGGGGAGCTGTGGGAAAGCAGGAGTTGTGGGAATGGAGGACCTGCAGGGGAGACAGCACTAAATGTGCTCTGCTGATTATCCTGCTCAGAAAAAAAATCAGTTGAATATAGATGACTATGTAACTGCATCTACTTTCTCATACTGCACTGACTACCACAAATCCTACCTTAGTAAAGATGTATCAATCATCCTTATGTCTACCATGAACTTCCACCAAGTTAATTCAGTTTTCTTTGCAATTTATCACCAACTAAAACATTAACTTGGTGCAGAAGACTCATAGAGACAGTGAAGTTCATTTTGCAAGCACAATATGTTATAAGAAAATTTAAAAAAAAATCCCTTGCTTCTACTCAGAATATCATATAATTTCTGCTATGCTTCATATTATGAAGAATTTCAATATGCATAGAAACTAATGCTTTCTGTTAAAAAAATAACTGCTACTGTCTTCATTGCCCATTTATTCAAAAACAGAGTTTTTTTACACTGCACAATGTAATAAAATCAGTAATTAGTAATTAGTTAACAAGTATGTTTTCAAGCAAAAAGCAAAACAGTAACAAGTCAAGACAATGAATGTGGTTCTCAATTTTTGAGGCCTAGAGATGGAACATTTATTGTATGCACATGCCAGAGCCATCCCTCTAAATGTCCTACACCTACAGGAACACAATTTCTGACTCATTAACTATCTAGCTTTGGACACATTGCTGAAGGATGCACCTGTACATCTAAATATCTGTAGCCGGAATTGAAGCTGTTTCTTGCTAACTGCATTTCTCTAGCTTAAGAGGCACATCATTGCTATTTTTGCAGACATTTGGAGAGCTCTACTTTTCACATCTTTCTGACTTGCCTTTGTCTCGTCTCTAAGCATTTACAGATTTTCTCCAGTCAAGTATTCAAAGTGAAACTATTACCTATATGACATGGACAATTACGAGACACTGCAGTAACCTGCAAGCAGGTGCGAATCGCCAACAACCAAAAAGATATGAAGTATAAACTTTTATCCTAACAATAAAACTGTTTATCTCAAGAATGATGTGGTCATAAAAATAAATGTAAAGCATACTGGCAAAGAAGGAAGAAAAATATGTCAGGATGCAGACATGGAGGAAGAAATACACAAGGTTCCTTTATGGAATCTTAATAGGAGATATTTTTGTATGAACGATTATCTCATTTAACTCACTGAGAAACAAACACTAAAGATGCAACTGCACTGAGCAATACACTTCATACAGAAATAAAAAGTACCAAGGAGAAGAAAGTTGCAGACAATATTCAAAATTTGCTGATGTTCTCCACTGGTTCTGGTGGAATAATGTTTTACATGAGGATGTTAATTGTGGAATTAAGCAACCCAAACAACAAAACAGAGATTATTTGCTAGCTGAAGAACAACTTTGAAGAATAAATTTGCTACAGCTGAGAACAAGGAGGAGAAACAGAAGAGCAAATCCTATAAAGGGATGAAGAGGGGACATGCAAGGTCAGAGATCATATTCTCTAGAGAATACCAGCAACACAGATAAGATAGAGGGAGAAAAAGGGAAAGGAAAAAAAAAATCTGAGAGAAAATACAGAACTGAATTTCACCAAAAGGCCTGGCTATGATACCAGAGAAAACTGACATTTCTGTGAACCAACTTGAATAGTGTCTTTCACCTTTTCCAGCTATCTTATTTTTTCAGTATTGAGACCTGGCAAGCAGGGAACACAAAGAGCAATATAGCATTAAGGTGAACAACACTGAATTTCAGGAAAGCACACTTACAGATAAAAAAGTTTTTAAACTTTTTGGTTTTCAGTTTTGAAAATGCTTCTGAACAAAATACGGATAATGGGAACGTATATCTCTCCTGACCCGGACCCAAATTTCTGCATTCTGTGAGCCTGTGAAGTGACAAACGGTTTTACAAATGTTTGAAATTATCAGGTATCAGGTCCTTAACCTTCAAAACAGGTCACAGTATTAAAAATAATGTTCACAGTAATTTCTTGCTAAAATACAACCATCTATTTATGAAGCAGCTTAAAACGTAATTTTAATAAGTAAATCACTAGTAGGCTGTCTATGAGCAAGTACTAAAGCAATCAGCATGAAAACACACCAACAAGCCCAACAGTTTGATAAGTCCATCAGTAAAGTTGTAAAGAATACATACCACAATATTATCTTGAACTACTGCATTATCTTCCTTAGTAATCATGATTAAAAAGGGAACTTTCCCCAGACAATGTGTCTGAAAAAGGTGCCAGTAAAGGGAAATATTTTCTTACCGTAACTCACTAAAGTAGCTTCAGAGTTAAAAAAATTCACACAAAATGCATTCTAAGTGTCCAGTGTGATAGCTGAAATACGGATAATTTTAACTGTTAAAAGTCAGTGGTGAACAAGACAAGCTTGTAGAGAACGTGAGTGAGAAGTTTCCCACTATACTTCCAAACTGGTAAGAGCAGGAACTAGAGTCCTGGTACTTACGTATGCCAATGATAAAGCCACCCTCTACTAAGCACACAACATCTTATCAGCTTTCCTGCTCCTTTTTCCTATAAAAGACCTGCATACCAATTCATAGAACTCTGTGTAAACTAGGAACTGGAGCCAGAAAGAGCCACATATTGAACTTCAAACAGTTCATCTGTCTTCAACTGCAGTTTCACAGTAGCTTTAGATTTACGGATTACTGCCAGAGGTGTAATCGCTCACCTGCAGCCACGAGCTCCTGCCACCCTCTCAGCAACAGCCTGTGCAGTCACTGAATATATGAACTATTGTCTTAGTAACGACTCACACTCGTCTTAAGCCAATAATGAAATTAAAGTTCCCAATGCGTTTCCTTACAGAGTTACAACCTAGATTTCTTACGGGGCTTTGGATGGGCTACTCGGCACTCTGCAGGGTGCATCTGTTCAAAAATTCAGAGTTCGGTTTGCTAATTCAAATACCAGAAGTTGAGGTGTCACATTGACCCAGTGTCTTTTGAACTGTACCTTCCATGCTATGTGCTAAGGGCCTGCAACTGACTGACTGTAAAGCAGCCGAACACACCTGTTACCACAAGGACAAGGTTCATTACTCTTTTCTTCTCTCAGTCCAGGTGAAAAAAACCTGTCAGCTGCTTCTGCAGTGTTTGTTCAGTGTACCATGCAGACACACCCCAGAGCCACAGGAAGGCAGGTCTATACAGGAGTGCCTATGCAGTAAGTCAAGATGGCATTTACAGCCACACAAAATTCAGCTTCAGAACACAGAGGTGTATAAAATACAGATGGACAGTATGTGAAGAGTTGTTCTCCTTGAAAGTATATACAAAAAGGACCCTGAAAAGGTTTTATAGACTTAGAAAAGAAAACAAAGCAAAACAACCTATACAGGATATATACCTTCAGCTCAAAGTGTCATACTATGCAAAGTCTCAAAAATATCCCATCAAAGGAATCAGATTTTTTTTAAGTGGAAAATCACATATTTTTGTCTCATACTATTCATTCAGACAAAATGAGTAAATTTTTTACTTCCAGAGTCTCATCTCCCTTTGTAGTATCTCTAACACAGGCTAAAATTTACTATTTTACATTGTACTTTTATATCATTTCTATATTTTCCCTCCTAAAAGTGGCAAATTCTAATGTTTGCAAATGAAATTAGGCCAAAAGCAACATAATCAATTTGAATTAATGAAAAACAAATATACCACATATTCTTATTGTCCTCAATCCATTCAACAACAACAGTCACTGAATCAGTTTACTAAAGAGCAACAAGATTACAAGACTTTTCTTAAGCTTAAGATTTTTTGTCCTTTAAAGATTTGATGGTATAAACTAAGTTTTTTAGCTGCTAAATATCTACCTTTACAAAATCCTGTGCAAAATTAAAGATTAGTCTATTAATTGATTCTATTCTTGAATTTATAGGACTCAAAATCTGACAATGACTTTAGTTTGAGTAATCTAAGAACACTAAAAAAATTAGTTTAATTTATTTGAAATTCCCTTTAATTCAACTCAGAGACTAGAGTCTGTCTTGAGGCATTTTCCAAAGGTGGTTGAAGTTACACCGCATATTATGAAGATCCTTGCAGAAAGCATGGTCTAACACCACCTGCAAGAACAAGAGAGCAGGGGAACTTCCCCAGATCCACGCACTCCCAAAACTTCACACCATGCTCATACAAACATCCTCAAATAAAGTGAGCACAGAAGTGTTAAGACTGAGCTTTGTCAAGTATCTAGCTGATTAGCATGTTTTAGACTCATTGAAATTTTAAGATTGGGATGTTGTACATTTTCATTCATATTTTATAAATAAAAAGGGTGATAGTTCATGCACATATGACCCAAATTTTATTTATTTGACTGTGCATTTCTCCTGCATCAATTACACTAACAGTTCTTTCAGGATCCCAAACTATCTAGTATTCTGCATTACATTTAATCAATTCAGCCTGAATTACTGAGGAAGTTTTTTACAGTCACTGCAGCTGACTCACTTTTTGTTATATTCATTTTTTTTCCTTAAATTTTTAAAACATCATAAGAAAATCAGAGAAAGAAAAATCAGCATCCAGAAAACCCCAAGCACCCAATATTATCAAATCAAGAAGTAGATGACAGAATAAAAAGGCAATTAATGAATTCCAGTAAGTCATGTAACAAAAAGTAAGTTAAATTCACCAAAATACTTGATGCAAAAATAACCTCTACTCACAACTATTTCTTTTCTCCTTCCAACTCTGTCACGAGGAAAGTCACAGTTAAAAAGGAAAATATACTGTTATGTTTTCAACCTTCATAGTAATGGCATTATGTGAATTAAATTCCTTCCAGCCTTGCTGTGAAATGTTTTCACTGTTGACAGTCTTTTAGAACAAACAGCCAAGTTACAGGAGTTATGATTTCTAGCTCTTATTCCATTTTACGATTAATCAGTTTAACAGTGCTTAAACAAAAGATATGTGTACATTATTTTAAAAAACAAAGCCAAACAGAAGCAGATAACCAGTCTCTTAAAACTGTCAAAGGCAAAGTGTAAGTTCTGTGTGCCAGTACACCAAATTCTACATATGGGATCTGTCAGAAAAACACTGATTGAGTCTGCCTTATGGATGGAAAACCAGAGTGCAAAGTAAAGTACACTACTTCATTCCAGTGGAACAGGAATGGACACTCTTCCTGGGCATCTGTTTTGAAACAAGGACAACAGATTAAAGAAACAGGATTGTGTTCTCATATTGCTCCAATGAAATATGAACCCAGTGCTGATGCTACACCTATACAAATACAATAAGTTGTCAACAAAGGGAAAACACAATGGGAAGGTGGAGTAAGAGCTAACTCCAGAACCTGAAGAACTTATTTTTACTATTCCCTGGATAGCACACAATTAACATGTCACTCTCTGTAACACAACTACAATCCTCAGAGTAAAGTTCTATTTCATTAATATCCTTTCCAGTGGAATCAATACAGTCTTCTTTTTACCAAAAGTAGTATCTAATACTAAAAACATAGAAATAGATGGATGGAAGGAACCTCATGAAGTTCAGCAAGGCCAAGTGCAAGGTCCTGAAAGTGAGCTGGGGTAGTCCATGAACAGGCTGCCCAGAGACCTGTAGCAACTCCACCATTTTAAGTGCCCAAGGCCAGGGTGGCCGGGTCTCTGATCAACCCAGTCTAGTGGAAAGTGATCCTGCTCATGACAGGGGAGTTGGAACCAGATGACCTTTGAGGTTCCTTCCAACCCAAACCATTTCATGATTACATGATATATGTCTCAGATGATACTGATGGCGCACAGACCTTTCCAATTCTAGTTAATGTGGCAAAACTGGGTTCTAAAGTAGATTTTACATACATATGAATACTTTAACTGCCAAATTTGGTCTGCTATCATTCAAGAATGCATTTTTTTCTCCCCTAATCCTCACAAGATATAATCTGTCATGTCTGTGCAATCTTAATAAACCATGTTATAAATATTTCTAATAATATTAAACCTTGTATTTCTCACTTTAAAATGTCACTATTACGTTTTCTATTTTCCTCATACTGGAGACTGGTTTCTTCTTTTTTCCCTCATGTAAGCTATCTATAGTTGTCAGCTGTTCCTCTCCAAATACATGGCACTATTCAACTTAATCACTGCAAATCTCTTTATTATTTTAAAACTTACCTTGTTAATTCTTTTGTTTTCCAGTTTGTTACCCACTCTTCTTGTTGGATACATTATAAACTGTATTAAGTACACAATGACCAAAAAAAGCTATGCCTCTCTTAGAGCTAGTACGCTTCTTCAGAAGCACTGTTAAAAGCAAATCCTCCAGCCAAGTTCTTTCCTTACTCTTCTAGCAGAAACTGAGGAGCAAAGACTTTTTTCACATGAAGACTTCCTTCAGGCAATATTTCCAATTTCTTCATTTAAAAAAAAATAAATTCTTAACTTGTAAAAACAAATAGAAAACATAATTCCCTTCAAATAATTTTCACAACAAGGGTATCAAGTAAATGCTCAGTGGACCTTGCTCCTGCAACGTCATCTATCTCGCCACAACCCTATCTTGATGTGCTGGTTTTGGCTGGGGTAGAGTTCATTTTCCTCACAGTAGTTGGGAGAGGGCTCTGTTCGGGATTTGTGTTGAAAAGCATCGGCAACACAAGGATGTTTTTGCTATTGCTGAGCAGAAATCTGTATTTGCTACTTGCTTCCCACCCCACCACCAAGGAGGCTGGGAATGCACAAGGAGTAGGGAGGGGACACAGCCAGGACAGCTGCCCCCAGCTGCCCCAAGGGCTAAACCACACTGTATGGAGTCACACTCAGCATAAGAAGCTGGGGGAAGAAGAAGGAAGTAGGGGATGCTCAGAGTGATGGTGCTTGTCTTCCCAAGTCACCGTTACGCCTGATGGAGCCCACCTTTCCTAGAAGTGGTTGGCCACCTGCCTGCCCACGGGATAAGGTAAATGAATTCTTTGGTTTGCTTTGACTGCAGGTGTGGCTTTTGCTTTGCCTACTAAACTGTCTTTGTCCCAACCCACACATCATCCTGCTTTTACCCTTTGGATTCTCTCCCCCATCCCACTGGGGCGAGTGAGCAAGTGGTTGTGTGGGGCTTAATTTCTAGTTGGATTAGACCACAAGACTAAGCCATTTAAAAATCATGCAGATGCTTTTAAAAACTGGCAAGTGTAATTAAATACAGAACAGTTACATATTAAATGGCAACTGTTAAAGATCAACCAACGATTTCTTCTAAACTTTGCTCCAAAACCTCAGCTTTTGTAAAAGATAGTGGAGGCTGTATCAGTGACTCACTGGTTTATCACTCAGCCAGGAAATTCCACCATTGCCAAGTCTAGCAAAGGGAATGCAATTACTTATTAACTATTAACTAAAGTCCAATTACAGAGAATGCTGTAAGTTGCTTGGGAATCAGGTAAGGTTTTCTTATAGGTTGACAGAAAACCATAGCAGAATGGGAACTTCACAGAGTTTTTTGATGATCTCAGAAAGGTTTTCTGTTTCTTTCTTTGTCAGAAAAAAAAAATTACCTTTCTAATCTATGTATCAGACAGGAAGAGTTGAGCATTGTGAGTCTTAAATGTGAGATCCGTGGCTAAGGGCTCTTTAAGCCCACCCCCTTTATCATTTGCACCAAACCAAAGAACCCAAAGATCAGATTTTTTTTTTACTGATGAGAATTTGGTTTGATGAACATTATACAAATCACACGTTGAGTATAAATATTCAGCATTCAGGAAATTCAGGCCCACAGTGAGCTAAATGTTAACACCCGCATTTCTTGTAAGATGAAGCCTTCAACTCCACACAGTAGTGCAATAGTTTTATATTGACGTAACAGTCATTAAGCAAAACTGTGCCGGCCAGCACAGAAATTTGATACAACCTGCCTGAACTGCCTCTCCCTCATTCACACAGCACATACACTGTGTTCATTGTACAGATAGGTATAGATAGATCCCGCAGTCACATTCAGACTCTGTGAGCAAGGAGACATTCAGTTCTCAGTTCTAGTTCAAATGCCCATCTCTCCTCCAGCAGGAGTGTGATACCATGAATTGAAGGACTGATGGAATGCAACTTCTGCAAAAGTATCAAGCCAAAGAAGGAGCTTGATATAAGGTGCTGGAAGACTGAATATTGAACCAAGCTGGAGTTCAGCAACAGCTGACACTTGTGCTGTTTATGAACTACAAATCAAGTCCAGGTGCTTCAAGTAACACAGGTACCCTCAGTCAAGGTGACCTACTTGGAATAGAGATACTACAGTGAAAATAAATCTGTAGCCACTGTGGAAAGCTAGCAATTACAAATAAAATTAGACAGCTAAACAGTGTATTGAAGGGGTATAAGATACAAAAAAAAAAACAGTGGCAAAATCCTGAACTCCTAACCATCTGCTATTATTATGCTAGATCCTGAGAAGTACAAATCTTATGAACCTCTCCTCCCCTCCAGAGACATCCTCCATTGATGTGATCCAGCTCTGTAGTCTCCTGAGTTCCAATGAAGGCATGGAGCCTGCACAAGCCACAGGCATTTGGTATGAATTGAAGTAACTGGGGAAGAATGAGCCCAGATAGCAAGCAATTCAAGAATCATATGGGAGGAATAACCGTCCAGCATAGCTCCAAAAAAGCAAATTCATACTTACTACAACTGGTCTTTCCCCAAACTGGTATTTTTGCTACACACAGTACTTCTACAAACGAGAACTTCACACATCCCAAACCAATGGATCCTTACCTCCCAGAACTGGGATTTTCAATCACAAGTTCTCACAATGCCTAACAGTGTACAAGCAAATAATGAGCTTCAGTTCCTGAAGGAAGAAACTGCTGTAAATCACTTTCTCCACAACTGTGACCTCCCTCAAACTCATCCTGCAGCCTCTAAGCTCAACTCAGTGCACACACAGAGTTCAGGTGAGTGAACTCCAGTGCCTATGGAGAAAGGCAATCACGTGGGTTTAGGGAGAACCAGTCCATCACCTAATGTTCATTCTAAGACCCATTTTGTCATTCTGCATGTTCTTTGAAAAGCAAAGGTTGTCTTAGATTCCAGACCTTTCATGTAGAGACCACCATGATGAATAAACTTGTCACCATGGGCTCAGTTTTAGAAAGGTTTGTTGTGTATCTTACGTCCCAAATAACACAGCCATCCATTACTGAAGGCTGTTTTAGTCTTCTCCACTCAATCACTCCCTTAAATCTTTTCTCTGGAATGCAAGTCTTCCTCACTCTGGTTTAAAACACAGTCTTACAGGATTCAATAAAATGAAACAACTTGCCATACCTTCTGGCATTTATCTTTTACCATCCAGTTTATTCTATAATATGTATTATTATGTTCATTCTCTGCATCCTCTGGGTTTCTGACTTAATCCACAAGCACTGTATGGACTGCTAGAGTGTCTCTCATTTCAAAAACCTGGTATGAAATCGTGATACCACGCAAATACTTGGAAAGTGTGCATTTCTGTAAACTTTACACGCCGCTGTACACCACCGAGCACCTTTTCTCAGCAGAGCCCGTGAGCCCCCGCCTCGGCTGCACTGACACAGCCCCGACCACCCTTACACCCACCCGCCTGCTCACAGCACCCTCACCCTCCGTTCCCTCTTCCCGACCTGCTCCATGCCCAGACACACTC
>VXAU01001554.1:1439314-1465946 GCA_013399695.1 Formicarius rufipectus | reverse complement strand
GGCCCAGCGCGGCTCCCTCCGCTCCGGGGGCTTCCGGGCGCCGCGGTCCCGTCCCGCAAAGGCTCGGGCTGCAGCCGAGCCCCGCCCGCTCCGTTCCCAGCACCGCGGCTGCAGCGCGCCCCGCCCGGTCCGCACCGGGGCCGCTTTGCCCGCACCGGGGCCGGCTGTGCCCCGCGGGTGGAGCCCCCCGCCAGGGATGGAGCCCCTGGCACGGATAGAGCCCCCGCTCCTCGGTCGCCCCCCGGCCTGGACGGGGAGCTGCGCCCGCTAAGCCCTGAGCGGGGGCACAACATTAGGCACAACTCTGTTCTTAAACTATGGTTTGATTCCCCCTGTGCGGCACAGAACAGGCTGGGAAAGCCTGGTGGGGTGGAAACCCGTCCCCACCTTGCAAACCGTGGGAGACAAGCACACTGCCAATAAAGGGGATTTTAGCCGTAGGTAACGTTCTAATAACGGAATCACTAGAAGTATGCTTTGGGAGAAAGCAGTTTGTTAACACCAAGCAGAAGGTGGCTCTGGCAGCTCCCGAAGAGTTGGCTGCAAGGTGTGGAACTGCTCTCGAGCTCGCAGATGGGCCATGGTCACTCCGCGACCGCGCTGGCCGCACCTGCTTGCAGACATCAGCATCACCCGTGACATTAAACTGTCAGATACATCAGGTATCACAGGTTGGACTAAATATTTGAAAAAAGGAGCCAAGATGCTACCAGTTTTAAGAATTTAATTAATTTTCCATTCTTTCCCAAGGGAAAAGGCCTTGTTTTTCAGCAGACATCAGCCTGATCTGGGGTGTATTTGCCTCATACAGCTCTCTGCAGAACTTTCAGTGTTTGCAATCAGTTTGAACAGAGTTCAGCATTTCTTTGCTCTGAGCTGTTTCACTTTTTTAGTTAATAAACTTTAGTTAACCCCCCAAAATGTCAGTCCCATTATTTTTTTTACTTCACAATTCTCTATATTGAACTTGCATCTGATTACAATAGACTGAAACCAATACTCTGATACTGTGTTAGCATCCTTTGTTCTGTCCCATGTCAGATGTTTACATCAGCCTTAGTTTATGCGAGGATGACCAGGCACAGTGCTCATTTGGCATGTACAATTTATTTGACCTTGCCCACATTGGTTAATAACCAAATATTTTCTAAGCGTTCATTTGTCACACCAGTTATTTCAGGCAGGTGTTCATTGCATTCCCTATCAGAAATAAAAATAAATCATATAGGTAGGGTACAATATTCTCACTTAAAATGATGCCTAAATCACTGACAAAACTAATGATATCTACTAATGACTAAAACCAGAGGTAAAAGTAATGAGAGGCATGACATATCAGCTAGGCATGCAACATAGCCAAGTAGCATCTGCCAATTTGACTTAAGGTTGTTTTTTTTCCCTGTACATTAAGTAATTAATCTAATAATACGGAATATGATCCCAGTTTAGGTTGTCAAGAAGCTCTTCAGAAGTTCATATAGACCATTTTGATGTAGCAGCAGAGAGAGCAAAGGCACACAAAACACTGAATAACATCAGAAGTTGGGGAGTGGAGTGCTTCCCAGCAGAGCTCTATAAAAAAAAGAGAGAAATTTGATTAACCCATTTAAAAATACTTCTATTTATCACTATTATAAAAGCACAAAAAGTTTCAGAGAAATCTTTTCCTAGTAGCCCCTTCTATTAGGTAGACATTTCTGATGTTAAGAGGATCATGTGTCACATCTATAGTGCCTGTAAATTAATAGGTGTTCAGTTTTCAAGTGATGGGCAGGGTCAAATGTATAAAGAACCTATGAGGGCCCACTTCTCTTCATTTTTGTTGATACTATTCCCGTTTATTATGTTGCACATATGTTATTGGACTTTTATTCAGATACAGGAAATTTGACAGATACCTCACAGTATAAATAACACTTTCAGTTTTCTGTTATATGTATAGGAAGAAGCCAGTAGAAACTCCAAGGAGAAAAAATGCTTACCACTTGACTGCCTCCAGAGGAAGGTGACTGCTGAAAACAAACAAGCAAATAAATGAATCTACAACCGTTCCCACTCAATATTTTTGAACACAGTTTTTGCCAGTGATCAACAGGATTTTAATAGCTTAACCTACAGCATGGTTTTAAACTGTTCAAGAGGAAAATTGCTTTGCATTGGTAAAGCAAATAGTTACATACTCTGTCTCTTTACATCTGAAAATTTCAGCTAAAATTGATGGAAGGGCAAAAGTCTATTTTTCTCCCTTTCTGTTTTCATATTTGATACAGAGTTTTCCATCCCTATATATGAAAGAAGATGATAAAACATTGATGAGTACTGAAAAAAAAGAAGTACAAAACCAGGTAACCTGCCAGTGAAAATCTCAACAATCTACCTTATTAAAAAAAAATAAAATGAAGGATTAACTGAGCACAGTCTATGAAATCTACACAGAGAACAGGTATTTAAAAAACATAGGACAGAAAAATGTAACAAGGCCCCTAACTGAAATGTGAAACAGGACAGATTCAGATTTCAAATATAACTGATACTGAAATCATTTTCTCAGGCTGAGGCCATACTTTCCCCATGGTTTCTTTAAATACGTTCTAATACAAATGGAACTAATACATAATGTTCTCTGCAGAACAAGTCATCCCAATTTGCTCAACCTACCACCTGAGTTCTTTGTTTACTAAGAAAAGAAAATGAAATGCTGTGATGAAAGTATTCTTACCGGTTTTCCAGAGTAAGTGCTTGTTGAGCTAGAGCCACCCTGTAAAACAATTATGAACCATTTAATTCTGTAGTATGAGACTCCCAGTGAACTGTGTCCAAAGAACACACAGCAGTGTTGAAAATGCCCTGGGAATTAGCAGTTTTGATACTGACTTTGATTTTACCATTTTCATTACACTTTCCTCCCTATGTCAATTGAGTGGTCTCAAGTAAGCACAGCTATGCCTTCTTTATTCCATGGGCAGTTTCAGAGGAGTATGTCAAAGCAATGTGTCATTGACTGAACTACAGAGTGTGAAACTGAAACAGTTACCCTGATATTTAAATACATCATTCTTATTAGAATGATCCAAACATATTCCTATAAGTAACAGAGTATATAAAAACTTTACTATGAGAGGAATAAATGCTGCCTCATCCTGGGGTTCACGTTTGAACACAATACTCCAGGTTTTTTTGGTAATATTTTTTTCCCAGACATTTACCATTGTAACAATTTTAAATTTTATCCTCATTATTGTTACCCATTTTAAAAACCAATAGCCATATTTCTAACTTGCTTGTGGAATACTGAAAAAAGAATATCCTTACTGGCTTTCCTTGATGACTGCTTCCTGAGGAAGATGAACCCTGAAAGAAGAACCTTTTTTTGACTCTCAGTCTATTGGCACTTAAATATTCTTACTATCTGGAATAAAGGACTCCAGGAGAATGAACACTGTCTTGTGTCCAGTCATCAAAAAATTCCAGGGAAAATCTTATCTAAAATACAAATATTTAACATATTTTTGTTACAAGTATTCTTTCAAAAGATGTATTAGAGAATTTGATACAATGTTCTCAAGAAAAAAAGAACTATTTTGTAGTTGTGATGTGTTTAATATATGGAATGGAAAAAATAAGGTCTAATTAAACATTCATTCACCTGGTGTCAGTCTATGGTTACATTTGGGGGAAAAAAAAGACATCACCAACAAAAAATGACAATGTTAGAGTCCTTCACTCTACAGCTCCTAATTGAAGAAAACTCTAATAAGAAAGGTAACTGAAAAAAACAAGTTGATACAGAAAAACTAAATATTTGAATGTATCTTAGTTTTCTGGGAAAGTGGCAAAGTTCATGTGAGTGGCATTGCCAACATGAAATGTTAAAAGCACCGTCTCTTTAAAGCCATCTTTTGTACCATCAAATATGGCACATAAAATGTCTCACCTTTATTATTCATTAGAAAATGTAACATTTATGCCCACTTTTTAATAACAGATACATAGTCTTTTCTATAACAGATAGGCTAAAACATTGTGTGTGCTTATTTGTATCTTCTGCCATTGAATGACAAGAGCAAGGTCCGAATTACATATTAAAAACAGTAGTCTCAAATAAGAGAAGCTGTTAAATGGCAACTACTATTTCCTTCAAAAAGAAAAAGCATTTTCTTTGAAGCCAGCCAGAAATACTTAAGAAAAATGCATATAAAGAAAGTGAAAAACTGAGCCCTGAGGACAAAGTGTATGATTATTATTAATTTAAACAGAAATTCAGAAGTTCCTTAAGCAAAGAACAAACAAAAATAAAATCCTATGATCTCATTATGTGATTACTAGAAGTTCAGTTACACAGTAAAATGCTATCTCAAAACAATGTAACTGTGTGAAAATAAATACTATGTTTGCATTTGTTGAAACTATCCCAGATAAGTAAATCATGTGACACTCTTTGCATATTAAAGTAATTCTCAGAAAACTGTCTGGTCCATAACTAACTAGATACAATTTTTTTAACAGGTGTATAAGACAAAAAAAGTAAATCTGAATTTTTTTCACTTACTGGTTTACCATGTTGTCTGCCTCCAGAAGGATAAGAGCCCTGTAAGAAGTCAATGAAACATCTATTAATTGAATGAAAAATCTTCTGTCACTGTCTTGGTACAATTTGTGCAGAACTTGGGACAAACTTATTTGGATATTGTTTGAACAAAAACAGTAAGTGTGGTACCTAAAACTTACATTCTGTACTGCACACCAAGGCAGTGGCAATTTGAACCAAGAATGCAGTGTTATGAAATAGTCTGGTGATTATAGGAGATTCAAAGGAATGTTTTACACAGAGCAGTGTAACCAAATCTTTTATTCACCTTGCTGAAACTACTTCAATTGGTATTATCTCAATTATTTAAGATTGATAAAATGCCCAAATTAATGTATCTTTCAGCATTAAATAACTGATCTGATCCAGAAAGTATATTAGGGAAGAGTTAGGAGTGATGGGATGGAAAGATAATATACTCACCTGTCCACCATACTGGCTGCTTCCTGATGGATAAGATCCCTATTAAAAAGGAATAAGGGGAAATTAACAGCAGGTTTGTTTGGTTTGTTTTTGTTTTGTTTTGTTTTGTTTTTTTCCCAGTGCAGAATGAAACATCACAGAACGACTTTTAACAGGAGATCTCAGTAACATTCTGCAAAGTATATTAATCTAAAAAGATGCAGTGAAAGAATTCTGACTTAATGACTCTAAGTTCCTTATAAGCTGAAAGTAGTACATTGGGCAAACAGTGACAAAACACCTGCTAAGACTGTTCTGTTACATAGATAAATGGATCTAAAGCATCTGACACATGGCTTTCAAGAGAAAAAAAATCTACTTCATTTGTGATTTTCTGCTACATCAAATGTGTTCACAGAGCATCATGTGTATTATTGTAAAATTATCCTTATTATTCCAAATAGATAATTTGAGAAAAAAGTTGATTTGCAGCTGCTAAAAATCCTCTCCATATGCTACAAGAGATTAAGTTAATAGAGTGATACTGAACTCAAATGCCTGCCAATGGAGCAAAACAAAATTATTCTTTTTAGTATAGCAGAGTGAAACATTGCAAACACAATAATACTAATGAAAAGCAAGGTCCATTTTATTAGATAGCCATCCCTTACATCTGCCAGCTATTTGCACCAGTAGGATTTCTGAATCAGTGATAAACTAGTAAGTCTAGAGAAGGCACTCAGGGAGCTGATTACAGTAAGAGACTTGAATTGTAGCTGACGATGAGGAAAGTAGTATTATTGGGTGCAACATACCAGATTTTATATTTTCAAAGCAATATCTATTAGTATATTTTGTGCCAAATTTTTCCAAACATTTAATCTAAACAAATAATAACAAAAAAGATAATTTCAATAGAAGTGAAAAATAACATAGAAAATGTATTTTGAGCTGGTGTCATAGCAATGTAAACTAAACATAAAAATGGTTAATGAAAATTATCACTTGAGATAAGACGCATTTGAGGCAAAACAACTAGAATTACGATCTGTGGAATTTCTTTAAATTGAAGCTTGCTCATGCTACTCCATTTCAGTTACTGAGAGGGGGTCCCTGTTTTCAAATATTTATTAAGAATAAAATGACTCTGAAAAACTGGCAGTATATACTGCATCTTATTTTTCATTTATTAAGTAGCAGGTAGAAAGAAGATCCTAAAAACAAAGAAAAGTTGCTTGCCTGTCCACCATACTGACTGCTGCCACAATATGATGAACCCTGTAAAAAGAATGCAAAATTTTTATAAATATTTTTTTAATAGCACCTGGCATCAAAAAGTTCAGGATCTAATATCAACAATACTTATGACACTGATAGCTAGAAGAACATCAGTTAGTAATGCAGTGGCAAAAGACTAATTGTCCACACATCACATTATTGGTTTATGCAGTGAAATGAACCCCATGAATTATTCTTCAGCAAATTTTCAAGGTNNNCATGTATGCCATGAGTTGTATTCTTGGGCATGTGGTTTTGCTTGATTATGTAATCTGAGAAGGAGAACTAGTCATCTAGGCAATTCTGACTATACAGAGAAAACAGGTAACTGAATCCTCTTTTGGAAGTAAATTAGCTTGATCTCAGCAAAACAGTGATTTGGGTTTTTTTAGATATNTAAGAAAGCTTCTACAACTACAAAGGAAAATCTTGGCTCTAGTTCATAGAAGGATAACTGAAATGTCAAGAGTGATTCAGTAAGAGCCCCATGCGCTCTCTAGAATTATTGTCCCTGTCTCTGTGACTAAACTGAACTCAATATTTAATGATTTCTGGGCAAATACGGCAACTGAGCCATATTTATTCCTGAGGAATACCTCCTGAGGAACTAATCAATGTAAATGTTAAAGGCAAATTGCCTACCTGTCCACCATGGTAGCTGGTTCCTCCAAAAGAGCCCTATGTTCAAGAGAAATAGAAATGTTTACTCTGTATTAAATTCAATGTTACACAGAAGAAAAACATGGGAATGTATTAACCTATTGAGATGATCAAGTAATTCACAGTGATTACTACTGTACTTTTGATTAAACAAGGATGTATTTTTGATTCATCCTGATTTATATGTGAAATAATAAAAAATTATACATATATAAAATGTGTATATAAGTGATTGTTATTATATAGTAATATATATTACTANTTGGTTTTGGTTTTTTTAAAGAATATTTACAAAGGTATAAGGAATATACTAATTAGACAGAAAAATGGAAATAGCTTTAACTTTTTAAATGCATAGCTCTGCTCCAATCTAAAAGCATTTGGGGCCATGATTTTAGATCTAAGTTTTACTAGTTCAATCATACTGGTAATAACCATCATAAGAGCAGTGCTGTTACACACACGTATCCAAAACCCAATAAGATATTTGAGACACAGATTCTTAGAAAAGTTGCAGGCCTCTCTCACAAACTGAATAGCTAGTCTTGAATGCAACGCTGCAGTTCTTGTACCATTGTACACTTAATATTTTTGTCTTTAGCAGGTCCAAACTTGCTCATTTGAGCATAATGTGAAAAAAGCTTTCATTATATACAGAATTTCACAGACAGACTTATTTGAAGAATTATAACTCCTTGTGAATTTTCCAGTATATGTACATACTATGAGAAATTATATAAAGACAAAGAATACTTACTGGACCTCCACCGGGGCACACACACCCACCCTGTACAAAACACAACCAAACTTACTTTCCTGGGTCTATGATTGGAATAGGTCTCTGAATGCATAAATCAGACTCACATTCTGCTAACTGTAAGCAAATGGACTATAAAATCCTGCTCACAGACTCACTAAGCTCCATTTGAAAAGTAGTTTTTTTTCTCCCTCCACTGTCATTTTCAGGCTACCTTTCCACTTATGATCAATTTTATAAATAAAATGTTCTAATTTCTCATTTAAAATTCACCATAAAAACCTACTCACTAAAATGATGAGTAAAAAATTCTCAATAGTAATACAGATTTTATTTTTTTCCCATGAGAAGACCAGAGCACCTAGAATTTCCTCAGGGAAGTGTTCACAGGACCAAGCCTGTCTGAGTTCAACAAGTGTTTGCAACATTCCCTCAGGCACATGATGTGATTTTTTGGGTGTCCTGGGCACGGACATGAGTTGGGCTGAATTATCCTAATGGGTCCCCTCCAACTCAGCATATTCCATGATTCTCTGAATACATACAGTACTCTTTCATGCTAGAGAAAACACTACAGATGACTTTCAGTGGAGGCTTATTAGGTAATATCCAGTCTGATAAAACTAAGTAAGAGGTGATCAGGGGTTCACTATTCAGTGTTTCACTTTCCACATTCAGCCTGGATGAAATGTGTGAAGGTGAACAGCTCTCGTGAAGGAAAGCCACACAAAGCAATTTGTGAGTGCCTGACACCAGCAATACTGAACAGTGCCAAGGAAGAAAAGCATACCTGTCCACCAGCCTGTCTGACTCCTGAAGAAAAGCCCTGGAAAAAACAAGTAACTAATTATTTCTGTGTTGTCAAGTAACATTCTCACTGGTTCTCTGTGATTCTCAGTCTTTCCCTTTGCTTCTGTTTAAATATAACAACAAAAAATGGGCTTCTTGAACCATGATCAGTTAAAGAGGTATTTCCATGCAGTCATGCAGGCCCCTGTATCATTTGCTTCTGTCATGATCTGACATACCAGTCAGACCCATACTTTGCAATCCTCACTCAACCTAGATTAAAGCTATTCTTTCTTTGAATGTTCCTTCTTTGCAAAACACACAGGTCCATTTTCCTAATGCCCTGTGTACTTGAACTTCAGATACTGTGAAAGTAGTTTTACCTGTCCGCTGTACTGGCTGCTTCCTGAAGAAGCTATACCCTAAAGAAATGAGAAAACATTTATTTTTGTTTCACAGTATTTAACTTACGACCAGTCACAGAAAAACACACTTTTATTTGTCTTCCGTGAATTTAAGTGTCACAGGAATGCTTACTTTATAACCCTACTGAAATCCACTGGTCTTGACAGTGGCCACTGTTTAAATAGAACAGTGACGTTTGAATCAAAGTCAGCTCCAGGCACGTGTGAGTAGTTCTGCTGCCCTGCATTGTGTGCTCTCAGCAGCCTTCTACATTTCACTTGTGTAAAGTACATGGGCAGAAACAGCAGAAACTTGTATATTCATATTTTCTGCCTAAACACTGTTTTGCTATAAGCTACTCCTTTACAAAATATTCTATTTTTCACAAAGTAAAGGTGAACAATGGAACAAACAACCCAGAAACAGAAAAACAGTTCTCACCTGTCCTCCATATTGGCTGCCCCCTGGGAATATTGGACCCTGAAGCAAAGGTGCCAATTATTTCTCAAATCTAAAAGCTTCTTTAAAAAGCTTTTAAAAGAAGGAGTATTTTCTTTCTGTGTTGCACAATGGAAAATTACAGGAAGATAAACACTCAAACTATTGCTTTATGTGCTCTATGCAAATTAGAGATTCTTATGAATCTTCCATAATATTGTTCATGAGCTATTAGGATACGTATGTAGTTTTGTGAGACTATACTTGCACTGAAAATCTATTTCTCCTCAAATCCCCTGTCCAATAAATCTGACAATAAATGTTTTCAGAGGCCAAAGATGTTTGTTGGGGATGTCACTCCATATTCGAGGCTATACCACTAGGCAGCACTGTCTATCATCTCTCATTTCATAAGGGCATGAAACAACTCTTAGCAGCTCCTGACCTTCTGCCTTGTTCCTCTTCTAAGACATACTGCTTCTCCAACATCAACTCTGATATGGCATTTTGCTGAAGGAAGTGAGGTAGAGGAGGAATGCAATCTGTTTCCAGCCTCTCCTTACTGCTAGAGCTAAGAAACCTTAACAGCAGCAGGGCAGGTTGGAGGGTAGAACAAGGCCAGAACTGTGTTCACTGTGATACAACAGAAGCACCAGCTCTACATAGTTTTGGTATTATTTCATATACATCTTTAGATACCTGATCATCTACTATCAGATTGACATATTTCAGTGAATATAAAACTATCAAGTTTTGATGTAGGAACTGTGTGTTAGAATAAGAACTACACAGGAAGAGAGTCTCACCTGTCCTCCATACTGGCTGCCTCCTGAAGAAGGTGAACCCTGAACAAAAAAGAATTAAATTATCTCAATTATCCTTTGAACCATGATCCATATGAAGGAGAAGTGCCCAATTTCTTTCACTGCAGAATTGTGAATGGACTGAGCCTGACTGTGCAAAAAATGGTTGACTTATCTGCATTTACCATGATACATCAGAAATTTCCTCTTAAAAAAACTTCTGTGGCTTTTGTGTCACATGTAACTACTATATACCTAGCAACAAATCAGATAAAACACAGGAGAAAAAAAACAAAACAAAACAAAACTCAATCTCCTTAAAATGTTCTTTTACACAGAGAACTACCAAATCTCTTTTAAGAAGTCGTAAACATTATAAGGGAACAATGCTCACCTGTCCACCATACTGGCTGCCTGCTGAGGAAGGTGAACCCTGAAAATAAACAAAAAAGAAAACGGAATGCTTTTTACACCTATTTCATAGACTCACAGAATAATTTCATAAGGCTTTAAAAACTTTTAGTTAGTGTCATGAAGTACTTATTTATTTCAGAAGTACATGACCTTTAGTCCTGCAAATTTCAGGAGTCAAGTCAAGCATGAATTTCACATTCTGTTTTTTCTGAGTCTTAAATAATGATTTTAATCTGAACTTGTATGGTTTAATCACAGTGGCATCAGAACACAACAGAAAAAGATTCACTGAGAAGTTTTTAGATTAAAGATATACAGCCTGGTAGACAACAAATAAACCACAACTTTGCATATGTCAAAACTACAAGAATGGGCACTATTAATACTTACTTGTCCACCATACTGGCTGCCTCCATAAGAAGATGGCCCCTGGAAAATTATTGAAAATGAGTTATTTCTGAATATCTAAAACATGGAGCCGAGCGGCAAAAAGATCTGTATTCTGTTGTTTGACTGTTTGTGTGTCATTATCCCAGAATAAACTCTGTATTTTTGCCTTCTTTCAATTCACAATATTACTAAAGAGGATAGACCGCTGTCAATTTTCTTGAAATACTGAATTGAGATTTTCTACTTAGTATGAGTCAAATACTTATAAAAAATATATATATCATATAAAATAGTAAAAGTAAAAGCTTACATGTCCTCCATACTGGCTAGCTCCAGATGAATATGAATCCTGTAAAATATCAAATGAGTGAATTACCAGCAGTAGGATTTTCTTAAAACAAAACATGACTGTTCCAGGACAACAGGAGCAAGAGAGCAAGGTAAGAGCGAGGACAGGTGAGCAGGACTTTCATTATACTTTAATAACTAGAGTTTAAGCCTTACAAGGTAAGTTGTAAAAAAACCTGAGTTCCTTCACAAGGGTGGAAGGCAAAACATATGGCTTTGTTTGTGTGACTTGTTGGGAAGGTTAAAGTGGAATTGTTTCCAGTTCTTTCTCTGTTCATTTTTGGAGAATGGCATTGCTTTATTTGGAAAGCTGAGTCCTGGTCCAAAGCTAGCACTAAAACACAGGCTAACCAACAGGCCTCTGAAAACTAAACTTAGCAAATTTCCTGAAAACACATACAACAAGGTTCAACGAGGGGAGATTGTATTTGTTTTTCTTCATAATGGAATTAGGTCCACTAGGAATAAAAAATGCTATATTTTGATTCATTCTTTCCCCACATCTTTTTTCTTTTTTTTTTTTTTTTAAATGAGCTTCATTATGCAAGTTTCACAAAAACAAGGGCTTTATTTGCTAACAAAGCCATTTGTGTATAATTTTTAGGACATATCAAACTCAATGAATTTCATTCACTGAGCTTTTGCTATTTATACACAGTTCCCATATAAAAAACTGAATTAGAGTGAATGAATAACCATCATTTTCAGAAGTGACAAATTGGCTCTCCTTTTGGGATGAGTACTTACATGGCTACTGTATTGACTGCTTCCAGAAGAAGAGTCCTGGTAAAATAAAAACAAATGCCAAAGCAATCAGTTATTTTTCTCTAAAAGAACTATTTCAAAGGAAAACTTCTTGAAGGATAGTAGTATATAAATTTATATTTTAAACTTTTTTACTTGGGCTTAAAATACACTCAAAATGTAAAATTTAATTCTCCCTACTCTGTTAATACATCCAAAATTTAGTGTGTACTTGTTCACCAGAATGACTGCCTCCAGAGCCCTTTCAGAAAGGAAATATTAATTATTTCACTTCAAAGGATTTGACTGAAGGATGGGCAGTTTGTTTCAGTTTAAAATCACTGAAGAGCAACATCCTTGTAAAAAGTTTTAATATTAATTCTGGCAGAATACTACAGACCTTTAGAGTACTCTGAGCTTCCTCAGGGTGTGCTAAGCTGTTTGTGTTCAGTACATAATGTGAAACATGTACCAGAAATGTGTTCTTCATCACGAACCTGAACTGTGAAAAACTGCCCCAAAAAGAAGATATCAAAGATGATGGTGTGATGTAACCTGCAAGACGTACTTGGGGGAGAACTAAGCCCTACATACAGTATGTAAAAGCTGCTCTGCCATGGGGAGGTACTGGGTGTATTTATGGATTAAAGTACCAATTGGGAGTGTCCCTTTAAGGCAAAAGTCCTGATAGTTCTCACTGTAGTTTGTTTCTCCATCATGGTGTGGTCTCAGAGTGAATTAACTGAATGCCTTTCAGATTAAACTAAAATGTAGAGTGCTCTCTAGGGGCACACTTAATGGATTCAGATAGTAAATGGACTTTTGGCCCACGGGACCAGATCAGATCAGACCACTCTTGAAATGTGTGTAGTCTGGCCATCAGTTCATCATCACTGATGCAGTTTGCAGTACTCATTGATGTAGACACTAGCACTATGTTCCCTCAGTCTTTATGCACAGTCCTCAATTCCAAACTGTTGTGTCAAGTCAGTGAAACACCAAAAAGAATCAGTTCCAGCTGCAAGTTTCAAAGCAAACAAATACCAACAATAATAATATGAAGAATATAGAACACAGGTGGTTAAGAATATATTCCTGACTGTAGGTATATAGACTTTCCTCCTTCCTACAAGGGAGCACAAGACCAGTCCTATTTATCTAATAATAATAAGGTTTGTATTTCTGTAGCAGTGTCCAAGGCAGCTTTGTATCATCAGCACTCTGGTAACAGTGCCACAGAGTTCTGTGCTAGATGCAAAAAGACCCAAATGCTTTTCTTCCCTTTAGTGCAGCACATACAGAGCACACATGATATATATTATGACTTTCCAACACAAAACAAACAGAACTAGTCTTGGGAATGCTATAAACAGATCTCTCCTGCAAAAAGTTATTATCCATGCGACATGAGTAGCAACATTAAATGGCTGATCTAGGAATACTAACCTTTTATTGCAGTAAATGATCTAAGAGGAATACAATCACATAAATCCATGTCCTTGGGTCATATTTTCACAAAATTCCAAAGAAGTCAGTAGAACTGACTCCCAAAGTAAATATTTATATTGCTATATACTTGCATTTCTGACAAATATTTTTCATGA
Organism: Formicarius rufipectus; assembly: GCA_013399695.1. Classification (NCBI taxonomy): domain Eukaryota; kingdom Metazoa; phylum Chordata; class Aves; order Passeriformes; family Formicariidae; genus Formicarius; species Formicarius rufipectus. The sequence continues at coordinate 1,452,326 of VXAU01001554.1, read as the reverse complement.
AAAGACTTCTCTTTGCATGAAATTTCAAATGGAAAGAGAAACTGTGACTGTTGCATAAATGTTCTGTGTGTATTTTTGATTGTAACTAAGATAGATTATTTTCACAAGTATATGACTTCGATTAGGCACTGACTCTTTTGACCACTCCAGCCATTATATCAACAAAGAAAAGAGAGGGTACACTTAAAAGCTGATGAACATTGCTTACATTTGCAGAGGAATCACTTCTGACTAAGGTAGAGGATCCACCCTATAAGGGAAAAGAAATAAAAAAGAAAAATTAGCCTTTGTCTTTGATCACAAACTGGAAACGAAACAAAATGTTAAAATGCCTGTTCTATGGCATTTCAAATGAAGAATGGCACAGTCTGAAAATAATTGCACTTACACTTCACTTACTTTTATCAATTTGCCACGATAGCAGGCTTTTTTTTGGCCTGCAAGACTGTAAATCATGAAGTATCACATTTTATCTACCCATAACCTATTGCCTAGAAAATCAGATCATTAACCAAGAAGTCTTTTGGTACTACATGTGGATTTACCACATATGATTTGCTTTGGAAAGCAGGTATTACCCTATTTCAATGTCTTTTAATAATTTCATATGGAGTAAAAACACAAATGAGAAGTGGCTCAGTTTTTTTGTTTTGTTTTAAATTTGCTAAACACTGATTTTTAATACATATTTTTTATGATTGGCAATTCTGTAGACTTGATATTATTTTTTGCTTCCTTTCATGATAGATGTTTTGTCAATTACTTGTGCTATTTAATGCAATTTTTTTTAATATTTCTTTTGGTGAAGATATACACACCTCTGCAAATACTCTATGGTAACAGTCACTGCTCAGAGAATGCAACTTGCTGCCAACTCTGAGGCTTCCTGGCTTTTATCTGAAATAACGTGGCCAGCAGCACTAGGGCGCTGATCATACCCCAGCAGTCAGGGGTGACTGCTGAGGCTGCCACCTCAAATTCTGTGTTCAGTTTTGGGCCCTGCACTACAAGAAGGACATTAAGGTGCTGGAGCATGTCTAAAAATGGCAACCCAGCTGATGAGGGGTCTAAAGCACAAGCTTTATGTAGAGCAACTGGGGATTTTTAGCCTGGAGAAAAGGAGGCTTGGGAGGACCTTATTGCTTTCTACAGCTACATGGAAGGAGATTATAGCGAGGTGGAAGGTGGTCTCTTGTTTCAAGTAACCAGCAATAGAGCAAGAGGAAATGGCCTTAAGTTGCTCCAGGGGAGGCTTAGATTGGATATTTGGAAACAAATCCTTCACTGAAAAGATAATCAATCAGTGGAACAGGCTGCTCAGGGAAGGTGCTGAGTCACCGCACCTGGAGATATTTAGAAGATGTGCACATGTGGCACTTGTGGACATTGTTTATTGGTAGCATTGGCATTACTGAGTTAATGGTTGGACTCGAGGCATTTTCCAATCTAAAAATGATGAAATGATTCTATAATGCTAAATTCTTCTTCTTGGCATAATGAGCAATAACTCCTACCCCATCAGAAACATCTAAGTCACCAAAGAAACAATCAATATAAAATTAAGAGTACATTCAAGTAAGTAAGTTGAAAATAAATAGGATTACAGGTAATTTTCCAGTTAAATAGTTTAGTAAAAGAAAATGTATAATGAATAAGTAGCACTTACAGAACTTTCCCCAGAACAATCACATCCACCCTGTAAAGAATGCAGAAGGTATTTAAGATATCAAGAGCACAGGACTGAAATGGACTCCAGGTACAATTCAAATTACTTCTACCATCCCATGTAAGTAAACCATAAAGATACATCCTTAACTGACCGACTTCTAAAAATGAGTCTATTTCATCCTATGCAACTATTTTTGCACTTACTGCTCTGATGGGGTAACAAAACGCCGATAGTGCTAACTTCAAATTTTGTTATATACATTCTTTACCTCAAAAACCTTACTCACCAAAAGGATGAGTAAAGAGTTTCAAGCAGTATTACAGACAGCAATTTTTTTTTTTTGCTAGAGAGGCCAGAACATCTGGAGTACATGCAGTACTATGTCATGTTACAGATGATACAAAAAACAGGGGACTTCTACTCTGATAAAACTGAGAAGGAGTTCACCATTCAGTGTCTCACCACTTTCAATCTGCATGAAATGTGTAAGAAAAAATGTTTAGCACCAAGGCAGGTACAGAAGCTCAGATACAACTGGCTGCTCTGGCTTGCAAGACGTCCAAATGATATGGCCAAAGAAAATTATGTGTTGCTGAGGCTTTGAGCAAAAAGGACAGTGGTAAAGGAAAACAGTTACAGTGAAGGAAAGACATGGAAGGTAAATTGTGAGTGCCTGACACTAGCAAAACTGAAAACTGTGGGGAAAGAAAATCATACCTGTCCACCAGACTGACTGCCTCCAGAAGAAGATGAACCCTGTAAATGTTATATTCTCATTTTAAAATTTTTCTTTAAGTTTTGACATGTGCATTTGATTACAATGTGTTGTCTTTTACTCTTTTAAATATATTTGAAAAGATCTATCTGGTCAAGAACCAAATTTTATCTATAGAAAGATTAATGGGGATAAAATAAACCACACAGTAGTCTGGAAACTTAGGTAGTATCAATCCGGAAAAATTTTCTGGAAATATGTACATTGAGGGAAAAATCCCCTCACAGTAACCACAATGAAGATTTCCCACCTGCCCTCCATACTGGCTGCTTCCAGGTGACGATGAGTCCTGGAAAAAAATTAAAAGCACTTACTTTTTATTTAAAAAATACAAATTAATACCAAATATTTATTACTTTTATTTTTTCCAGATTTTAGAACATCAGTTGAGACATGAATTGCATTTTGACTACTTGGCTTACACTTGGACTTTTACATAGAGATATATAATGAAGAATGAATCAATCTTGTTCACACATAAAAAGTTGCTGTAATAGAGTATGAGGCCTCAAACATTTGCATAACTGATAATTCAGATAAAAAATACAAATATTGAGTATTTACCTGTCCACTTGAGTAGCCACCACCTTGAGAAGATGATCCCTACAAAAAGCAGACATGATTTGTTTTTATTTAAGATGTCTTCCGGAAAACAAGACTATTGTTGAAGACACACAATTTTTAATTTATTTTTACTTTTCGAAAAGTTTGACATTTGATTTCACAGGACGTGATGCCAGATGTCATGAGAAATTCTAGAAAATAAATGATTTGGTACAATTTACTCACTGAGATAATTTCTAAATAGTACAGCCATTGGTAAGGGAACTGCAAATAATGAATAAAATAGATGCTTACATGTCCACCTGACTGGCTGCCTCCTGGGGAATAAAAATCCTGGAAAAATGTATTGAAATTACATGAAAAAAAAACAAAAACCAAAACCAAAACCTGGAAAGATCAGGGTGGGAGGTAAGGATTCCTTGCTTCTCCACTTTCCTTAATTTTCTGTTATGGATTGTTCAAGAACAACAACAACAACAAAATCTTCTGTCTTTCTGTATAAAATAGCACATGCCCCTTCCTAACTACTAATAATTGCTCTTTTGGTGAAAGACAGTTTTTAGGATACAATAATTAATGAGTTATCATGTGTCCAACATAATAATTTCTCAGTCTGTGTCATTTAATTCTCATTAGAATCAATAAATTGGGTTCCACCTAAAAATGACAGAAAAATGGAAGCCCTCATAAGTAGATCACACAGCACAACAAAGAGAAGGGTTGCACTTAGAATAAATGCTGGAAAAATGATGGTATTTAAGCCCTTTGCAGTCAAACAATGATTTAAAAAGGACAGGAATCTGAACAAGTAAATTGAGATTTCACATTTGTGATGTGAGTTTGAGATTCAAGAGCACACCTCAGCATTGGCTGGGGTTTCTGGCAGTACTTTAACTCGTTATATCCTCATTCCCTCTGTACTTGGGGACTTTCTCTCCCACACGTGAAGCTGCCACATCAGTTTGCACATAGGATTCAGGTGGCTGGCAGGTGCCCAAGCACTGGGACAGACACCCTGGCAATACATAAGGAAGGAGCGCTTACCCGTTCACTCTGCCGGCTACCAGATGGTGAGGAGGGATCCTAAAAAACATTAGAAGGTAGTTATTGCAATGGCAAATATTACTTTTTTTTTTTTTTTTTTTCCCTAAGTAAGGGTGGAAGTCAAACTAAAATAGTGCTTGTTGGGAAGGTTAAAGATGTAGGCTGTAGGATAAAAAGTTCCTTTTTTGCTCATTTCTAGGGAATTCCATTTCTTTCTTTTGCAAGCTGAATCCTACCATAGTGAAATAAAGGAATGAGAACACATCTTCAATGTATTTTATTTCCTCCAGAGTGTTACAGGGGAAAACATCAGCATTTTTAAAGCTGTCTTGGTTCTTGTAAGACCTCTGGCTGAAATACACAGCTGAATTTATAATTACTTGCAGAGAATAATTTCCTACTAACCAGAACCATGGAAAACAGACTTGCTGGAAATCAAGTTAAAGTACAATCAATTACTGAAGGCAGAGAAAATGAGACTTTAAACTAGGAAAGTTTTATAAACAGCTTCAGCAGAATTCATAGGAAATATACTTCAGTTGTGAGAAAAGGCATCTTTCTTTTTACAGAAAAGCAGGCTGTTTTCACCACACTACACAAAACCAGACCATTCCTATGCAATACACAGATGAAGGAACTTGAATCTCTTATATCTGGCATTGGAAAAACACAAATGAAGTGTAGTGTGAATTTGGGATGGAGAGCAAGGGAAGTAATCATATACTAATATACTACTAGTAATATGCATATACTAACACTGTGTTTTGATGGAAACTGAGAAATAAAGAGTTTCCTAAAAATAGATGACTGTTACAAGTCAGAACTGGTGTAAATGCAATTTTAATTTTCAAAGCCCTTATCACACATAGCACAATAATGTGACATAATTTGGATCTACATTTTCCTCTATCTTTAGAAAAAAAATTAATTTCAAAGAAGTGACTGTAGAAAATTACTAAACAACATAGATGATTAGAATGCAATGTGAAGGACCTCTTGGACATAAGAAGATAAGATACATGTTCATGTAAGCACCTGGATACTCTAAAAGGTAGTGAATTATGCTTATGAATTATAGTGAATATATATTGATATAGTTGAGAAGAAATGCTTACACTATCATCAGTTTCACTGCCTCCCATGGAAGGTGAATCCTGTAAAATAATGAAAAAAAAATTTACTTTCATATAAAAAGGACTCTCACATATTCTTAATTGTGGAGAATATTAAATAAAAGAATAAAAATACCAAACCACTTAGAATTTATAATTTTACCTAAACCTGCGAATATGCAAGAAAAGAAAAATATGTAACTTTACCTGTTGCATAGGCAGAAGAGGCTGGAAAAAACCCTCCTTGCAAACATGTATTTTTATAAGGAAAAATTTTAGATAAAGTTTATTTGCAAAGTTACTAATTCTTTATATTCAAAAATCCCATTATCTTTACTTTCAACAGCTTTTGCATCAGTAAAATGTGTAAACACACAAAATATTTTCCTTTTGAAAGAGCTAATGCATGAAGTAGTTAAAACACTGAATATCGTAGGGCACAGTCAGCAGGGCAGCATATATAGTGCATCATACTCCCTCTAGTGCAGGAACATTTTGAGTTGTAAACGGGTAAATAAAAGTAAAGAGAAACAAAAGATAAAAATGGCATTTCTGTGGTCATGGTCACTTAAAAATAACTGAAAAGTAGAACTCAGTGCACATAAGAACCAACACAGCAAGCTTGAGCTTTTGGTGTAGGAGCCAAACATTTACCTGGCCATAAGACTCAGCACCACTATATGCAGAAGATCCACCCTGTTCAGAAAAGATAAATAATTTTCATATTGTGAAGAGCCTTTTTTATTTTCTTTCCTTTTTNTTTTTTTTTTTTTTTGACACTTACTGTGGGGATTTCCTTCTGGGAAGGTTTAAAAAACATTATTCTTTACCTAGTTATCAGAATGATTTTTAAGCAACTCATAGTTATGTCACTATAAAATACTAATTTACATATTTTTAAACTCGAATTCTAATTCCACTTTTGAAGAGACCTTCAACATGCACGTAATTCAAAACTAGCATTGTTGATGAGAAAAAGCCTTAAAGGTTGGAGATATCTCACTTTTTACTCCCCTATAAACTTTTAATGAAGCAGCCTGAAAGTATATACAAATTCACTCCTCAATAAAAAAGGCCACTTTCATTAAAGTATAGCAAGAGCCAAAATACAGCTGTGTATTTGACCCAAGGTATTTGCCCTCAGCACCATTTATATAAAGGGAAAAGAAGAGTATTTACCTGGCCATAGGATTCACTGCTGCCATCATAAACCGAAGAACCTCCCTGTAAAGAAAATAAAAAAAGAAGTTGACTAATTTGGTTCCTCCAAGAAAGCGTTTTCCATGTTTCAAAGACAAAATAAGCATGAAAATAACTGTTACCTCTGCAAACAAGAAAGAACACCTACCTGTCCATAAGATCCACCAGGATATAAAGAAGACCCTCCCTGCACAGAAAACAGAGAAATTTACAGGTTTGCAGTTGAATTGTTCTCTCAAGGAACACTTACACTGCTCCCATGAAGACACAGGGATCAGAATATTTACCTGGTTACCAGAGTAGGAACTGTGGGAAGAACCTGGGCCACCCTGAAAGAAAAACACAGACCAGCTATTTTCCTGCAGATCAGAGTTTAAATACCTTCATATCTGGTTCTCACCTTATACTTTTTCTCCCAATTGTGAGCTAATTTTTATGCACCTAAATCAAATTCAAGACCACTACTGTCAAAGTGGAAAAAAAAAATCTTCTGGTGGCAACTTTCTTAGCCTGCTGAACTTTGTATTCTGCAAGGAAGCTGCAGATACCACCCTACTGCTCTCTGTCAAGTTTCACACCTCTGGGCTACATCAGGGTTAATTTAAGTTTTATGTTCTAAGGGACAACAGTGAGGTCTGTGTTCTGGCATGTCATAGCACCCACGGTACTGGGAGGGATGGCACCAGGAGGATGGGAGTGTGCTACCCTGGAAAGGGAGGAGGAACTACTACCTGTCCATAGGATCCTCCAGGATAGATGAAAGGCCCTCCCTGTGCAGAAGACAGAATGGGTTACTGGTGCATTTTGGCTACTCCTTCAAAGGAAGGTTTTAGATGGAGCTTCTGAATAGGGCATTTTATCTGAATGTTTACCTGGTTACCAGAATATGTGCTGTATGGAGAACCTGGGGATCCCTGAAATGAGAATACAGACTAACTATTTTCTTGCAAATAGGATGGTGCAAATACCAATGTACCCAACTCTCACTTTAGGGCAATGGTTAAACAAGAAAGAACTTTTTATCACTGATTTTTTTATTTGGATGAAAGATCCTTCCATGAAGCTGTAAATACAATGTAGTCTTTTCCTCTGACAGATTTCATGTTGCAAGTTACTAACAGCTAATTCAATTCTTGGGTGTTATATTTTACAACAGCCACTATATGGGGAATGTAAGAGTGAAGATAAAATAACTCTGTTACCTCTGCAAACAAGAAAGAACACCTACCTGTCCATAAGATCCACCAGGATATAAGGAAGACCCTCCCTGCACAGAAAACAGAAATTTACTGGTTTGCAGTTGAATCGTTCTCTCAAGGAACACTTACACTGCTCCCATGAAGACACAGGGATCAGAATATTTACCTGGTTACCAGAGTAGGAACTGTGGGAAGAACCTGGGCCACCCTGAAAGAAAAACACAGACCAGCTATTTTCCTGCAGATCAGAGTTTAAATACCTTCATATCTGGTTCTCACCTTATACTTTTTCTCCCAATTGTGAGCTAATTTTTATGCACCTAAATCAAATTCAAGACCACTACTGTCAAAGTGGAAAAAAAAAATCTTCTGGTGGCAACTTTCTTAGCCTGCTGAACTTTGTATTCTGCAAGGAAGCTGCAGATACCACCCTACTGCTCTCTGTCAAGTTTCACACCTCTGGGCTACATCAGGGTTAATTTAAGTTTTATGTTCTAAGGGACAACAGTGAGGTCTGTGTTCTGGCATGTCATAGCACCCACGGTACTGGGAGGGATGGCACCAGGAGGATGGGAGTGTGCTACCCTGGAAAGGGAGGAGGAACTACTACCTGTCCATAGGATCCTCCAGGATAGATGAAAGGCCCTCCCTGTGCAGAAGACAGAATGGGTTACTGGTGCATTTTGGCTACTCCTTCAAAGGAAGGTTTTAGATGGAGCTTCTGAATAGGGCATTTTATCTGAATGTTTACCTGGTTACCAGAATATGTGCTGTATGGAGAACCTGGGGATCCCTGAAATGAGAATACAGACTAGCTATTTTCTTGAAAACAGACATTTACATGAGTGAGTCCATTCTGAATTTCTATTCTTTCAAATAAAGCTTTTGAAGAGGACATTACAGCAAGGAATAAAAGAATGCTGAGTTTTTTTGTTAGAGATGAAGAGAATTTTAGTAGGTTGGTTTTTTGGTTTTTTTTGGTTTTTTTTTTCCTCTTCAGGTTAAAAGATCTGAAAATACTAGTAACATTTAATTTTACTGTTTCTAATCACAGAATCCTATGTCATACCTTGCAGACTCTCCTCTTATAGATGATTATTGTCTTGAAGGTCTTTTGAAAACCTGTCAGCATACTGAACTTCCAAAGTGTAAACAGAATTTAGGAGAACAGATTTTTCGGCTCACCATTTAAAAGAGAAGACTGTTTACCAGTCCACAGCATCCACTATTTCTGTCACATCGCCCTTATATACAAAACATGGAAAGTATTATACTATGGTTAGACTATTTCCTCAGAGACTCTTTGTAGACTAATTCGCCTTTAGATGAAACTTGTAGAAAAAGTGGAATAATTGCAGTGTGAGAAATTTGGGCATCCACATAAGGAAAACCATCTTTCCTTTGAAACAAGATTGTTTAAATACGTATATATTTGACTCTTCATTTATAATATATTCCAGGTTTGAAGAGACCTTTACATAACTCATAGTTTTCAAATTTGGAAGAAAGATTTTTGCAGGAATTTTTCTCCTGTGCTGAAGATTCTTCAAGGAAGTAGATAACTCTCTGTCATGTAAGATTTGTTAATGGTGGTTTCTTTGTATGAGTACATTTACCTATAGCTTGCTCTTTTGTTCAGAACAATGTACATATCTATCATGGCCAATCTGTTTACATGCTAATCTAAGGCACTGTAGCTGCCTTAGATTGTAGAGGGCCCTGGACAGAAAACGAAGACAAGTCTTCTTTTTAATTCAGTCTATTCCTTTACAAAGATCACTGAATTTTACTGTAGGGTGAAGGCAAAGATCAAGTCTATTGCTACCTAGTTTATCATAAATTAATTTGATCAGCTGATACAGTTGCAAACTGGAAAACAAGTCTCTTGTGTACCAAAGTGGGCTCATTTGAATGTGAGAACTGGTATTCTAATGTATCCAATTTTGATGTCTTATTTTCTTCATTTCTTCATGTTGAAAATTTTTGTTGATAACAACTAAATACACTGTTCTCTCCCCAGCCAAGTTGTGGTGGATTCCTGTTAAAAACTAACTCTTTTTTTTTTTTTTTTCTTTTTTGCAACAGTAAAGCATGTATAGAAAAGTGATATTTGAATAAAAATTTGCATGAAGATGTTAACTTTTTTCCTTGTAAATGGATTTGTTTATATAGATTTACAATCAAAAGACTAATAATTTTTTTTCTCATTGAAGTTTCAGTATTTCTTATTTTAATAAACTGTATTTTAAAACATGTAGGTTATGATTACTGCTCAGCCTCAATTAGATGAAAGAATGAAGTTAATGAAGTTAAGTTCAGAAAGCAGTAATTTCCTCATACAATTAGTTTGCTTTAATAGCATGGGCTTTTTAATAGAAAGAATAATCCACAAAATTATTCTTGTTGAAATAGAAATCTAAAAACAAAAATAAATAAATTACACCTTTCAAAACCATTTATGTAAATACAGCTTCAATAAGGGCTTCAAAAGTAAGTATCCTGGTAGAAGAGAGGTGATTAATTTTAAGGTCACTGATGTGAGAAGTGAGTAGTTTTAAAATCCAGGTTCATTTGGCTCTGCCAGATGAAGCCAGAAGCCTGGTAAAACTAGTCTATAATGCTCAGGTAAACAAATTTCTTGGCCTTTTTCACAGCACAGAGGCACTGACCAAGAGAAAAGTTGATCCAGTGCAACTGACAATAAAATTCCACTGATTCTTTTTATGAGAAGGAACAATTTATATGTTGATTTAAGAGATTAAATTTTGAGACATTTATTAGATTTTGATATTTTAGTCACGGTATTTTATTGCATCTGTGAGGAAGATGAGGAAACTAAGCTGGATACAATTAAATTCTGTGGCTACTGCGCAGTATACTGTGTTTAGAAAGTAATGAATAATTAGTATATAATAGTTAAGTGACAAAGCATCTGGATCACTAAGCACAGTCACAGAAAGTTAGTGCCCAAATGGTAACTATGCAGCCCAAGTAAAGTGGAAGCCATTCTTCCATTTCATTGTATATACTTCTACTCATACTAAGGAAATTAACATTAATGTTTAGTGTTAACAAAGTGTCCATATTTACTATGTGATTAATTCAAAATACTCCGTTATGTAGATGGAATTATAAACTCAAAAAATAATTACCTGTCTATGACCACTGCTTCCATCAGGACAAATGCAACCACCCTATAAATTTTAAAAAAAGAAACAAGTATTGCTTTGTGGACGTTTAAAATAAAATCTTATTTCAGATATGGAACTGTTTAGGGGAAGAAAGACTGTGGGATTACAGAGTAGCTGTGACCTTTCCTACACCTAGAACAAATGAGGGGACAGCATAGCTCTGTACAGTTAACATTTGCTTTGGAAGTTGGACTGATAGTACATCTCTCAGTGCTTGGTCTTGAGGACAGAAGCTCATCAAGAGCGAAGTATCAGGGTAGTCAAGAGTACAGGGAATCACCACTGTGCTCTCACCAATAAAACATACATGAATTTGAAATAGTGCTAAAGAGTGACTTCAGAGAGCCATTTCTGATAAATTTAATCTGAACAGGATCATTTCATTTACAATTTAATGCATAACATGACCAATCCTCCATGCAAAATGACTTTACTTAATCTCTGACTACTGAATTTAACTAGTTTAATTACCAGGACTAGACTAGTTAAAAATAAAGAAAATCCTGACCTGATTACTTGATCCACCACTGGTTGCAATAAATGATCCACCCTGTGAAGAAAACAATTATATTTTATAAACGCAGTTTACCAGAATCTAAAGCATAAGATTATGTAGTGAGATGTAAGGTGACAAACTCTTTCTACTACTTCCCTGCACCAACAAACACTATCTGTTGAATTACTGTAAAAACATAAAAACATAAATTTGGATGAAGCCTAATTAGTGACTTGATACCGTACACAGGGAATGGGTTTCAGTAAAACTAATTAAGAAAACTTAGTTTCTGGAGAATGGAAATCTAACTGCACTACTGAATTAGAATACAAACTCTCTTGAGACAGAGGATTATGCTAGTATTAAATTTACACAATTTGGGGCATGGAATGATTTCAGATCTCTGAGAAGCTTACACATACCAAAACACTATATTGAGAAAAACAGAATCAGGTGCCACTCTAGATCAGTTAAATTTCACAAAAATTTCTAACATATACACTGCTGCATCAGTACATAATCCTACAGAATATGGGAAGTTGGATCTACTTTTATAATAGAAGTACATAAACCCTAAGATGTACCTTCTTACCAACTTCAGAATGAAGTAACTATATATGGCTATTACCATCACTAGATCAGGACTGTTTCTAAAAGAAGATTCTAAAACTAATTTTTTTGTGTTTTGCAAATGATTTTTACAAAATGTTATGTAAAGAAACATCTGCAATGCTTACCTGCTTAATGGAGCAAAGAAACAGAAGAGGTTGTATATCACTATTCTCAACTGTACAAAATTATAACATTATACGGAAAATGCTGCCCAATCTAAATAGCATCCTGCAGCACAGAAAGATTAGTGGAATCTAACTTTCAGCATCAAATATAATTTATCAGAAAGATCCTCACAAAGATATCATGCAGTTGACACTATGTTATTACCTGGGCATCACTGTGGCTGCTGTTTGAAGGAGAAGATGCATTCTGTGAAGGCAAAAAAGACAGATTTTTCTGTAAGGGTAATACGTTAACATACTTAGTGCTATTGGGAAAGAATTACCCAACACTAAACAGAATTGTCTATTGTGGAGACTGGGTCCTTCTTTTTGTAGGTAACACAGCAAGGAGCTATAACACCAGCAGTAGTTCAGCAAAGGTGACACAAATAGTTTACCTGTATATCGTAGGCTCTTTTGCTTAAAACATGTGACGTATCCTGTAAAAAAAAAAAAAGTACCATTTGCTATTAGGAGATTAAGACTCTATGATCAGTAATAGGCCTTTCCCCGCCCCCCTCCAGTATATTTTGTTTATAACACCTCCAGACCCTTTGATACACACATCAAGTGGGAATGGCTTATTGCAAAATAAAAGGTTATTTGCATGTAATTTTTATAGGCTATTGCTGAGTCTGACTTGAAGCGATACAATACACATATCCATATCCCCTCCACAACGTGCTGAGCACATAGGTTACCAAGCACTATTCTTTCTTCATTATTCTATCTTTCTTGAGCTAAAACTTTTGCTGCCCTTTGTGTGTATGATAAACTAATTTAATTTTAACTTTACTTTGGACTACCTCTGTATGTGCTTAATGAAGAACAAGAATTTAACCTTCCCTCTACTTCAAAACATGATTTACATGTCTTTTTTTTCATATATAAATATACATCCTTTAAAGAAATTCATGCAAAGAGCAAATAACCAAGTAATTTCAATTTTTCATCAAATAGAAGAATATTAAATAGGACAACATATT
>VXAU01001554.1:1422243-1438927 GCA_013399695.1 Formicarius rufipectus | reverse complement strand
TAGGACAACATATTTATGGAAAAATTAGTCTTAATTAGGACAAATTAGGGATAGTTAGGGCTAAAATCCTGCAAGTGGTCAAAAAAAAGGAAAAGTTACTTACTCGGGCAACAAGAACTTTCTTCTTTGCACAACCAGAACGCTGTAAAGGAGACAAAAGACTTACTACTTTATAGGTGGAGTTGTCTACACTGAATAGTTCAGAAAAAATCTACTACATGTCATGGTGACATATTTTGGTCAAGGAAANCTAAGGATGTTTTCAGAAGTCCTCCTTCCTAAAATACATGTTTGGTGCAGTACTAAAATAGTAGAGAAATAAAATAGGGAAAAAAATGAAGTAGTATAGGGTATGGTTGACAGCTGAAGAAAAGGCAAGTAGCTGCTGACAGGAGGTTACTCTAGATGGCAGTAAAACAAAAGAAAGCTGTGACAGAGGGAAAAAGCATTCTAGGAACAGAAGTAAGAAGAAAATGTCATTTATTTACAAAACAGTGTATTTTCTTGGTCACAATCTATCCATGTTAATCACAGTTTCTGCTTGTAGGACAGATGGAAAGTCTTCACAGAGACCAGGTACAAAAGTTACCTCACAACAAAAGCATAACAGAGAGTTTAAATTTGAACAAGTGAAAAAAGCTTGAGGTGGCTACATGCCTCATGTCCACAACTGCTTAATTCCCAAACAACTATCCAGTCAAAGTACTATGAAGAAAACACATTACTATATATTCTGTGTTGTGCAGCAGTCTTGAATACAGATAACTAGTTAACTTTTTGAAGGGTACTATACAACAATCATACACTACAGTTAGATGCCCACATGTCTAATGTAGAAGTGTTCAGTTACTAATACTGTCATTAATCATAAGAACTTGAATCCTACAGAAAAAGCAAAGTGCTTACCTGACTATTGGCACTGTAGGTAGTGTCACTCTGGAAAAGAATAAATTATTTCCTTTTTAAAGAATTATTTAAATACAGTAAGCTTACAGAAAACAAATTGTTTCTGATACTGCATACAGACATAACAAAAATCACTTGTTGCTCACATACTCCATAGCCTTGTCTAAATTAGTTTGAAATCCTACCGTTACAATCTGCAAAACATTTTAATAGCAACTTTAGATTTGTATAAATTCAACATCAAAAGCAGTGGAATATCCATCACTTCTTTAATTCATTGTATGTATTTAAATATTTTCTTTAAGATTTGCTTTTCTTTTGAAAATTACTGTAAAATGTATCCTTAGATTTTGGGAAAAAGATCCTGTTACTGCAAAGCCATTGAAATACTTTTATCCATCTTTCATTCTATCAAGTTAAATGCATTTAAAAGCACAAATTATATTTGTAAACACACATATGACAACTTTTGGCAAGAAGAAGTGCAGTTGCTGAAACAGATACTAGTGTGGGAACTCAGCATTCTTTCTGGAACATTCTGCTCAAAAGATTGCATCTAGTAGTGCAATATTTTCTCATCTACACAAAAAATGTTGTGATGAGAATATATTAGAGAGCACACTCACATCATCACAACCGTTGGGATTATCATCTGAGGAATATTGTGAATCCTAGAAAAACAACAGATACCAGTTATTTCCTCACAAAATAGATTGTTACAAATACACTTTGATGTTGTACTCTGCAAGACAGAAGAGATGCTTATGCAAAGGGAAAACTAAGTTAAATTCAATTACAATCTTTATAAGGAAGAAAAAGGAGTCAAATGCACAGCTGCAATAGTTGCTTACAGGGAATACTCCAATCTTCAGTAAAGAAAAAGCACCCAAACCCAATCCAAATCAAGAAGAGCACAGAAACAATAATGTCTTATTACATCTTTGAGAAAGATGATGCAGAGACTACATATAATATGTAACTAGGAAAAAGAACGAAGTAGTTACCTGATTATCATAGTAGGTGTCTGAGGAGGATGATCCACCCTTTAAAACAAACAAACCAACCAAAATCAGAAAAAATTAGGATGTAGAAACCTGATTTTGAGCAGATGCAAAAGCTTATATGAAGTGATATGCAAGAAGGGAAATAGAGTATTACTTACTTGGCCACCACCGTAGTTTTGTGAGTAGGATCCATCCTATAAAACAAATGTAAACCCTGCTTCAGAAGAAACTGTGAACAGCTGTGAAGCTGGAATAAACCATTGCCTAGGATTTCTTTGAACAAATACAACTTTGAAATACAACTATCTGGATAACTTATTAAATATGATAAAAATTCTTACCAGGAGAAAATGAAGGTCTACCTACCTGGCTGCTACCGTAATTTTGTGAGGATGATGATCCACTCTGTTAAGAAACAACAACAAAAATAATTAGAATTAATATTACAGTATTGCAGATTGTATATTGATCAGCCATCATGGAAATAAAAGCTCATAAAACCCCAGCAGGAGGCAATAATAATCTAGTACTTACTTGGCTTCCACCATAGTTTTGTGAAGAGTATGATCCACCCTAAGAAAACAAAACAGCAACAGTTATAATGCTGGAGAGCTGAATTTTATCATAATGCTTAGAGCTATCTCAGGTTGCCGAGTTCTTTCTATGTAAGTGGAATTTCAGTGCTGATAAAAAGTATGTTTGCAGAGAATGAGCTACTGGATGGAGGAGACTCTGCAAGAGTCTATACCCTCATGAGCAAGAAAACTGTACTCTGAATAAGAACGGCTTAAAAAGCTTTTACTGATGGATAATAAAGAGCCACCTACCTGACTACCCTGTGATCCACCCTATAAATAAGACAAAAGTTATGCATGCTTTAGACACTTGTTATTTTATATGCTTTATATTTTTAATAAAAGTTATGATACTTGCTTAGGAAGAGTAAGAAGCAGAGGTAGATATGCAATATGGATATAATTTCTAATGTAGTAAGCACAGATTGCCTATAGTGCAAAGGTAAATACTATATGTCAAGGAACCACAAACACTTAAGTAATGTCTACTACACAGATGAGTTCCATTATTGACAATCTCTAGAGAATATTTTTTTTTCTCCTATAGAAAACACAATTTATACAAATGGAATGAAAAATTTCCCTGGTAGCATTATTACACAGATAGCTGTGTCCTGTGAGATACAGCGGCCTTGAGGAAAAGGTTTTAAGTAAAACAGTATGTTTCAACCTGCTGTCTTTAGAAGAGGAATAGAACTCCTCCAAATGAAATCAGGAAAGACATTTGTAGCAGTATTAGTGCCCAAAAGTGCATAATAAGAACAGTGACATCCTGAGCTATTGAAGTCAGTGGGATACTTGCCATTCATTAAAATGGGACTGAGGCTTCATTCAGAAGAGGCAAAGGAAAATTTAAAAAAAAAAAAAAAGTACTGTCTTTCAATGTTCTAGCAGATTTTAGAACAAAATTTAAGTATTTTCTTTAGTCTGACAAAGAAATAGCTCCTCTTCACAAAGAAAAAAAATGGAAATGCTGTTATAGAATAATTACACGCCTATTTAATGTATTATTCTTTTAAGTTACAGTAACAATACATATGGTGCATTGTATATGCTATATTACATTGTAATAATATGTTTGAGCAACACCTATGTTGTTCATGTATTTATAAATACAGTATATATTTATGCTGCTAAAATTTAGTGTTGATACAATTAATCTATCTGATTTTTATATTCCTTGTGAAAACTCAGAAAGAATCAAAAGAAGTATCCCAAATAATAATAAAAAATCATCTATTGCTGTTTTCTTATGAATTTTCAACATCACAGAGATTACTTCTTGAAAAATGGCTGACATCCTTTAGGATGGTGGATTTTAGAGTTCCAACATTGAAACTTCTAACAATTACACATGTAGCTATCTCTAGTTCACTGCACAAAGTGAATGACTTGTTAAGCCAGTTTGCTCCAGGAACCTCAAGCTGGCAGTCCTAAAATATTTTCTGACTTTTGACAGGAAAAGTCCACACACAGGCTGGTGAGCTCCAGCCCTTATTTAAGTCCTGCCAGTTAAGCAACTCTGCAGCAACTTCTTTCCAGAATGTGGCCATGATGTCCAATAGAGAGAAACATTTCACAGACATAATACTAGGAAAAAAGAAGAAAAAAAACTCCGAAGCCCCTGGGATACTCCTGGGTATAAGAAGATAGTGAGTTCTAATCTCCTAATTGATTAGACTACATGGATTTGTGCTACATGAATCTGAAGTTGTTACTAATTGAGTTAGTGGCAAAATTAATTTTTGAATGCATTTTAAAGTAAGAGAAGTAAGACCATTACCTGGTGGCAGGGATTGCTATCATATGAAAAACCCTGTTAAAAAAAATTAACAAGGAAAAAGGTAAATGCTCAAATTTTCATTTTTCTTTCAAAGCAATTAGCTTTCTTAAAATTTCTTATATGAGAACATAAAACTTTACAGAGGGTGACTTTAATTTTATTTAATCCTTTAAGTATGTGGCTTTACCCTCTGTCACTCCCATACCCAGATACTCACAAGCATCAAGACACATGGACACGGATGATTAAAGGACTACTTGTGAGCCACATGGAAAGAGAGGTAGGCTGGAAACTGATGTCTCTCTGTATGGTTCTAGTTCTTCTTGATTGCTAAAGATGAACTGTTGGTGGGGTTTTTTGGAATCAGCTGTTAATGGTGGGTGATCATCTATCTTACTGTGACCATCTATCTCTTGTTAGATTCACCCACCATTGATTTTAGGCAATGCCTGTGCTCAATGCCTTTAATTGCCCTTATTTGGTTACATCTTGGCTACAGCCAGTGTTCCTGTTGGGGTAACAGGATGAGAAACAGTACACAGTCTGCATTTATATTTAAGTCTCCTTGCTTTCCTCAATATATTTATTTATACATAGGTTTAATATGTGACCTCATTCATGATCCTTTCACTTGGGATCTCATCCCTGAAGATACTGTCTTTACACTTTTATAGGCATACACAAGTTGAAACGGAACCAGGATGAAAATGTAGCTACAAATTTAATTCACGTTCCACAGGAGCCACTCTCTAATCGTATCTTTTTCCACAGAAAGTAAATGGAGCAACATCCAAAAATTCCCAAGGGAAGATTTTTATCTCTTTATTAAGTAGACAGATTAATCACTTTTCTGTCTTCAGTGTCTAAGTCTAAGTGGGAGAAGAACCTCATATTGGTTACAATGACAATATCAGCCTTTCTTGATGTCTGTGCTAGATGACTCCATGTAACAAAGAAAACAATAGATTAAAACTAACAAACACTATGGAACTTGAGGGAAAATACATCACTATTGGAAAGTGGAAATTCTCAAACAGTTTGGACAGAAGACTTACTTGTCCACAACCACTGCTGCTACTTGAAGTAGATCCACCCTGCTTGGGAAAAAAGGAGCAGACTGTAATCCAAATATTAATTTTCATTCCTTTTCTCCATTTCAAATACAGAAACAAATTTTCAAGTGCTTTAGCTGTTTGATTCCATAAAATGTGAATTTTCTGGTAGTGAATTGTGTATGTTGAGTAACTATAGTGCCTCAGACAGCTGACACATACATGCACTCCTTTCTGTGTCAGAAACTGGCGCTTCAGTGAGCCTAGTATTGCCAGAGTCAAATGAAAAAATTCACAACTCTTACTTTGAGTGACTACTTACTATATTATTTTAAGAAACAAAACAAAGAATTCTCAATACCTACATGGGAACATCATACACATGCTGTATAATGACTAGTGACTGACTGACACTTACCTGGCCATAGGAACTGCCACCTTGAGGTCTGTAGCCCTGTAAGAAAGGCAAGAAGACATTTGTGAACAGACCTGTATAGTCTTAGCACAGCTGCAGAAGCACAGAACACCAGAGAGAAAAGCAAAGTTCCACTAAAATTTCCTCCTTTTTCCTTCAGGTATTTCAGTGGACAAACCAAAATCAAGGGTAACTCAGCAACACCAAGAAGGAAAAAGACCCACCCACACCTCAAAGTCCCTTTACAAGACAGGCTCCTATGGAAAAGCCCAATGTGCTTCAGCAAAAAAAAAAAAAAAAAGGCTCACCTGGCCATAGGACTGGCTGCCTTGGGAACCCTTTAAAAAAAGAGAAGCTATTTACCACCTTCACCAAGAACCTTCTTTAAAGAGCATGATGGTTATGGAAAAACTTCTGCATGTGGGTTTCTCAAAAAGCACAAAGGAGACAGAGCAGCGTGCTGGCATCTGTGCAGCAGACTGACCTGCTCTCAGTAAAGGCCATGACTCAAATCGAGATGCAAGCTGCCAAGGGAAACGTCACTCTCCAAAATTTGCCAGTCATTCCAGTCACAGAGAGAGCAGAGAACTTCCCCCAGAGTTTTGCTTACCTGGCCATAGGAACTACTGCTGCCTGAGAAACTTGGCCCCCCCTAAGACAAGGACATCATTTGGTTACTTCCCTTTTGCCAAGGAACACAGCCTACATTAGGAAAAGCAATCAACTACTTCCTAAAGCTATGCAGGGCAGTATGAGGAGCCGGACATGCTCCTGGCTCTCATGAGGATGCTGAGTGCCGTGATTTCACACACTGGGATTCCACATACGTAAGTAGCGTGTGGATAACTTCTGAATTTGAGAATGCACACTTTCAGAGAAAATGTGCCTTGCAGATCAAATTCTGAGGGATTGACAGTGCTTTTGGAATGCCATGGCACTTCATTTCTCAAATGCTGCATTCTGGTGGGTGACTGACTGATGCTTACCTGGTTATAGGAACTGCCACCTTGAGGCTGGGAGCCCTGTATGAAATGAATTATTCATAATCACTGTATTTGTGAAGCAGATTCCCTTCTAGAGTTTGGCTTTTTGTGGTGCAAAAAAAGCCAGAATAAGACAGATAATGTACAGACTCTGCTGCTTAACTAGAGTCATTTTGATATTTTTTATTCCGGATGAAGAGCTGTATTTATTGAATGATAATTGTAAAGTAGTTTTACATCTATCACAGACAGGACTGTAATCTTATGAAGGTTTTCCAGGAAGGGATGCAACAATTTCTTATCATGTTTATTTTGACTGCTGCTTATTGGACTCTGGGCTTAGATGGCTAATAGTAGATGAATACTGATTTCCTATCTGTATTTTTCATGGGCCCCAGTTGCACAGTTCCCTGCCTCCAAAGGAAAATAAAGATGAAAAGTAATATTTAAAAATTAAGGAAGAATCTTAAAAAAAATATGGATTCACAAAACGTAAACAGAACAATAGAATTAAAATTAGCAGGTCAAATGAATTAGCCAAAAATGACAGCACTCTTGAAAAACTCTCAAAAATATAAAGTTACTGTGGGTATGATTTGCTGAAGCAATCTGCCTCCAATATAATCTCACGTAAGAGCAGTTGTTTCATGTACATGCAGAAATATGCCACAGCTGTCTGTGACAGTTATGAAGATGGGGATTACCAAAAAGAATTTGAATCATCTTGTCTAGTTCTACTATCTGACATAGAGATCTAAAAAAAATTCATTTCTATGTTAGGCCTGCTTTAATTTACATAAAAACTAAAGGGAAATAAACATTCATCAGTTGCAGGCTCCATGACCAAAGCTCCATACAGCTGAGAATCCAGTGCTCTTTAGTTCCTCAAAATTGTTTTTCTGTACTGAGAGCAAAGGAGACAGCGAAGATTTGACTATAAATTTGTCTTTTACCATGTAGATCAACTAGGATGGGATTAGCATCAAATAGACTGTTTCTACCACAAATTTTCAAGTTCCATACTGATGGAAAAGATAGGATAGCAGCAGCAATGGGTGATTTCCGCAGATCTCCATGAAAAACAAAATGGTCATTTTGACAACAAAAGTTTTGAAATAGACACAGACTCCTTTTTCAAAAACTCAATATAAATTGAAAAAAATATTTAAGATCTGACAAATTTTAAAGGCCCGTGGCACTCCACTTTCTCTAATGCAATATTCTGACTGACACTTACCTGGCCATAGGAACTGCCACCTTGAGGTCTGTAGCCCTGTAAGAAAGGCAAGAAGACATTTGCAAACAGACCTGTATAGTCTTAGCACAGCTGCAGAAGCACAGAACACCAGAGAGAAAAGCAAAGTTCCACTAAAATTTCCTCCTTTTTCCTTCAGGTATTTCAGTGGACAAACCAAAATCAAGGGTAACTCAGCAACACCAAGAAGGAAAAAGACCCACCCACACCTCAAAGTCCCTTTACAAGACAGGCTCCTATGGAAAAGCCCAATGTGCTTCAGCAANTTTGCCAGTCATTCCAGTCACAGAGAGAGCAGAGAACTTCCCCCAGAGTTTTGCTTACCTGGCCATAGGAACTACTGCTGCCTGAGAAACTTGGCCCCCCCTAAGACAAGGACATCATTTGGTTACTTCCCTTTTGCCAAGGAACACAGCCTACATTAGGAAAAGCAATCAACTACTTCCTAAAGCTATGCAGGGCAGTATGAGGAGCCGGACATGCTCCTGGCTCTCATGAGGATGCTGAGTGCCGTGATTTCACACACTGGGATTCCACATACGTAAGTAGCGTGTGGATAACTTCTGAATTTGAGAATGCACACTTTCAAAGAAAATGTGCCTTGCAGATCAAATTCTGAGGGATTGACAGTGCTTTTGGAATGCCATGGCACTTCATTTCTCAAATGCTGCATTCTGGTGGGTGACTGACTGATGCTTACCTGGTTATAGGAACTGCCACCCTGAGGTCTGTAGCCCTGTAAGAAAGTCAGGAAGTCATTTGCAAACAAAACTGTATAACCTTAGCACAGGTGCAACAGGAAAGCTCAGTTCCACTAAAATTTCCTCTCTACTGTGTTCCTCTTTCTTCCTTCACAGTATATCAGTGGTACACAGCAAAATTGAGGACCACTAAGCAACACCAAGAAGGAAAAAGACCCACCCACACCTCAAAGTCCCTTTACAAGACAGGCTCCTATGGAAAAGCCCAATGTGTTTAGCAAAAAAACCCCCCTCACCTGGCCATAGGACTGGCTGCCTTGGGAACCCTTTAAAAAAAGAGAAGCTATTTACCACCTTCACCAAGAACCTTCTTTAAAGAGCATGATGGTTATGGAAAAACTTCTGCATGTGGGTTTCTCAAAAAGCACAAAGGAGACAGAGCAGTGTGCTGGCATCTGTGCAGCAGATTGTTCTACTCTCAACAAAAGCCGTGACTCAAACTGAGATGCAAGCTGCCTGCTTTGAGTATTTTTGATATTGAGTACTGGCCTCCCTGTTGCCCTAATCCCTGCACGTCATACTTACCCTTGGGAAATATTTTTTCTGATTGTATGTAGTGCTACAGAGAATACTGACAGACATTTGCCTCCCTCCTACCCTCAGTTGTGCAAAAGGAGGCAGTCTTGAAGTGCCTTTGAACTTGAGTCCATACTATGAATAAGTTTGGTTTTATTTTGCAAGAATTTATGATGCCATTATTTTAGTATTTTTTGAATTCACACACTTGTTTTTCCCATAAGTAGCTTTATCTCCATGGATTTAATTGATGGTGAAAGACATTGCACATAGGTCCATGATTATGATTTCTCATATGGCTAAGCAACTCCCCTTTACATCTTTTGGAATTTGATCTGTATCTACTAGTATGGGGCTGGTGGTGTGGTATTGAGCCTAGAATCACTTCTTAGGGCCATGACCTTCATGCACCTTTTAGAGGACACATTGAGTGGAATACAGTCATTTCACTTCAATCCATCACACATGGAAATATCTTCTTGAGTATTCTGAACGAATTAGTTCAACATCAATGCCAGATGATAATTTTATGAACAAAAGTCAGAGAAACAGAAATACCTGGACCATGTGAAATACATTTTAAAATGCAGAAAATAATTTATTTCAGAGTTGTGTTGGTCCTGTTTCAGTGTAGCCTATGGGAATATTTTTAGACCCTTTTAAGTTCACTTACCTGAACATAAGTACTGCTGCTGCTTTGCTGTCTTTGTCCACTCTACAAAGGGCAAAAATGGTTATTTATGTACTAAGACATTTCAAGAAGCAATTCTATTCATTTACGAGATAGTCTGAAAGCCATAAAGAGTTCGTTACAAATTTTCTTACTCCATTTGATACAAAATGTATATAAAGATCTTTCACAAATAAAGTGCTAAAAGTATTTCTACACCTTGATAAAATTTTCTTACAGAAAATTCGATTAAAAATACACCATTTTCGTGAAAATGGATCCGTACAGGTTGCAATTTATATTTGACTTGATATTGAGTAACATTCAGGTTTAAGTTGCGGAATTCCATACACCTTCCTGAGCAGACTGAGATGGTTAAATTTTGCAAATTTTGAGAGCACTATGGAATTCACATACAGAGGTTTTCAAATTTTGCAACTGCAGAAAACAGCTGCAGTGGTCTTTAGTCAGCAACCAAGTCAGATATCCACTTTCCTGTAGTACAAAAATACCCTATTTCACCACTGCAGTTTGTGGATATCTAAGATACCTCTAAGTGACTCACACTTATTTGGTTTTTTTTTTTTAAGAGAGGAATAAATACTTAGTTTACTAAGACCAGGCTTTATTTAAAACTCAAGTATAATGAAGAAAGAATGTCTACCTGTACTACGATCCTTGTCGCAGAACTTCCCAAACTCTGAAAATAAAGTCCAGAAACAAAAAAGCGTAATATAGTACATTTAATTGACTTGTTTAAATGCAATGCACTTGAACAGAATATACCAAGTTTTATTATTTAGTTTGTGAAAATAAAGGGAAAGGTCATTTGTGTGACATACTGAGTATCAATTCTTAAACCCCAGCATTAGTTTAGCTCTGAAAGCCTGGGGAGGCAGACTGACCCTACTAAGTAATTTTCTACACTTCTATCTGCTGCTGTTACAACTCATGTGGAGAGCAGCAGAGCACAGGCTATGCCCTTTTTGCACTACCAATTAGCTTAGTTTTTATCATTCCCCAAGTGTCCTGCTGTCACTGCATCAGGCATACATCACCACACTACAAATCCAGTTCCCAATCCAGATAATTGTTTGCCCAGTTCTGGGGCATGAGGGACAAGCGTAAAAGCAGAGCATACACCACCCTGAGAAACTGGCTTGATCCCATAAGAACTATAATACTATTATAGAAATAATAGGGAAAATGTATGCTTACCTGGGGGAAGGTATGACGCTGCAAATGAAACCAAACAATCATTAATTATTTTGCATGAGGGTTTCCCCAAAAGAATATTCCAGCAGACAAAGGGAAAAAGGGCCCTTATCTTTTGGATGCAATACATGACCAAACATGAAGGAATCATAAAAAAAGGATAGCACAGAACAAATGCATCTTAACCTTCATTCGGGTTAGAACAACATGTTCTACTACAAATTTAACACCTACAAAATATTGCATCATACAAACTCACTTTAAGCACCTGAAGGCTAAACTGACTTTTAGCTGACTATATAAGTAGAGTGGAAATTTAATAGTTGAAAAATGAGAATGGAAGTGAATTTACAAAAGAAAATTGCAATAGAAACAGAAAATGGAAATTATTCAGGAACACAGAGACTGCATGCATTGAGAGATGTGGAATCTGCAGCTAATCCAGTACCTGTGCAAGTACTAACAGCAATCGCAGAACCATGAGATTTGTACCTATCTTATAACCAGCTTTCCCTGGAGAAAATTATGCACACGGAGTAAACCCTGCCTGCCAAAAAATTGTCTCCATACACCAGGACTATTTCTGAAAAATCAAAAATGTAGAGGTTTGAAAACTTTTTGAGTCAGAATTCTGAGTATTATAAAGAAAAACTGCTTACCACGGGTGGGAAAGGGTTACTGTTGGCAATAACCACTACCTATAGAGAAATCAGAGAAAGTTGTTCATCAGAGTGTCTATTTAAATTGTTAAATACGTTAGAGAAATGAAGAATATTGAAATCTCTAAATTTACAAATACTGATAATAATACTACGGATGATCATTTTATAAAATATTGTTTTTATTAAAAATTTTAGAGCACATTACCAAGCAAAGAAGAATATATGTGTATATATGATTTATACAGGAGTATGAGGAGATAAAAGACATGTTCCCAACCACAAAATGACTCAGCTGTAGAGGGAGAAGCAGAATTTCATGTATTGTACCATATCCATTGGCCTGTACCATGTGTCTTTTTTGATCTTCAACTTTCCACCCCAAATTATTAGATCAATTTGTCTTGCCTTTATTCAGTGTCATGCTAAGAAAAGACCTAACATTGAGTTTATTAACAAAAAAAGAAGAAGCCAAATGCAAACACAATGAGGTGTCAATGTTTTGCCATTAGAAGCTCTCCCCACCTTTTTTTTTTTTCTTCCCTCCAAACTGTAGAGTTTATATTATCCAGTGGTGTGAAAAAGAAGAGGAGAGTAGGTGTTATCAGAAGTAAAGAATTCTAGTATAAACCAGGAAGAAGTATTAAATTTTTAAAACCAAGTTAGTAAATAAAAATCCAACAGTATGATTTGAACTCTTAAAAGAATGGTAAATTAAAATGAATGAAAACATCTGTGAGGACATGAATTGGTATACTTTTTTTTACTGAAGACACTACAGTATTAGCCCTGAGGTTCCTGGGGACTGAATTGAAAGGAAGAGTCCATTTAAACATAATTACGAGTAAAATTCAACAGTAATATGAATTCCATTGATCTCAGTTTTCTGAGTCACAATATTTCTCAATCCCCATCTGAATAATAATTACATAATCTACATACTTTAAAATCTTAATTACATCACAACTGCTATCCTAACTTTTTAAAAAGAAACATCTATTTTATATGCAATTAAGTTAACTATCAGCAAGAAACACCAGAGCACAGTTAGTATAAGACCTCTAGGAACCAAATGGAATCAAATAATATGAATCAGTCTGGGTTAAAACCTTGAAAAGGGTTAAATAAAAGGAGTCGTGCCAAGTTATAAGATTTTTTTTCCCTTTCAAAAGGAGTGCTTACCTTCTTACTGGAATCTGAACTGCTTGAAGGGACAGACTGTAAAGAACACAGAATCCATTTTTTGTTTAGGTAAATGAATGTACAGCAAATTAACTACAGCACTATTTTCCACAGAAATGCTTAGCTGGCATGATTCCCTTGAGGTACCAAAAAGAATAAGATTCTGAAGAAAAATATGAAGGTATTGCAAGTAATAAATGAACAAGTGAAATAAATCAACTGAATTGAGGTTTTTCCCCAATAGTCCAATTATTTTGTTATTTTACAGAGCACTGTATGAAAGTTGCAAATCTTTCATCTATCATCAAATTGGAAATTTGTTTATAGTAAAAGTAATCTTTCAATAGAAAACAAATTGAGCCAAATTGAGCCTTCATCAAAAAGGAAAACAACCCAAACTCCATAAACCATCCCCTCTAAACTAAAAAGCCTATAATTGCAAGAGAATCTGGAAAAATGGGATATGCCATAAAAAGATAAATTTTTTAATTAAGCATAAAATAATGTGGAGTTTTCCATTTCATCAACCAATATGTAAAACTGCATAGGCAAAAGCCATAAAAAATACTTTTAATTCTCAGTAACTATCAAAGAAAGCACTGTCTTCTGAAAAATCATAACAGAATTAACAGGTGCCCATTTGCAGAATAAATATAATTGAGTTTTGGTGCAAACCAGAAGTAAATAACTTCTAACAAAGTGGATATAACAATATACACCAAACATGTAACTCATCAGCTGAATTTATTTCCAGATATTGTTAATAAACCATTTGAAGACAGTTCATCTTCATCCCCTTCCATAAATTTAATTATTATTTGGTAAAAGTTGGGCATAACTCCTTAGCTTCTGAATACCTTAGGAAACTGAAAACATGCTGGAAAATACAGTTACCTGGCCATAGGAAAGACCACTGCCAGATGAGGATGCACTCTGAAATAAAAACATAAATCAGGTATTTATTTATACCATAATTTGCTAATTTTATCTATAAATCATTCTTAGAGGATGTACACTTCAAATGAATCTGATTTTACCTATACTTAAAATAAATGTAGGGCAATAGAACTGGCTTAAAGATAACTGATGTAAAAATTTTCCAAATTCTACTATAGTTATAAGATTACTATTGCTCTATCACAAATGCAGTTTGCACTTATGTATTAAACAAAGATAAAATATATTTAATGTTTAGGAACTAATATGATGTATTTAAAGTTAAGCAAATGATTAAGAAGTTTCTTGGCTAGGGTTCCAGTTCCTGTCAGGCATTAGAGTGAGTGATAAGTATTCTTACTTGCTTTTGTGATATTAAAAATGGAAAATAAATTAGATTTTAAACTAAACCTGTTTTCAATTGAAAGTTAAATAAATGGGATTGACAATAGAAATTTCTCTCCTAATTAAAGAATTACTGGACTAATACATAAAGATTGTAAAAACCCCCCAAATAATATTGCACAATACGCAATATCCAAAGACAATTACTCTAACTGCCAAAAAAACCAGAACACAGTAAGAATTCTGACATTTTAGAAGGCTAAAAAAATTAAGTGTTTGCACAGGTGATAAGTAGCCCTTATGACATAAATTATTAGGCTTTGAGGAACTGAGAATATAATACTTTTAATTTTGGTTTTTAATCTCAGAATAAAACCTCAGACTAACAGTGTCTCCCTTAATATATCTAGAAAGAACAATGTAGTTCTACAAAAGAGACTCAAATGCATTTTTCAATAAGAAGATGAGTGAAGAAGCACAGTAGGAGACAATCAGTAAAAACATCTGCAACCAGCTTACATCTCTACAGGCATGTTGGCTGTATGCACCAGCAGCACCTCCCTAAAGAAAAAAAAAAAACAAACCAGTTATTTCTCATCTATAGTTGCTTATGAAAAGTCACATTTCAGACACCCTCAGTTCTGACCAATCCTCCTGTACCAAAAGATGATAAGCAGAGTATTGTAGTCTCCACTATAAATGTGTGAACACCCACGTGTGAACATAAGAGCTTAGTGATTATGTAGTGGTACTTGGGAAACATTTTAAAACAGGAACTGTCAAGACAGAATTTTAATAAATGATAAAGGTTTTGTGAAATGCTCATAATTCAAACATACTGTGTATGTGATGTGTATATAAATATGCACGTAAAAATCAGGAAGCAGAAACAAACAAAAAGCTAGCACCTTCCTCATATATAGTCAATGAAACATTAAATGTCAATGTTTAGCATAAATAGTAATAGTTCCTTTTTTAATACAAATCTCAATTGTTGTTTTTATTATTACAATTGTCTCCTCAAACCCTGTAATTCTGTTTTCTCTGTAAAAACCCAATACACATAGTGATGAATCAATTTGATATTTTACAAGTACTGATGACATGAATGTTTTACATTTTTGCACTGTTTCATTTACTTACCAACTTTTTCCTCATTTTTTATTTTGATTAAATGTTTGGATTAAATAGCAATTTTTCATTAAGAAACAGAAACATTATCCTAAAAATGCTGCAAGGAAAACAAAATAATGATATATATTTGACACAAGTCTGCAGGTATTTTAGTCCCTATAATTAGTCACCATCTTAATAAAAATGCTTCAGGTAGGTCTTTGTCTATTCAGCACGTTACATTACACTGTTGCTGGATAACTGCCTTAACCTGCCCAGGATTCATAACTTCACAAATATCCCCGCTGCATGAAACAAATGAGAAACTGAACTAGCCTTAGTTCTTGCCCATATCTGCATGATTAGTCCTGCGAGGAGGAATTTGTAATGTGCAGACAGATTTGCACCAGTCTTGTCTTGAGTAGAAGGGAGAATATGTATAGTGAGTGTAATGTAAGTGCCACAGATAACCCCTTCCAGTCCCTTTCTTTTCATGATTCTATAATACCTATAATATAATACCTATAATACCTACCTACCTATTTAACTTCTTAACTTCCCTATTTTCCAACTACTTTGTATCATTGAATAAACTGTAATATTCATCCTCTAGATCTCTTTTCATTGTTTTCTATTTGCAACAGAAACTCCTACATGAACTCATATTAAACAAGGCCAGTGAAAGTTAGGAGTTACTATATTTATGCTGGGGAGAAATATAAATGTAATAATAATGCTTACAGGGACACATCCACTCTTGCTTATTGTGTAGACTACTCCACCCTGAAATAAAAACAAAAGTCAATTATTTCCATGCTAAAAAAATAAGGGGGGATGTTTGTGGCATGAAGAGCTGTGCAGCTGACAACGTGCATGTGCAAGTAAGGGACAAACAAGTACAGAGATTACCAGTTCACTGGCAACTGCCTGTAACAATTCTAATTTAGTATGAGACATCAGTCATCATCTGGATTTCATATAACTTCCATAATAACTTTATCATTGGTTGTGAAACCTTTCAAATTTTACTAAATTTTTAATATTTTATAAAAAAATAATATCTTCAGGTATTTNTAATATATATAACTATTAGTAAGTAGTAAGAAATATGGAGAAGAAGAAATATCCTGGAGAAGCTCAGTTTAAGAAACTGGAGAAATACAGGAAAGCACCTATGTATTAAAGTGTAAATAGGCAAATGAGTGGTAGTGGAGATAATTAACTAAAAAAACAAGTAAACATTTCTGTGATTAATGAAGCGAAAGCAGTGAGAATGCAGACACACATACCCTAGAAGTTTTAAAAAGCTAACTA
>VXAU01001554.1:1404445-1422212 GCA_013399695.1 Formicarius rufipectus | reverse complement strand
AACTAGAAAGTGATATCCACAAATTTTCAACTGCAAATATAATGATGTATTAAAAGCAATACAGACATTATACTGGTGCTTTAATATAGGCCTGTCTGTGGAAGTTTGGGGAAATTTTGCAAATTTTTGTGGAAAAGACAGAGAAATAAAAGTATATTTCAATCTTTTATTTTGGTATTTAAAAGGAAGAGAGAGGGAAGAATAATTACTAACAAATGAATTAATAATAAGTACAGTTTCATTTTCATTGTGCCAGATGTCACTAAAACCATAAAACAAATGGTTTATGACTGTGTTTGTATGCACATGTGCACATACAGGCAGGGAAACCTCTAGGAAGATGGAAGGAATCTTTTTCTTATTTTTTTCTTTTTTTTTTTTTTTTTTCCTGAAAGGGTCAGGTTAATGCTTTACAAAAATGATTAAAGTGAGAAATCAGAGGTGTAGGTAAGAATACTGATAGGAAGTTACTGAGTTCAACTGAGTAGAGGTAATTGAACTCAGTCCAGGTACAGAATATGCTGTTTACTGGATGAGTAACTCTGCAATTCTGTGTTAACTAGCAGAGAAGATATTTCAGGACAGTGTTAAATCACCTTAGTACTCTATAGTTACAGCATTTTAATTGTTCAAGGTTACTAAAGGAAAATATACAAATACTAGAATGCAGGGCTCATACCTGATTGCCTGAATAACTGCTCTGAGAGGAACCAGAAGGTCCAACCTGTAAAGAAACCAAAATGGTATTTATTATTTTGTGGAAAAATTATTTTTATATAAATGATTTTCAAGAAAGAAAGTTCTACTTGGTGGGAAAATGAAGAACCCACAAAGTCATTTTCTAAGAATTTGTTCCACCAATTGACACTATTAAAATTATTTCAGAGATCTTTCAAGTCAAATAATCAAAACTACCAAGCCAGCTGTTATAAGTGACATAATTCTGCTGTTTGCATCCTTTTTTATCTGACCTCATACACTTGATGACCATAACTGAGGAGACTCACACTGTCACAATCACTAAACAGTAGATGAAAGCTTTTTACTGATATGACTATGTAATCACTAGCATATTTGCTGTAAAAAAATAAAGAAGAAAAAGAGGTTTCTTCACTGAGCTGCAACTGATAGTTTTTAGGAAGAAAATCGAATTGCTGTATTTTATCTCTAGATCATGATTTGCGAAAGGCAAGGTTTCGGAGCTGTTGGAATAAGTGACCTTGAACAGCAGGCAACCACTATGAATAAAGAGTGAAGGCAGAAAAAAGAAAACTTCTACTAGAAAGTTACTTCAGATTAGCTAACGAGGACCCGTAGAAGGAAATTATATAGCAACAATCACTTAGAAAGTTTTGAATTTTAAGCAATAAATGTAAATTGCCAAAATGAGGCAATTGAATGACAAGAGGGATAAAGACATGACAAGAAGCAGTTTCTGACTAGGTCTTGAGATCTGGGGCAGTCAGCAGCATGTCACTATCTTGGAAGAAAGAATATTTACCATGATGCATCGGCCTTGTGGTGTGTAAGTCCCTCCACGCTGCAAGAAAGTACAGGTTTCAGTTACTGTTTATTGGCTGGTCTATAAATACCATATTACAGGAAAGCAACTGAATTCACATTCATGGTCTGAATGAAGAAATCAGTCTCATCTGAGAACTGTTGTTAACTAATTGAAAATAACAATACCTTCAAACTGATTAGAAAAACAAAAGTATAAATGAGATCTCTCCAGGAAAGTAATTTGAATCGTACAGG
Organism: Formicarius rufipectus; assembly: GCA_013399695.1. Classification (NCBI taxonomy): domain Eukaryota; kingdom Metazoa; phylum Chordata; class Aves; order Passeriformes; family Formicariidae; genus Formicarius; species Formicarius rufipectus. Next base: position 1,420,454 of record VXAU01001554.1, on the reverse strand, counting down.
ATACAAGCATGAAACAAGTGGACGAGTAAGACAAGCATTTTAAAACTGAGGTAATTGAAAACTGGGAAACTGAAGAAAAATTGCTCTTACCTTGTTGCATTCTACTTCTATCAAGATCTGTGGGGGTAAACAAAAAAAAAAAAGGAGGAAGCATTTCCAAAGTATTTACTGGGGGAAAAAGCACAGCTTATCATAGAAAACAGGAAACACATTTGGTGAAGTGAGATGCTAAAGATAGATGTTCATATAAATCAGTGCTGCTACAGTCAAGAACCAATACAGTAGATTTGAACATACTTTCTTTACTTAAGATGCCAATCATGTTTAATATGCTTCATATAAACCTAATTCCTGGCAGAAAAAGTGTAGCAAGCTCCTTTCTCAGAATATGATACACAGCTATAGTAGATAGGGACTGGCGCAAGAGTTAAGAACAGCACAGTACACCAAAAGCACGGTACAGTTCTCCTTATGACCAATTTCCTTATATTTTTCTTTATGGTATGGGTTGTTTCAATAACTGGATTATTACTTTTCTTATTCCTGTGGGAAAAATATCTATTGTTTCATCATTTTAATAAGAAGATGAGGCAGATTAAAATTGTTGAAAACAAGTAATGATTTTGGCCATCTTAGTTAATGAATAAATGACAACATATGTATGTCTTGTATGAAGTCAAATATACTTTAATTTACTGTATTAATTTCTAGTATGCAAATATAGTCAAAACATACCTTCCTCTTACTTTTTGCTGTTCCATTAACTGACTCAGAATGCATAGGTGTGAGAGTTTTGCTTTGAATTCCAACCCAAAAATTCTCTAGATTTTGAACAACAGTTGCACTAGAAAGAAAACGAAATAATAATTCTTTTTCTATCAGAATATACCATTAAACTCTCCTCCCCCCTTCCCCTAGACCAGAAAATTCTGTATTTTGCTTTTAAGGGTGTACAGTACAAGTTTCTCAGAACACTTTTCCAGTGACTTGTATTGTATTACCATCCAAGATAGTTCTGAAGATAAATAAAACAGATGCTGAGACAAGCAGAAGAGGAATTGACAGCACTTGAAGAAACACTGACCTCAGTGAAGAGTATCAGCACCAATGTCCATAAGAATTCTAACACTACTACTATGCTCTTCTGACAATCTGTATCTATGATCGTGAACTGATTTCCATGGCCTTAACAAGTGAAAGAAATTGCGGGTTTGTGTTCTTCTGCCCTTTCCTCAAGATTTAATGAAGCAAGGCAAAGATGGCACTATCATAAATCTGCACTTCAAACTATACAAGCTATCAAATATTTATTTGATATTTGACATTGATACATATTATTATAAGTATTTCCTAATTACATCAAGCATGCATTTTGTTAGACCAGGTGGAATTTTTACAAGCTTCAGATCTGCAAGAAAATTAGCAATAAAAGTAGGATAAATCTATCTTCTCCTGTTTTCAGCAGTCAGTTTGTGGGTTATAAACTTATTTAAAACTTATAAGAATTTATATCAATCTACTAATATTCCACTATTCAAAACGCAAAAAGGTATAACTGAAAAGAGCCTAAATTTAATTTATTCAGGGAACTAGTTACATTCATATTGTTGCTATTGTAATTAAAGAGGTCTAAGTAAAAAAATGGTTCCTCAAAGATCCATTAATAACACTGTGCTTAATGAAATCATTCACATATATTATAATGAGTAGGACAGTGTTTACATTTTACATTATATTTTGAAATGGAAATCATATTATTTCATGGACATAGTAGGAAGTTATGACAAACTATGAAAAAACCCCATGATGGTGGCAAGCCAGGAACATCAGGAACAGCAACATAGGCTAATCTCAAAATAATCCATAGAAATAAAATTTCAAGTCAAAAAAGAAGAAAAAAGAAAAACAATTATTTACATAAATTGAAGCTCTCTAACATCCTGTGGAGCAATCCATGTTGTTGTAATTTGCTGTTTCACATCTGAATTTGCATGACTTACAGCTGAATTCTGCAATTAAAAACAAATACATATCATTATATAGGATGCAAAAGTGACTTTTACCTATATTATTAAGGGAACTGTCTCTACTACAACAGGTAACACTGATGTCCTCCTAAAAAAGCCACGTAGCTTCTACATTAGCTTCATACCACAGACAGAGGATACATGTAGTTCTTGAAAGAGTCTAATTTTTCAAACTCTACTGATGAAGTAGCTTTGCCATATAAAAAATGCTTACTCCTGATATTCTTTAAAAGAAAACTAAGCTTAAGTAAGTATTCCAAAGACTGAACACATACCGTCATGTTATGACATTCCAAGCCTTTGGTGTTTGGATCTGTAATTTTAAAAGTACCAACAGGAATATCTCCATCTATTTCTCGAGCTTGTAGATTAAATCCTTTAAAACCAACACCTCTAAGTGCCTCCAGAGTCACTGTGAAAAGAGACATTACGAGAAATTTATGTTTCATATAAAACAAAAACATCCTAAATGTTTAACATCTAATTTCCTTCACCCCAAAGCACAAAGACTATATGTGCACATAAAAAAAAAAAAAAAAAAAAAAGTTTTTCTTAGTTATAAGGAAGATAACAATAATGGGGGAAAATGGAAAGGTGCTTATGTGTAAAGTAACATGAAATTTATGATTTACTGACAACTTTAAATGAAATCCTACTCTATCAAAAGATGAATGGCCCTGCTGATCAAAAGTTTATTTATTTTCTAATTAGGCCTACAAAGTCAAAATAGCTAAAGGAGAAGGAAAATTGCATTTCTCTCTATCTCTGTTTTAAAAGAAAATATTAACTTTTGCCTAAGGCTGAATTGCAGACACTTTTTTGTTTTCCAATGTATCACAACTGGAGAGAAACTAGAGAGCTTGGTTTTCATGTTCCATATTGAATATAAAAAATTAATAATTCTATGAGCTAATCAAATTTGTTACGGTCTACTATAACTTTGCTCTGCTAATTCCATTATTAGGCACTTTTGCAAATAAATTCAGAATAATGGTTTATGCAAAAAGGTATGTGTAGTCATTAAAAGTAAGAAGAGATGGGAATGACACAGAAGTCAAGGCAAGGACCAGTCCTACCTTTATAATTTAACATTGCCAAACATCTGCATAATTAGCCTTCCAATTTGTCATCAACTTTCAGTCCTAATTCACTAATTTTCCTCAGGTCTAACAGGAGCAATGACATCCAGCACTTGAATGCAGTGTTAAATCAAGTGGACATGTGAATGTAAGAGTGTTGGCACATGCAACACCACAGGTCAAACTGCAATATCCTCAGTGGAAAGGTGACCTAATGCAGCTTGCTCCCTGAGACCACGTACTGGGAGCTTACAATATGAAGCAATAGAAAAGTAGTGCTAAAAATAGGCATGATTTAAAGAACAAAAAACAAAATAAAATAAAGGAGAGGAAAAAAAAGACAAGGTTAGTAGCATCTGAGATTCAATATTTTTGTCATATGAAATCCTAATTAACCTCACAAAACAGTCTGCATGCACTTAAATCAATCCATCAGTTTTCTGTCAATAGCATTTAAAAAATAACTAGCAGTAATGAAACAGCTGTCCTGTCCCTGAAGGTGCTCTTCACACATTTTTCCAAGAACAGCAGCTATAATAGGACTCCGATGTTTCTCCATTCTTCTCCCTATACATCATTCTCCATGGAAGCCACATCCATGCTACAAGGCTCAGGTAAAACAGAATCCCAGTTAGACAGTGACTACTTAGTGAATAATGCTCTTTTTCAGCTACTGAGATACAACACCAGAGATGTTACAACTCTCTTCCACTTCCATGCTCCTTCCAGCATGAATGGCTAGAAAAAGAAGCATTCAAAGTCACTTGAAGTGTGACAGCACCATGATATGGCATCACAGTGTGAAGAAACAAGGCTGTTGAGGTGTCTCATCTAGAAAGCAGTTTGGGATTAGGAAGATAAAAAGGTGGTTTAAGCCACAATAGCTCCACCTCCCACAATTTGATAAAATCTGGGATATAGCTCTTAGAAGGATGACTCAAAGTGTCTCACTCTTGAGTTGTCTCATACTGCGTCCTGAATTTTTATTTTTCTGTAAGATGACAGCATGTGAACAGCTAATAAGTAGGATCCCTTTGTATTGCAGAGCTGATTCAACAGCAAATGCTCAAAGTTAATGAGCAACTAATTATTCATCCACTTTGACCAGCTGCCCATTTAATTCTAAGATTGTTACAAAAATTACAGCATAAAGTTAAGATATATTTATTAGAAAAAAGAAAGAATACATTTTCAGTTATATAAATATATACATACATATATACAAATATTTTAAAAATCATAATGTATCAGGTATATATGAACAAGATTGAAGTTAAAAAATAAATGATCTAGACTGCAAGGGAAATGGGGGAATTCTTATGAACACTGGTAATTCTGGAAGACACAAATATATTATGTTATTTGGATAATTTACCTTGGATTTCATTTCCTGGCTCAAAGTTATCAAAAGATACAGCAATAATATATGGTGGTGCAGATGTCTGTGGTTCAACTTCATAGTTTGGTAACAGAGAATCACAATCGATTGAGGTGTTTGTCTGTGGAAAGCCGAGGATTCCAGGCAAAAATATCCCACAGAACAAAAAAACAAAGCAGGAGTGTTTCCTCATCTGTGGAACAAAAGTACAATATAGTTCATAGCAACTTCTTTTTAGTAGATATCATGTTTGACATATATTGGCTTTTCTCCAGGACAGGAAACAGAACAAACCTAGAAAGCTGTGCTTTCTTTGCATTCATATATTTTTAAGAAAATACATTAAAATAAAATACTTTTATACAGTGGCAGAACAGTGCAATAAAAGACAAATATTTTAATTTTATAATACTGAATTATTAATGCAAGTGTAAATTTTCTGATTACATGACAGCAATCCACTAACAGCCACGTCTGCTGCATTACACCTTTCAACTAGAAAAGTCTTTAAACAATGTTCCTCATTGTTGCATTGGCAGATTTAGCTCAGCTCCTTGGTTATTCAAGAACTAAAACTCAATCCTTGCTCTCCCAAACTGTAGATGTAACTATGACTAGCATGCTCTCTGTTGACTGCTTTTCCTACTCCCACTTCTAAGACACAGTCAAGAAATCTAGTCAAATGCCCTGGCGAACTCTTAATGTTTTTCATAATACTTTTTTCTTGAAGGACTTAACAACAGACTCCTGCAAAAGTCTCTGAAACTTCTAAACAATTTAAAAATACTAAATGGCTAGTGTATGCTTCCTATGGGTTAAGAATAAACTATGCCCAGTCATAAATTCATGAAATGTAACTAAGAGATAGGACTGAAGTCCAGTCTTCAAGAATTGTTTGTGAAAAGAAAATGTATTTTCTTTATAATTCACTTGCAGTACTGAAACTCACAGTAAACTGTTTCCAAGAAAGAAAGCAAACATTACCCAATAGTTTTCTCAGTTGTTTAATATCAGATTTTATGGTCCATGTTCAAAGTCTAAACATTTGATCATGGCACCACATAATTTGTAAGGCCATTACATCTTATAAATAACTCACTGTCCCAGCTGCAAAAATGCTGATACAACTATTAAATCACCAGAAGTATTTAATAATGCTATTTTACAGACTATCTGCTATAGGATTGCCTTGTGTGACACAACAGACAGTAACAGAAGGAATGGAGATACTTGAGGTTTTTTTAAGCATTTCAAACACCACATAAGAGATATGTTCAATTTGTATCATCTACCTCTGCACCTGAATTTGTGCGCGAACATGTAAGACCATTTGGTTTTGCATGTGCTAATGAAAGAAGTAACAGAAGCATCTGGAAGCAGGGTGAAGTACACAATCCCAAACAGCCATGTACTTAACTCTGAACTCAAACAATTTTTTAAAAAGTCACTGAGTCAACAAATAATAAGAGAGGTGACTGTGAAGTGTTGAAAAGTTTCCTATAGGAGGATGAGGAAGGTTTGCATGGTGTCTCAATCAGTCAGTGCATCAATCAGGAAAGCGATATATGCAAGTTATCATGTCTTTAAAGCAGATGAAGACTGTTCCTGTCAAAAGTCACATCAAAGTGTCACTTAAATGAGATCCTGGTAAGCATTATGTTTTGGTATCAGTACACTTGGGTGCGGTTATCCAATCTCTTGTGAAGATTTTGACATGGCCTACCTCTAATTAAGTTTTAAATACAGCATGTAGGTGCTATTATATCAACAGATGTGGTAAACAGTGATTTAATATGAACCACTCTATGTGTTGTTGAAATCTTTGTCTGAGTCATGGAGAGATGGAAAAAAAATCTGTTCCTAATTAGATGTTCCATTTCAAAGCACAAAGTTCTTAGTTTAGCTAGGATTGGAAAATTGTTTGGAGCTGCGCTATGCCATGAGAGAAAACCAGTCTGAAACCTCCTGTCCTCTTTTTCTTGCTGGAAAGGAGCCAGAAACACAAGCACAACAAATAGAAACATGGCTGAGATGCTTTCTTTTTGCATCAGCTCTCTGCTTTAATAGTTCAAGAGGTACTCTAAAGTCTCATAATGCCATCTTTTGGAAATAGGTTTTAGATGAAGAAGCTAGATATTAGCATCTTACAAAATTCCAAGTCCAGACTTGAGACAGAAAATAACTTCTTAGGTCCCAAGTTCCAATACATATATAATGCAAACATGTTTTCTTGCATCACAAATTTTCCTTTTCTCCATTAAGAATTTAAAGAAACAAAAAGTAAATAATAAATAAATAAAATAAAATAGAAGCATAGGGAGTTCTGCTAAATAATTATTATTTTCAAGCTTCTAATTAGATATAATTATGAAAAACTGACTGTATACTCAGTTATTTCATCTGATGGAAAAATTCTAACAATTTTTTTCGGAGATTCAAACCTTTCTGCTTATGAGTTTATATGGCCCTCATCTTTGCAACACCTGAGCTGCTACCTTAAGAATCTTCTTCCATATTCAGCCTAACATGACTTCAGGTCAACAATTAAGTCTTCAAGTGATACTTAGCTACAGCATTCAAAGTCTACTGGACTCAGGAAGAAACACTTTGGTGGTTTGCTCCTCCAGAGCCTTGGGCAAACCTCTAAACACAGACAAAAGTTGAAAAGCGTTTAAATATAGAGCATTTAATTAATATGATAAATACTTTTCTGTAATTTGAAAAACCGTCCTGGCAAGTCCTGCCAACAGTTTAAGACTAAGTCCTGTATACTCTTTTCTAATCACATTCTTTATGAGTATTTTCTCCTTTCTTTTCTTCTACTAGACACTCATGATGAGCCACAGACTCAGTCTTTAGCCTTTGAGAATAAATACCACCAGTTAGTGTTCACCCTGTACACCACATCCCCACCAACACACCTTATCGACCAAGTGTTGATGCGTGGGCATCCTCCGGTCGCGCTGTGGTCAGTGTGGAGGAGCTGCAGCTGGGCAGTGCAGGTGTCCCAGGAAGATGAGAGAGAGGAGGAGGAAGGCTTGGCCAATCGTTGACAGGGCGGGGAACCAGTGTGGCCAATCCCAGCCAACGGTGAGTCTGCCGTGGAAATTGGGACACCACAGGTGGGACTGTCCTGCCCAGAGCTGGCAGTGACAACACACTCTTCACAGGTGAGTCACGCCCCCTCTGACCTTTATCTAGGCATCTGGCATAGGTAGGGCTCCTGAGGGCTGGTAGCCTAACCTAATATGTTGACTAAAACCTACAGAATTATGCTATACAAAAAAACCTTACTAATATTTCATGAGCAATTCCAGTAAAATATTTAGATTAGCCTCTTACTTCAGAGTATTCTGCTGCTGTTTTTTTACTTTTTTTAATCCTTTCTTGCAGTTGGAAAATATGGAAAATTCCAATCACTGTAGTACTGCCAAACATTTTCTCAGAGCAAAGAGTTAATGAGGCTGTTTCATCTCATGTACCTCATGGAAAGAATCTGAAGTTACTGCACCTGATCTGCATTCAAAACTAATTTTTATTTTTTCCTTTTCAAAAGCATTTTCAAAGGTCTCTGCTAAAGACCAGGAGAAGTCCAAAGCTGGATGACACATACAATAGAATAGAACATTTTCAGTTGGACGGGATCTACAATCATCTATCTAGCCCCACTGCCTGACCACTTCAGGGTTGATCAACGGTCGAAGTATGTTCTTAAGGGCACCATCCAAATACCTCTTAAACACTGGCAGGCTTGGGGCTTCAGCCACCTCTCTAGGAAGCCTGACCATCTTCTCAGTAAAAACAATGCTTCCTAATGTTCAGTGTGAGCCTTCCAGGCACAACTTTGAACCATTCCCACACATCCTATTGCTGGATACCAAGGAGAAGTGATCAGCACCTCCCTCTCCACTTCTTCTAAGGAAGCTGTAGAGGGCAATGAGGTCACCCCTCAGTCTCCTCTTCTCCAAAACAGAGAAGCACAAAGTCCTTTGCTGCTACTCACAGGACATTCTTTCCACTCCTTTCACCAGTTTTGTTACCCTCCTCTGGACACATTCAAAAACCTTAACAATATGACAGATATTCCTATTTAACCATGAAATTCTGTGATTTCATGATTCTACGATACCAAAAAATCCACGAACAAAAGACCGTTCACAAAGAAGGCCTTTAATTCTTTGATATTTGTGCACTTACAATATATTTAAATTCAAAATGCTGACAGAATTTTAAGAACACACTCTCTATTGTTAAGATTCAGTGCATTTAACTAACTGTATTCTCTTTCAGTTAATCATCTTTAATTTATGAGTATCATTTTATTTATGTTGCTCCATTATGAAATACATTGTTTCCTATCTGCTGCTATCCATTGGGGAAGAGATCATAATCTTTCTTCTCTTACTGTACCACCAAACTTACCATTAATACCAATGTTATAAATAGCAATGAAAAATTGTGCTGTACACCACAAATGCAACAGCATACTGGTAACACCATCAAATAAATTACACAGTAAAGGAATGTCAACTGCACACACTAGAAACACACAACCAAAGAGATGGGATCTCACAATTGCAAGACCTCTCTGACTCCCAGTTAGGTTATACTGAGAGGTAAGCAGCAGGATCAGATCTATTTCTTCAGGCTACTCTGAGCAGCAGTGAGTACTCCATGAATATTTGATTTGACAGGCAGAGAGATAAATGTCAGGCAATGAATTGTTGTAATCTCAGTAATATGGTTATAAAGAAGCATAGATAAGACAAGCAATATACTTATGTTGGCTGTAGCACTAATAAAATACTAAACAGAGTAAGCTGGTAAAGACTCAGACCATTAGTTTACAGGATGAGAGTTGTAAACCTGCGTCCCTCTTACACAATGTACTGCTTGCGGTTTGTTTCAAAGGAACAGTATTTGCACTGAATCAAACTTAGAACACCAATTCAGTATTAATTTATCTGTACTCCAGAATTGCCAGTTAAAATAAAAATCTTTTTCAGGTCTCCACACATGAAAGGAGAATTTTGAGATCATAAATTAAATACCAACTGAACAAGTGGTGAACTCCTGACTTTACTGAAACCATGATTACAAAGTTTGCTATGTACTCAAACTGCTGTGCCAGTGCAGATCAACACTGCTGTTTGCACATGAACTTCCCTCGTGCTTGGAATGCCTTCAATGCAAATTATCATGGGAATATTAGGTTGTTTGGGGTTTTTTTAGATCTCTGATTGTGTGATAGCCCATATAAAGTTAGCTGGTCTTTCTTTAAAACAATCACATTAGAACAAGTCAGGGAACATGGCAGAGAGGTCAGAGTCAAGAACACAGAAAGGAAGGGATGCCTACTGGGCAGTGGGTCAAAACTTTAAAGGGTACATGAAGGACAAATGGGAAGCCAGTTACTCACTTAAGCAAAAGACTGTACTCTGGAATAAATGACTGCAAATCCTGGCAGAGTTTTCTAGAACTACTTAGTTTCTACTAAAACCTGTTTAAACCAGATTAGACAAAGCAGCCCACTTCCCTCCTACTCACTGATATTAGAACCTCCAGCCTCCTTCATGACTTTCAACTACTTTACACTTGCTCCCTGCAACATCTCAGCCAAAGGTTATTTTTGTTCTGGCAGTTTACATTTCAACTGAAAATGCTAAGAAAGCATAACAAAGCTTCAGCTACTGTCAACATATATACATTAATAACAAGGTAAAATATGTGAGAATTATTTTCATCAGGGTCTAGTATCCTTATCAAACCGTACTGATGTTTCTGGTATATATTGACATACCACTGAGTTTTGGACTGTGCAGGAGAACTGACAAACTATTTGCTTGGACACCTCAGATGTGCAGGACACAATGAATGATATACTGGTAGCCAAAATTGTTTCAGAGAAAATGTTTGTAACAAGTGGTCTTGCAAATATGAAGTGTTGAGTTTATAACCATACACGTCTTTCGTTAAGTAGTACAAACTGACTCTATGGAACAATAAAAATGAGTGGGAAGGCAGAGAAAGAAACTTAATTTCTTCCAAAAAATACTCTTCATAATTCTGAAAAACAACACAATTATTTCTGAACATCCTTTATTCCTCTTAAGTGTCTTCCCAAGCTCTTCCAGTCCTTTTCTTTGTTTCCTCCTTGGTCAAATGGGGAATGCCAAGAATAATCCCTATAAATGTTTAAAATAAAATTTATCTCCTGACATCTACTTTGACAACATAAGAAACTCTGTAATATCCCACATTATATCTGCAAATGAAAGTGTTTTTCTCAGTGTAAAGTACTAGTGCATTAAGAGGATGTTATTGTTGCTGCAGTGCTCCAGCATTCTTTCTGTGTATAACTTGAAAGTACTCAACTGAAGTTATTTTGAAACACATTGTAGTCTAAATTCAGTGGAGAGGATTCTTAGTAGCTATGTTTAATTGTATCATAATGATTAATTGAAGAGAGAGATTTATTTTTTCCTTCAAAAACAGTATGTCTTCTGTGTGTCAGCATTTATATCCTGTTTCCAAGGCCTTTAAATATTGCCACATTTTTTATTTATAAAGGAACATTTTGCTTTCTATGATCAATAGATTCTGTTCTTGCAAATGCACAAACATTTCATGTAGTAGAATTACATATTGCTCAAAATAGCTCTAGCTGTTATTATAATGCTACTCTGCAGAAAAATAATATTACATTAAAACAGTAACTAAAATGTGCATTGTATATTTTGTACTCTTAAGGAAATATGTCAAATGTATTCCTGATAAACATGTAACTATCTAATAATTCAGCAAGCCACATTTTTCTAGGGAAAAAAATATGAAAGTTATAATTTCCCACATATTAAAAAAAAACCAACTCATTTTTGCCCTTAATTTCTTGTCTTTGCTCATGTTAGCACTTTTCATGTCTGATTTAAACCCCGTCAACATTAGTGCAAGTCCGATACTCTATAAATAATAAAAATGGTTCACACCCTGAAAGTCCTAGCCAGATGTCAGTGGAAGCTTTATATGAGAATCAGCAAACAAAAAAAAGGTTTGACTTGACTACAAAAGAGTAGGAATGAAGCGATCAAATGGATTACTTCTACCAAACCTTTTATGCCACAGTGGATATGAGGGTGAACAAAACTGTGCACAGCTTATCGTTGCCATACACTTACATGCTGCTTAGGAGAAATTCCTCACATGAACAGCACATACAACAGCAATGACATAGGAATATTGCATCACCTTATCTCATGCATTGTGCAAGCCAACAAACAGCATTGTCCCTATGTACTTTTAAGGTGAGTGCTCGGGTGTGGCCGCAAACATGCAATATAAGCCACTATGACTACTATTTGTTAGTGATTTACTATTTTCTACATTCAGATTTAAGTAAACCTAAACATTTGTTAATGGAATGGAAGACATAATAGTAGAGGAATCTCGCTACCAAAACATGCAGTCCAAAAGAAAAATGGAGCCCTAATGTTAACAATCAAAATTCATTGTTTTCACAGTCACAGAGAAGTTAAATGGTCTCTCTTACACACATCACCTACTGGTATTATTGAAACATTCTCTTTTAATGTAATTTGCATTTATAGATCCTGAATATTTCAAGTACAGTTGAAATTTGTTTGTAGGCTATTTAGAAGTCCCTGTGGCCTAGAGAATTCTCCTGCATAGTGGAGGTAATGCAATGCACACACATACATGTGTAGTCCACTTGTGTGTGAGCAGCTAGGGCTCAGAAATGTAAGTTCAGCTTTAGAGCTTCTACATCCTAACAGCACTGACTCAAAAACTGCATTGCTAAATGATACAAAACTGATCAGCATAAACTCACTTTGCTGATGCACTCTCACTCATTAAAAAATTTTGTCTGCTTAGGCTAATTGAATTTTGGCTAGTTTGAGAGACACATCATTCCATGTCTGTAACTGATACCTATGAAACCTGCACTACTGTGTGATCAAACAAGGCATAGATCTGTTATTAATAAGCATAGACCCACAGCTTATAAGAGTTTCTTTCAATCTCTTAGGCCAAGAGGGAGATGCTCTTGCTAGTGGACATTTCTTTGGAATTCAAAATCAACTTTAAATACTTGCTATTAACTACTTCAAAACTGTAACTAAAGGAAGTTTATTACTTATATCAATCGATACAGGTTGTTCCTAGGTAGAAGAATGTGATGGTAGATCTAGGGAGTCTCAGCTTCATCATTTACAGAAGTTAAAAAGCAGTCATCTTCAAAAGAGGCACGCTTTTTTGATAGGAAGACAGGCTGCCTAATTTTGCCTAACAACATGTGCATGGTTACTTCAAGAGATGAGAAAAGAGGGAAGGTATGACGGGCTTACATTGTTTCCAATAATATCAGATTTCCAAGAAACAGCCAGTTAATAATACATTTTCCAGGACATGATCAACATGGTATCTGATACTGTACAGGTTTTCAGCAACAAATAATAACACTTCCACTGCATTTTTTCTATTTGTCTCTGAACACATCTTGTAAACAGTGATGAAGTAATCCCCACAACTCCTTGTGAGGCAGGGAAGTATTATTATTTGTACCTAATTCTGAAGATGAAGAAACGAAGTCACAGAGGGATTAAATGACTCGGCCAAGGTCATATAGAAAGTCTGCTGTCACTCACAGTATGCGTCAGTCCTTGTCAGCACTCGGTGACACTCCCTGAAAAGTTCACTCAACCCCTTTCTCTGCGTAGGCCAGCATCTCTAACATTTCATAAGTGTCATCTTCCACTCTAACCTTGACTGAAAGAAGAAGCTTCATCAGCCCAGGTCAGAGTCAAGCTGAGCATGATTCCCAGTTAGTGGCTTTCTTTTTGTTTCATTAGAACTTCCGATTATCTCCAGGATTCGACTTTATTTTCACCTCTGCTAGCAATTCATCCTAATGGACTCTAATTTACAACTAAGTAGCTAGGCAGGATAATATCCATACAATAAACACATGTAGTAATTATGTTCAAAGATTTATGCATATTTCTCTCAGGACACAAACCTTCCCATTTCTACTCCTGCACTTAAAACTCTCCATCTTCCTTTCCTCTCCAATATAAATCAGTTCAAGGTTGCATAAATTCATGTCATACTATGTGCATATATATATATATACACACACACACAACATAATGCCTCCTGTATAGACAATGTTATACTACAGCTGGAAATGTCTAAGTGTATAAACTTTTCAGTAAAAAATAGCAAGAATAATCTAAAAAATTAAAACGCATCCTAAAGTATTTCAGTTTCACAGTAACTTTCCAAACAAAATCTGGTATATTTTATGTGTAAACATTTATGTGATGCATTTCACATCTTATTATTGAATTATGTTTGTGTGTCAGAACAGCTAGTGGACTTAGTTCAGGTGACTTCTTTGGCTGTGAAAAACTGAAGTGCACATCATGTGTGACCCACACAGTGATCACTGCCTTTTGCTCAGCTTAAACAGAAATACGTGGATTCAGCACAGCCAAATAGTAAAGCCCAATAATGACTCAACATGTTTAAGACTCAAGACCAGATCACCAGCTCTTTCTTCTATGCTGGTCACACTAGGTTTCTGGTGCTACTTCACACTGCTGAGATTCCCCTTCCCCTCCTCCACTTTCTTCAAACAGGTCCAGGATTCTTGCATCCTCACCTGTTTCTACTTAAAAGTAATCCTATGCCAGTTATATCACAATTCCTTCATTAAATTGGTAGAAAAGAAGCAGAGTCGCTCTAGGTATTTGTCCTTTACTGATTCAATAATTGAGCTTTTGAGTTCACTCATTAATAATGCTGCTCCAAAATCAGGAGTGCCTTTTACTTGAAGACAGAAAGTGTAATTTTGTAAAAAAGAACAGGCATGAGAGATAATAGGAGCTGCCTTCTATTCCTTGCTTTGTCACAAATTTCCTGTATGACTCTAACATGTCCTTAATCTCTATATGCCTCATCTAGAAAATGGGATAATGACATTTAACTATTTCATTGGGAGGCTTAATGGTTGTGAAATGTGCTGAGCTCCTTAGATGGAAAGAAGCTGCTGTCAGAGTAAACAGTAATAGCATGATTATGTTTGGTGGGAAGGTTATAGGAGAGTCACTTTGTAACATCAACTTCACAATTCTGCATTACACAGACAAGACTGGTTAATCAAGTGAGTCACTTAGTAAGAAATTTGTGTTTTACTTCACTTGTGATATCTACGTGTACTGTTTGAATCTCCAAATCCAGGTGAGTTGTGAATATCCTGAAAGTCTGTGGAAAGAGATACCTTCCTTAGAAAATAACACATCCTTTCTCTAGTGTTAGAATCTAACTGCCAACATCAGCCTACATATAAATGATTTACAAACATGCCTCTGGGCTTTGAAATCTGCTACAGATTAATACATCCCACCATGTGACAGACCAGAGTCATAGACAGTAACACAGATATTAGTTTCTTGTTTATTTTCTCTCTGATATTCTAGAAAACAATGGTTCTTGAACTAATGCATCTGTCATTCACATCTTCTTGGATGGGAATGCATTTGCAGATTCCAAACACATTTGTGAAAAAATATCTAATTCATTCATTCAGCAGAAACCACAGATGCTTAGAATCTCTAAAAAACCTCACATAACGTTTTTGAAATATCTCTGTGGATGTAGGTATCTAATGTTAGCTACACGTACTCAGCAGTTCTAACTTCCCAAAGCCTTGTGTCTCTCCAGTGTCCCATCCTCTCTCTTCTTCTCATCAGTTTTTGCTGGGTTTGGCTTTTTTTTTAGGTTTATATTCCTTTAATTGAGAAGATGGTGTGATATCAAATAGTCTTCCAAACTGCTTTTGGCCATGAAAAATGTGAGGACTGTCTCCTACAACCTCAAACAATTCATGCTCACAAAATGACATGGCAACAACTTGAAACTAATGCTTCTCTTTCTACCATAGCACTCCTCATTTTATTTGTGATAAGGGATTAATACTGATCACTTAAATCCTCTGTGATGTTTTAATGTTGACAAAATCCAATGAAGGCGTATGGTTTCCCCCTTCAAGTTAAAAGGTCACCTGAAATAAATATATCTGCTTATACACACTGTTTGTAAATACCCAACACCTCACTACCAATACCTCAAAAAATCTTGATATCCACACCTAGAATCTTAACTGCAGGAAATAACAAGCCCACCTTTCTACTTGAGAAAAGGAGCTTAATTGAGCATTCTCTTTCACCACACACATTACTAAATAAGAAGGAAGAGCATCAGCCTCATGTAATTGGCAAAAGAGTATATGAGGCAGAGTAAGCTATTCTTGCATCACTGTCTACAGAAGTAATTCTCAAAGGTGAAGCATAGCTTTCATGGGCTTACTAGGTATGTTATAATAATGGCAGAAATAAAGTCTTCTGGTCACAGTGGCACTACAAACTGTGCTCCATTCAATTCAGAATGCTTTAGAAATGTAACTGCATTTTCTCTAGGAAACATTTTTCTGTCTGCAGGAGAGCCAT
>VXAU01001554.1:1384875-1404418 GCA_013399695.1 Formicarius rufipectus | reverse complement strand
AAAAAAGACCTTGGAATAACTGTGAAGTTTTCATATTATTCAGTCAAACACAGGGCAACTGGCTAGCTAAACAATATTAAAGATTTCGGTACACCATTTTGCAATGGTGCACTGATATCACTCCACAGCAACACAGCTGTGTAAGGATCCTCTCACACCTGTCACATGTAATGGTTTCATATCTTGAAGATCAGGAGATCCCACAACATCACACTGCTGCCTATTGAAATTCTGTATCATTGGAACATGTGTAATTCCAAGTGAAGTCAAAAGGTATAATTTAAATAGATTTGTATGTCGTTGCACTTTTCATTCCATCACCAAATGAGTGATTCACATCAATCCAAGTGAAAAAAAAAATAAATAAAAAAAGACCCATTGTGATATATATGTGTTGAGAACCACTGTTAGTGGATCAGCAGGTTAAAATATTCATTCTGCAACCAGCACATTGGAAAAGACACATGAGCTAATCTGCTGAAGTCCTGAAAAGAAGAAAAAATTATCATTTACTATAACAAATATCAAAAACTCAACCACAAATGAGCTGAAATAGGAATTTGTAACACAGAACTACTATGACTGCTTCTGCTTTGTAGTGTCTAAAGAATTTTATGTCTGTTAGTTTCAGTACTTTAAGCAGATGACAAATTTGAATTATTATGTTAAGGTTACAAATGGGATGCAGCAATACCTGAAAAGATTGCTCCATTTCTCTTACTGTTTTCTTCCTCTTTCTGTGCTCTGTCAACCCTTGGTGACAAGAATAACTTTAAGATATGTATTTCTACTAAAGTGCTCAGTTCAGGCTCTTGCAAGACCAACAATACGAGGTATACTAGAGCAGCCTTAAGACTCTGAAAACTCTTGGGTTAACTTTACTCTAAATTTTAAAACATAAGGATTCACCTGTTTTGCAGAACACTGAAAAAATAGATGAACTGTGACAAGACCTATCCAACACCTCAAGTTTATCGCCCGCTAAAGCTGAGGCTTTTCTAGCCTGTGTTTTGTACTCTAGAATCTCTAGTTGTAGAATTACATCAGGACATCTAAGTTCCAAACATTTACTCTCAGCAAAAGGAATGCAATAACTGCTCTGTATAAACTGATCTCACTGACAGGTCCATACAAATCCACACTTGCTTATAACAACATAGAGATTTACAACTGAGAAGGAGCCCTACTTTTAACTCAGAAGGCAGTGTCTGCCAGCAGGACTGAATACTCAGTGGAGAAAAATGTGCGCTTGGCATGACTAAGGTAGGTATTAGAAGATGCACAGGTGGGAGTGGATGAACTGGAATGGGCAAGGTCGAGAGTATTAAAATTTGGCCTATTTCTTCTACCAAAATGCTTACTGAACAATTGTACAGGGACAAGGTACCATGCAGATGGTATGTAAAATACAGTAAAAATAAGCCATTCTTCAAAAAAAGTGTTAGGAAGAAGAATGTGTATGACAGGTTCATGAAAATTAGGAATTAAAAAAAAAAAGAGGCAAATGTGATGAGGCATTTAAATCGTTAATGGAAAAAGTTACAGTTTATTTATTTTCTCTTGAATTTTGCTCTTCAAATCTATTTGGCTAGATCAGTGGAACAAAAAAGAAAAAATACTGTGTATCCAGCCCAACTCAAACTCCACAGTTGATTATCTTTCTATCTAATTTGAACTGTGTGAAATTATAAAGGACATACCATACCACGCAGCTACAGAAACTATCATGCCAAGATTGCAGAGCTCTTAAATTGCGCAAACTCTTGTGCCTTGCTAAGCAGGCAGAAGCATATAAGGGTTGAACTGAGAAAAGTAAAAGGGTAGAAAAGGAGCCAGAGAGTCAAATATTGCACTGGACTGAGTCCCTGAAGTGAGAATTGTAGACAGTATGCAATTTCCCCTTTAACGTTTAGAAAGCTTCAGGTCTGAGTGACCCTAAAGTAGCTCCAAAGGACTGAGAAAACTGCTAACCACTACAGTCATATGCAGCTCTTGCCCTGTCAGACTTTGGTAAGAGCATTGAGGGGTCTTGGAAAGTCATACACTTCATATTTTCTCTCCACATCAACACCCATGCAGACAGGTACACGACAGAGATAACCAATAAAATGATCAGTGGCCTAGCTACCCTCTGAATTAAGTTTGCTCTTTTTGCCTGTATTAATATTAAATGTTTAATAGGTAACTATAGGGAGTTTTTAATTTCAGAGCATAAAAATTAACTTTCATTATAATTCTTGTTTGTGACATACAAAGTTAATATCTTCAGAATAGAAAAATTTCATTTCTTTATAATTCACACCTATAATAGACCTCAAATTGTAAGTTCTGTGTGGTTAGCCTTAAGGTACCTAAAGTTTTTACATTTATAATTTATACTTTGAAAGAGTTTAACTGTTATTTAATTGTAGAGGGTCACTCTGTTGGAAGGGTTCATCACGAAGTTCATGGGTTGACGCTGACCTGTATGGTGATTGCCTGGAGCCCTGGGGAGTGGGATGTCCCTTAACTTATTATGATGCTAGTGGAGACACATCACAAAATTTTCTAGCCTCTTGGTTAATGATAACCTGGTCTTTAATTCCCTCACTGCTGAAACAGTAACTGGTTGGATAGATACGTTCCTCGGTATGTTGTGGCAGCTGCATGCAAATGACTTTGAGAAGAGAAAAAAATTAAACAGACATGCTGGGCAAATTCATTTGGAGGCATGCAACTGATAGACTTTTGCCCCAAATAAAAAATAAATAATGAAAACAAACTGAAAATATTGTCAGTGATTTAAATACTGAGAACAATAATTATTACTTTTCAAACCTCTTAGATTTGTATGGTTGAATTTGCAACCCTAGATCTAATCTCAGTGTTTTTGCCTCCCTAGCTACAGAAAAACTCTTCTGTTGTAGAACTCCCTCCCATCAATACAGAGATTGGACCAAAATGTCACGGTTCCCATGGTCTGGCTTAGGATGTTAGCTATCCTGCTGCTACTGATGTGCAATGCCTCTTGCGGAAATTACAAACTGGACTTCTTGTAAGTAGTTGAGAGAGGCATTTTACACAATTAAATAACAATTTGTTACAATTGCTAATATATTTTAAAAATGTTAATAATAGTAAATTAGAACAGTATTTTCCACTTATCACTAGAACAGGAAATGTATGTCTGAATGCCTTCAAGACACAAACTTCTAGGTATGTTCTCACTTTAGTCAGACTCTCCTCTTGTATATCAGAAACCTTGTGAAACAGTTTTTTTTACTTTTGGGTAATACAAGACCTAAGTACACAGGCTGCAACATTGCTAAGCTATACAATTTTCACTATGATGAAAAGATTGGAACGGTAAACCCTGAGTTTATTAGTGCAACATGGGAGCAGGTTTAATCCTCACTGTCCTAAAGAAGTAGCAGTCCAGTATGGCCCTCAATCTCTGTCTGAACAAACAGGAATGGTGGGTAACAAGTGAGATACTCCAAAAATCAGGAAAAGAAGGCAAAAGATACGGGAGATGACTGAAAATGGCATCTATTTAAGTCTCAGTCTCCAGTATTTAACAACCACAGAAACACAGAAACTAAAATGGTAAGTGTAGCATTAGTGGCACTCTGATTCCAACTAGCCACAACTATTTATTTTGAGAGAGAATATAGAAAGAGGAGGGAGGGATTTGGGAGGGAGCCAAGGGAGTGCTTCAGGTTTCATCATATCCTGTTTTCAACAGTTTCATTATGCTTATCCTACAATTAATGTTAGGAACAGATCTTGCAGCAATCTGAGGATATTTGCTCTTTCCTGGACTTGTGCTGCAGAATCTCACACTGAAATGATGATAATTCTAAATCATAAACCTTTTTTCGAGTTCATCAGCAATCAATAAAGCAAATCATTTGCTGCATTCCAAAATTCTGGATGACAGCTTAGTCTTGAATTGGACTGTTGGGGAGTTTGTAAGACACCTTAGTTAGTTGAGTTACTTCCTTCTTAATGACGTATGACCTATTGATACTATTTTGGAGCTTGGAATGAGAAAAAATTAAATATTTCAGAAATAGTTTGCTTGACACACAGAAATCCAGTGGATCATACAAAACTGAAGTTCTAATGAAGAGTGAAAATTAAAAGCATTGCATAGTCTATATGGGGGCCTAATATAAATTTAATTAGCAAAGCTATAACTTATAAACTATATGAAGAACACATTTGGTGTATCGGAAAGACCAGAAGCAAATTTATAAGCAGAGAATCAGCTATTCCTTAGAATATTTCTCCTAATAAAAGTATTTCTAAAAAAGGAATAAAATGTTGAATTTAATATGCAAGAAAATTTTTAAGTGGCTGTTTTATTTCTGGTATTGGATAAAACTAAATTCCTAAAAATGAAGCTTGGGAACAAGTAACAGCAATGTCACTTATAGTGACAGAGGATAATTGTAATTATATTCTCCACTTGCAAGCATAGCAAAATGATACTTAGTGTTACAAAATAGGAGGGTGTCTGCTTCCATATATTTGCTAATCTAGATGAAGGACCCTTCTTTGCTCAGAAATAATGTGACAGGAGAGGTGTGGATACACTTATATACACAAAGAAGACTTTTATTTATATGGCTTGGGAAACATGAAGATAGGTGTGCCAGGCTTGAGCAACACCTATTATCATTTCTGCAGATAGCTTACTGCACTGAAATCAGTCTTACAATAATTATTTCAGGACTTGATTAATTGGCATTGCATCATAAATCAATTTTCTACGTTATGTCCAAACCATTTTTGCAGTTCCCAAATTAGGTTCAGCCTAAAGCACTTGACAATAATATGATAGAAAATGCGCTTTCAGAAAATGACTGAGGAAGAGGCAGGTGACACTGATCAGTGGCACTGCACATGGTACACATTCTTTAATTCGGTTAAATTCAGTTACCAACCTAACCATGCTCACATATTGGTATGCATCTCCATTTATTCATAATTTTTTTGAAGCATCAGAAGAAAAAAACTTGCTGGGTGGCTCAACAAGTTAATTTAGATAAACAAAACTTTCTCAATGACTTGGAATGAGAGCCATTTCTTAGATGTGAGATACTTTCATGTTTTAGGTACAAAATCTTTGTAGTACAGCTAAATTTACTATTGCTGATGGTAAATAATTTTCTTGTATCCTCAGCTTGTGAGCCACTTCTAGACTACCCAAAAGAACATTACTAGGCAATAAATCATATACTAACACTGACCTGACATATTTTTAAAACCAATGTATAAAATGGTTAGGCAAGAACTAAAATTTCCTTCTGCATCTTCACCAAGCTTTCATAAGCTAAACTCAAATATACAGACTTTTTTATTATGAATATTATTGTTTACAGTAATTACTACTGAATTACTTCTAGAACTTTTGGTGCTTGCAATTATGTATAAGATTAAAGACTGATCTAACATTTTTAAAGATGACCACTTAAGTGATAATTTCTAGAAAATGCAGATCTGGTCATACAGATGCAGCAATTTGAGCAACAGAGGAAAGAATAACTGAAGCAAATGTTTTTGCTATAGCCTCTTTTCTGAGAGAACCATTCCACTCCCACCACAGTAACAAAGACTTTTTAGAAAAAATATAGAAACAAAATAACAATTAAAAAAAAGTAGTCCTAGAAAGACAGCATCCAGAAAAGGTCATCTCATACATGAGGGATTTTAGAAACAATACTATCATTGTTACCTGATTAATTCTGAGAAATTGGTTATGTTTTTCATAGTTAAAAAAAAAACAAACAATCAAACAAAAAACCCCCACCAGTAGAATCTTTAGCCTTATAAATCAAGGAGATTCATAAAGCTATATGTACTCCTAAAAAGCATCATAACTTAACTTTAGCTTGACTAAATAAGATTTTAGTAACTAGCTATTTATAATTGCAGTAGAAACAACATGAATGCAATAATATAAAAGGACATTCCTTTTGTCTACTGTCCTGAGAAGTCCTGAAAGTTGAAGAATTTATCTAAAATTGGAAAAGTCTCCCTTTTGGCCTAGTCTGTCTGCCTTGGACTGGATGTACGAAATATGGTTTGTAAATTCAAGTGTAGATAAAAAAGTCCAAATACCAAAGACTGAGCAAAAACATTCTGAAAAATTTGTCCAGCAAACCAAATAAATGTCCACTGTCAAATAATAATCTGACACAAATTTAATGAAAAGCTTTTAATGATCAAAGATGGAATCTGAGAATGTGAACTATAATCCAGAATAGACAACTCATTAGGAGAGCTCCATCTCAGACTCAGGCAGTTCTCCTCATGCTAAGCAAGGTCTGTCTACACTTTCACATAACTCCTGAAGCACTGGCGTTCTTTATTTTAGAAAAATCTATCTTACTCCTCTTTTTTAAGGTCCTTCATAGATCTCATTCTAGTGAGATATATAGATATATATAAATATATATACCATTTGTTAGTATAAAGGACTTTTCAAGGATTTTGGAGTCTGGAAGTTGCTTCATTTGTCCATCTGAAATAGCTTCACTTTGGTAATTCAGACACAAAGATTTAGTGAAAGACACTTAGTGAAAGATTTCTTTTCTGTTTCTTTGCAGAAGGCTACTGATGATCTACAGTGAATGGGTGACATGGAGATACTGCATGTATCTATTGGACTAAATTCCTAACAGACTGACTAGTTTAAACAGGTTTTATTTCACTTGATAATGAATTATAATTTTCAATCACTTAGACTATTAAAATTTATAAAAAAGACACCTATTATATAAATTAAAAAAATATTTTTCCAAGCACATGTAGTAATCTCACCAGAACAAGGGTTATGACTGTTTATGGCATCATAACCAACACGAGAACACCCTCTTGGGGCTTCTAGAGAAAGCCTTAGTATGGATACATTATTTTGCTGATAGACACTAGGAAAGCACAAGAGTAGCCCACATAGAAAATGTTTAACTGTGGCCTTTCTCAGCAGAAGCAGATGATGTTTATTGTTTAATATTCACAGGCCTCCAGAGGTGCCAGAACTGGGACACACATCTTGGCACTCAAGACTTGTCAGTCAGAGTCTAGATAGTTTCAAAGGTATTCCCTGACAGTTTCTCAAGCACTTCCTTTCCCTCTGCATAGCAGTGAGAAGTCACCCCAGGCTGTGCTCTCACGATGCTATGTCAACAAGGTTGCACTGAGCTTTCACTTTCCGAAGCAGAAATAGGTGAATTCCCATTCCTTCAGTAACTAACACTGTAAGGAATAGTCAGGTTACAATTTTTGTTCTGTATTTATAACATTTTTTCATGATGAATTTGAAATCTACTACAAGTTAAAAAAAAACAACTCACTTTTCTATAAACAGGCATTTCCCAAGAGCCAGAACAATGTCTCCCATTTTGTTTAAAAATAGTAAGCATGCCTGGAATCCTACCTGAAATACTTAATTAGAAATGCAGTATATTTAGTATACCTATGTTTTCAGGCACTTCTATACTCACCAGTCTGCAATTGTTTGATTGGGATAGAATTTAGCAATCATCCTTACAGTGTTCACCAATTCATTCTCAAAACTAAAGCATCCGGCTTCTGTTTGTCATTTTCATGTAGTACAGTAATAGATAAAATCTGTAACGGAAAAAGCCTCAGAACAGCTAATGTAATGCATGCTTCAGTAGTACAAGTAGCTGTAGAGCCTAGTTTGCAAAAACTGCTCATTACAGGTAGCATAAGGGGATTGAGTCTACCATTAGCAAATTTGCAGCTGACACCAAGCTGTGGGGGAGTGTCAATCTGCTGGTGGTTAGGACAGCTCTGCACAGGGACACTGGATAGGTGGGTTGAAGGCAATGGTATGGGGTTCAACAAGGGCAAGTGTGGAGTCCAGCACTTTGACCACCACAACCCCAGGCAGCACTACAGGCTCGGGACAGAGTGGCTGGACAGTGGCCAGGGCAGAAAGGGATCTCGGGGTTCTGAGTGACAACAGCTGAATATGAGCGAGCAGTGTGCCCAGGTGGCCAAGACCTGGAGAGAAGGAAGCTCAGGGGAGTCCTTATCACTCTCTACAACTATCTTAAAGGAGGCTGTAGTGAGGCAGGTATTGGTCTCATCTCCCAGGCAAGTATCAGTAGGACAAGAGGACACAGTCTTAACCTGCATCATGGGAGGTTTAGGTTAGACATTAGGAAGAAGTTCTTTACAGAGAGAATGATTGGGCATTGGAATGAGCTGCCCAGGGAGGTGGTGGAGTCACCATCCCTTGAGGTATGAAAGAAGAGAGTGGATGTGGCACTCCGCACCATGGTCTAGTAGACAGAGTAGTATTGGGTCAAAGGTTGGACTTGATCATCTCAGTGGTCTTTTCCAACCTAGCTGATTCTGTGACAATGGATCAAGAGGCAAAACATGTCTACTGAGCACTTAGGATCTACTTTTCTTTTTTCTTCACTCTTAATCCCTTTCATACAACATCAATGACTCTTCCATCATACAGAACAGTCTTCCTGTATGAGCTGTGGCAAATACCAACTTCTACGCTAGCCAAGTCATTTTACAAACCTTAATATTCTTCTGGCAAAACTTTCAGTCCTGAGTCTTGATTAATCAGGCCAAAATTGCCCATCCAACAGACCAAGCCAGAGATGACATAAATTTTACTAAACTATGAAATCTTCCCCCGCCCCCTCCCCTCCCCCCAAGTATATGACTGTTAGGTTTGTTAGTCTCCCACATAGTATTCAAGGTAAGGTAAAATGAGTGATACACATACAATAGGAATGCAATATACAAAGTCCAATACATATCACTGTTTCAATATCATGTAACCCTGGATATAAGGTGCATACAGAGATCTGAGCAAAGAAGAAAATGCAGAAATGAACTGCAGACAACATAGCAACAAAGAGCTCCAAACAGGCGAGGGACAGGCATCTAACCAGAGCTGTTTACAGGGAAGCATGACTCATTTCTGTGCAATGGAAGAAAGGAGTCCCTGGTGGGTGTGCAAGACCAGTACAGTGAAGTGCATGTGCTCTCTACGTTGGATAAACACTGCTGCCCTCAAGATAGCACATTTTTTGAAATAAATGAATAAACTTCACACTGGTAGTATTCCCTTCCATATACCAGTCATGAAAATGCTTTGAACTCAGACTTTACTTAATTACAAATACCTGGTTAACTAAAGCAAAGAGCATATGTTTTTGAAGTGGTCACTCTTGTCCATCCACCTAATTGTCCCCCTGTCTATTGTTATTATTCATGATGTTAAGCCTCAGTGTAAGATTATCACCATTTGGAGGAAGAGACCAAGTATATATCTTTGAAGCACAATGAATTCTAATTAGATATAATCAATAATTATAGTTGTGTAATGGAAAATAGGAAGGCGAGGAAAAGGAAATGGCTGAGATCATAATAATTACTTTCTATTAGAACTGGCAGGGAAAACTAGTGTGAGAAGCTGGTCACCTGAGAAAACAGAAACCTATTTATTTGGGTTTTCCTCAGAGCTGACATAGCTAAGTTATAGTATACTAAGAGTCACACTAAACATGATTTATAACTTTAACAAACTCTGGAAGCAAAGTTACACTTTCTTTCTACTTGAGGTACGTGTGTCTCTCAGGGTTTTGCTGTGGTAACCTCCTTGGAACGCAGCAATTACCACCTACGTGGCAAATTGGAAGTGTTACATTCCTCTGCTAGTAATCCACTCCTCCATTTAGCCAGAGGTCAGGGAGGAGGAGGAGATGACTCTAAGGAAGGGAACAGTCAGAGACACAGTATTCTTTTAGAAGGACAAAGATGAACTAGGTGTTAACTTCACAATACAAGATTTCAAAGCCCCTCCACACAGAATGTTAAAGCCCTGTTATACACAGGAGAAACAATATAAGTTGTACAAAATTGGAAATTGCACTCCATGACGCTTCTGATCTAATGTTTTACGTTCCTACTCACCACTAAACTCGTGCATTCCCAGAAATGTCCAACGCTCTCTTGCTAACATAAGACTGTTTTTGTTTGCTTATTTTCTGACATGCTCAAAGTTAAAGGCTACACATAGAAATGATAATTTTATGCTGCAGCTATGTTTTGCTTTCCGGTCCAAGTAGACGCTGTGCTACATCTGTGTAATGGTATCAACACATATAAATATACATATATGTAAATAAATATTAACATGTGCTGACAGCATAACGCTACCATTTCATAACTCAAATTTTACAAATTAAATAATGTTTTATCTCCCAAACACTTGTGGATAAATGGCAGAGTTTCAGAATGGATATGTATTTTAAAGGAAAAGAAAGCAGTGCTGCATGTACATAAGCTGTTTAAGTGAAGAACCACTGTGTTAATGTGAACAAGATGGGAAAGTGGCAAGAATTTCATGTGTGCCAATATTCTTCCTAGTCTGATTAAAAACCCAAACAAATCACAAAACCCTCACACAAAGTACAAAGACTTTAGCTCTTTTGGTTACAGTTCAACAACCTGATGTAAACTTCAAGACCAATCAGAAGTGCTCTTAATTCTTTGTCTAATTTGGAACCTACATTTTAATCACCATAAAACCCTCATGATTTCTGAGTTGTCTTTATTACTGTTGGCCCATCTCCAGTTCTTACACTAACAAAGTAATACTCATGTTAAATGTAAAAAGCATATTCTGTATTAGCTTTCCATATTACACAAATCCCTGCTCTTGCTACAACCTGCAGACACCACAGTTTGAAGAGCCAAAAGTATCAGATTCACTTGAGTAGACACAGTGTTCTGCAGCTTTTATTACTGAAGATAAATGTAATAAGGTGGTGATGAATACTCCATGGAGTAAGTAGTGCAAACCAGGTTTTTTACTGGAGGGCTTCACTAGGCTCTGGGTGCAGGTTATAGCCCACTCCTGGCCTTCAGTGGGATTTCTTTGTTATGATGGTTCCACAAAGAACCTGCTGCCCATCAAGCCTGTTGTGGGTACAGGGTGCCTCACTGCTGTGCTAGACCTGGAGTGACAGGGCATACAGAGAGACAGGGCAATAAGTTCCTGTGTAACCTATCTAGCAAATATAATTCTTAAGTCCTCTTATTCTTCTCATATTTTTAGGATTTTTGCTCTGCACTACGAATCTACTGCCCAGCTTTCTTAGGGCCATAAGATCCCTACAGTCAGGGTCAGTTCTTGCTCACGAGGACTGGCAAACTAATTTCCTTGGGTTCATCCAATCTGGTGTTCCAGCCATCAAATGAATTTCTTACAGAATGCATTATTTTTTGCAATACATTTGAACACAATCATAATATAAACTTATGGAGAAGTACTAATTCACTACACTCCAACCTAAAGAATTTCAACCTTAGTATGATGTTACCCACAGTATGAAAGACATGCTATATGTTATCACCTTATCACCCTTTCGAAAAGAATAGCATCCTTACAGCAACTGTAATTATAGAGAAACAGTAATATAAATATCCTTAATGCATCCTTTAATTAGGTTTAGGAAGTGAAAATATTTTGGAGAGTCAACTCACGGTCAGTTGTCTAAGGACCACTTTGCAGTGATTCATAATCCTGCAGTGATTCACAAAGTACTAAGTGAGAATTTCTGCAGCAACCCAAGAAACTATATTCTAGAATCTGCTACAGTCACACTATTGCTTGTGCTGCTTATGTATAAATGTACCTTTGCATGTCTGCTGTCAAAGGGCTAAAACACATCTACAGTGCAAGATATTAACTAGATACTTGAAACTAGGCCGCTGTTCTCAACATTAATTCAAATGAAGTAACACAACTGGGAATAGACAACTGAAAAAAAGGCATAGCAAAAGGGAAAAAAGGAAAATACAAACACATACCAAATCAGAAGTACCACCTGAGAAAGAACATAGTATTCAGGATTAAGCTGTGGAGCCAGATACTTTCAGCTTCAAATTTAAGTTTCACAATCTGAATCTTAAATTTTTATTTTTTTGTTTACATTTCAAATGCTTTAGCAATGTGAAAGTAAAACACAGTTAGAAGTCGGTGGCTTTCAGTAATAGTAATAGAAATTATGTTTTTATCATAGTGTATACACATCTGGTCTACACATCTGAAGATCTCTAAATTATGGAACCTTAAAAAAATCAACCTGCATATGATACATAGACATAACTTTCCTCACATGCCATGGAATTTTCTGCAGAATGGTGAACAGTATTTCCAAAAGCATTCAGTAGATATTTGAGCTGTTTCACTGTACAAAAGCATAGCATGATCCAAAGAAAGAACTGTCCTGGGAACCTTTGTGAACATATTTCAGAATTCAGCTTGAAGATCATGCTTGAAACAGAGCCCAGCATAGAGATGAACGGAGCCTGGGAGGTTTCCTGATGGTTAAATGTATGATGTGACAGGTGTGGGAATAAAGGAGCTGCACTTGTAGGAGATGAATATTAATTTTTTATAGCTATTTATCTATAGGTAGTGCAATCTAAAGGCACATACACAAGCAGACCTGCAGGCCTACTGCAAAGCATCAGTGTGGTATAAACTGCTGTATTATCCCTGGCACACATACACTGGGTTTACATATCAAGCACATACAGAGGGTGAATCCTGATGATAGGGCAGATCTAAGCAGCTCCTGATGAGTGCAGCGCTCAGACAAAATGCTAGTGTTTCTGGTGCACTGTGGGGGTGAGGTAAGCAGATGGAATTAACACTATATGGATGGGAAACTAATTCTTGACTTCCTGCTTTTAAATGTCTCTGTTCTGCTGAACTTGACACTCTGTAAGAATACTTCCTACTACCAGTCCCCCCTCATCCATATGTTAACAACAGGAGGATTTCCCTGTTAATGGTACCACCAGCAACAGAAGCAGCAATATTTAGAGATCACACCCAACAGTGGCAGCAAAATCAATGGTTCTTAGCTTAGATACCTGTTCACACAAGTAGGAGCTTGGTTACTAGCATTTTTGTTTTCTATAGTAAAAGGTTACTGATTATCTGTGAAGGGCTGTTATGAAAATGAAAAAGACAGAGCAACAAAAAAAGACCAAAACTTTCCAAAAAGAACCAGCTAACACTGGCAGTCATGTGCTTTCCACATGTCCTGAAGCCACCAAAAGTTCTCAGGGTATAGCAGTCACAATTTTCCAGGAAAGGAAGGATAGGGCACAGAGGTATCTCCATACTATGCCAATGGCTCTTCAGTTAATTTAGAGAAATCCTTTAATCTTTAGCATCAGAATCATACTAGTGTGAGTGGTGCTTGCTAATCACCATCACAACCATTTGGCATTTCAAAGTATCCTCATGTCAGTTTCATGACAAAAATTTTGATGTAATACAATATTTAATAAAGCATTAATAGTAAAAAATGACTTCCGCTTTCCCTCATGTTTGAAAAAAAAATATATATCAAATACACTTACATGTTGAAAGAGTATATTTACTAGCAACACACTGAGTATATAATTATAGCAAGTTAAATAGAGTACGCTGAGAATTACATTTATGAGACAAAAGATATTAGTACAGTAATTACTATTCTGAGTTATTTTTGTATATGACATCAAAAGACTTTAAAATGTGACATTCCAGTACATGAAACCTTGGAGTCTGATGTAGTGCTTACATTTCCAGCGATTTTGGTGACTTCTGGGTGAAATTCACAATAGCATGTTATCTACTGATGAAGAAGGGTAAAGGATGGAGAGACTTTGGGTCTACTTTAAGACACCATAATGAACTGGCTGAAGAGCTAGAAATAGGGCTGACAAAATAACACAGGATTTTGATTTCAGCCAAGAAGAAAAAGTTTTTTTCAGCCTCTCCAAGAGTTCTTTTTCCTGTGAGATTTCAATATTTTAAAAGCATCTAGTTTTCAAAAGTGAAAACCAGATAACAGCCGTAATAAGTTTGAAAATCCATCCCTGGTTATAATTAGTTCCTCAAGTTGCTCCTTTCTTCTGTGGTCCAGAACTCTGAGTTAGACTACTGTTCCATTTTGGAGTAACATCAATAGAGCACTATGACTGTGTTGCCTGCTTCACTGAAACAGAGGGTCATATAGACCCTCTGGTAGGCACAGATAAATATTAAACTGCAGCTTCTCCCTCTTTCTATCATCTGTATTCTGAAAGAGCAATACCGCAGGTCTCCCTCTAAACAAATATTTAAGTGTTTTATAATTTGAACTCTGGCAGTAGACATAGAAACATCCAACTCCCTGCAAATAAAGGAGTCTTTTATATGAAATGAAATCAGGGAGGATAGGAAACAAGATGACATTTAACAACAATATTCAGTTTAGAACAACTACTTCATCACTAATAAAAAATACCTGCTGAAATTTGAAAAAAAGATTTTATTTCTTGACTGAAAGTTTCTTATCTCCGCTACTAAACTAACACACATTTACTTTTTAAATATTTTAACTTTCCCACTTCTCTAGTCAATCTTGCGGCATAGACAACACAAAACTTTCTAACAACACAAGCGTAGACTTCCAAACCTTAATGTTTTTAAGGAATTTTTGTAAGGTCATCTTTGAAATCAAGATAGAAATAACCAGAGGAACACCCCTTTACTACTACTAACACACATCTTATTATCAACCACATTTTATTAGCTTTTAATGTTCTTGAAGAGAATGTTTTCTCCAATTTGATAAATCCAAAGTACAAAATTCTATCAAGTTTCTTGAATACAGTAGAATTTAGAGTACGTTCTGTTAGACTCCTGTAAAGGTGCTAACTAGAAAGGCAATGACCACTTTAAGGAAAGTATTGTGACAATGAGTCCCATCACAGTGTGGGCTTCTCCACCCTGGAAAAAACAATAGTACATTAATACATCTGATGTATACTTTTAACTGCTGTTAAAAGTTTGCAAAGGCGTCTAAAGACAAAAATATGCAAAAATAAACCTTCAATTACTTATAGGATGGAAAATTAACTTACTTTACATTTACTCTTATCCAGCTGATAACAGCATCTGGTGTTTAAATTTAACTGGTGCCTGGAGGCCTTGGAAAAGCTCTGGAGTAATCTAACTGTACTAAACACATTAATATGGCCCTCAAGAGGCCTGCAGTGAGACCTGAAGCAGTACTAGCCAGACAGTCATTACAAGAAAACAAAACCACTTCTTGAACAGCTGTCACAGTAGGCCTGATTATAGGCTTTACAAATTACAAAATTACTTGGAAAATGTGGGTGTTCCCACCCAGCTTCAGCAACTGGAATAACTGCTGGAAAATGTAGCCCGTTAAAAACACACAAATTTAATTGCTAGACCTTAAAGGTGTGGGACTGATGCATCTGGACTTTTTCAGCTAGAGTCTGTACTTTTTTCTTTTTATTGTATTTTATGTAAAGCTACTCTGAACCGCTTCAAATTATCTAGCATTTCATAACACTTTTTTTTTTTTTTCTTCTTTCTATGTCTCAGTGTCTGACTCCACTTAGATTCATCCTTACTACTAGTATTCTGACCCAGACTTCTCTATTTACTGGGCTTCATTCTTAGAGTACAGCCTTACAATTCCCTTTGTCTAGCAATATCACAACATAAATCTCAGGCCTAAAAATCTTTCATACTCAGTGAGAACAAAAGCATTCAAAGCAAACTCTGGCAACTAAACCTAAGCACTACAGTTTTTCTGGGTCTCAAATGATTAATTTTCTATTAAAGGTTCATAATTTTTAGCCTCACTGTTTCCAATTGATTCCCAGAAACCTGCGGTGTGCAAAGTGAATGCCATTAGAAGAAGAAAAAATTCCATGAAACAAAATACTTAAAATACACACCATTATAGTGAAAGATTGCACAGGTAGAATTATTTTCAGCTTTAACATTAAATTTACTTCAACATAAACAAAACATGCAAGGCAACAGAAAAAACAAGAGCATTCATTAGATGAACTGTGATGTAAATAATAAATCAGTGCTTAATATATACCTGGTTTCATATGCTAGTATTTCCTGTTCTTTAGGAGATAAATAAACTCTTGAACTTTGCAATAACCAGAGAAACGGACTACTGAACATTTTAATACTGAAATCTACTCATTATTTCCAGTTATCCCTTTAAAACATCAAACTATCAAGGACTTATTCCTTTCCTCTTCCCCTACATGGGAATATAGAATATATAACGGAAACATTATCTGATTTTTTTTTTTTTTTAATATTATGATTTTGACCTGCGGCAATGGAGACTCGAGCCATCAAAAGACACAAAGCCAGTGTGGCTGTACAGAAAGGCAAGTCTCCGAAGGGAGCATCGGGGAACAGAGTCCAGCCCAGCCCGAGCATGAGCCAGCGCAGCCGAAGGAGCAGAACTGGCGCCACCCTCTGCTCCGAAGCTGGAAAGGTTAATTTTTCAGCTATAATAAAAAGTTGCACTATTCTTTTCCAATCTATCATCCCCGGCTTTCTACCAAGATGTTTACCTCCAGCTGGCCCACTGTGTTAGTCTCTAGATTATCATACATTCAAGAAGTAAGAGCCCTTCTATCCTATCATCCCTGATATTTAAATCAATCATTCATATCCACAAGATTTATACACTTATTTCAAAATCCTAACCCCAGCTCTCTTGAGGCATAATACTACACACATCTTGACAATACTTGCCCTCTAACACCTGCTCTTGATCTTGCTAAGACAGTATTACTTCATTAGTTTGCTACTCTGCAGGGTGTTACACAAGCAGCTGTGAGCCTTATTCCTGCATTTGGAACCAATTTTTCCTTGCATACTTCTAGAACAGGGACTCCTCTCCAGGTCTAGGCTGCATGTAGGACCCTTATAGAAAATGACCATAAGAAATTACAAAGAAATTAAAAAACAGCTCTTGAATGTATCCACAAAAGAACAGATTGTTCATTTTGTAGAAACCTTTCCCTTGAGACATAACTTGCAAGAAAGAAATCTTTTAGCTTTTCTAAAGTTTTAGATGTGACTCTGACTCTAAAAATTACCTTTAAGAAAAGGACTTCAACTATTATCACTTAATCCCACTCTAACACATCATACTTCGCCTGTGACTCATGTTACTGCAAATACCTTTCTTCCTTTAGGACTAGAAGACAGCATCTTGTTTCTCATCACTACAAAAAATTAAATTCCAGTGTATTTGCCAAAGTAAGACTCAGAACTCAGAAATACAGAACTCCATGCCTGTTAGAAAATGTAATACAAGAAACTTACCTCCATCAGTACCTAGAGCCCAGGCCATCCAGCCTGGGACCCTTGTCAGGCTGCAGCATAATTCTCTTCTTTCATGGCCAATTTTCATTCTCACTGAAAAGAGGCACTGTATGAAAAGTAGTGTCTCTGTCTGAAGTTGTCTGAGGTATTGCTGTGGCACACACATGGACAAAGGGAAGTGCTCCTGGACCTCACTGTGAGAAACAGTAATTACTAAAACAAGGAACAGAGAAGTTGCACCTTGTTCAGCTGCTCATGCTCTGAAATCAACATTTCACATTTAAAATGGCCATTGCTCCACTTGGTCAGCTGCACTTGGACGCAAACTGCAGAGCTAGGATGCCTCTGCTTTAATTCAGCACCTTCTGAGGAATGCCAAGCGCTCGGGCCATCCCCACAGCCCGGCCGTGTCTCCGCGCTGAGCTCTCCCTCGTACCGCCACGCTAACACGACAGGTGTACGAGCTCCCAAGTCTGCGCAACACCACAAACGCTCGAAGGCAAATATATTTTCCCTCTTAGAGTTCCCAGACACATTTGAAAACTGAAGTGTACCGGGTGCGGGCAGGCCCCCGCCGCTCTCCCGACGCTGGTCCCTCCCGGCCGCAGGGCACGGGAGCCCTCCCTCAGGTGAGGAGAGTGCGGCCTCCCACCTCCCCTCCTTACACGGCAGGGCGGGCACAGCTCACGTTTCCCGGCTGCAGGCGCTGCCCCATGGTCACCTGCAACCCCCTCGGAGCTCTCAGGAGACGCCCGCCAGGCAGCACTCACACCTCGTCCGTCGTTTCCTCGACTGAGCTGCCTGAGCAGCCACGAGGGCTGAGCTGGCGGCTCTGACCCCGCCGGCTCGCCCTGGCCACTCAGCAACCGCTCACTTCTACATGTCCATGATCATGTTTCAATATAGTATCTATTACAAGCAGTATGTAATACAATAATAAACTACTTTCTTAAAGAAAACGCTTGAAGAGAGAACTATAAAAATCCTGTTTTTACCAAGAATGCAATGAAACACGGCAGTTGCAAAACACACTCAAGTACACCAGTCACCTGTGAAGTGGGATTCTGATTTACAAAGCAAAGCTGAAAAGTGAGAATGCCTTCTTCTCTATAGTGATAGGAATTCTGCACTGAAAGCTAATTGCTGTGTATCACTTGGGCAGCTGTAAATCAGTTAATCAGGACTGTCCTCTCGGCTAATTTACAATACCATGACCTAAAATGATATTATCTTTTACAGAAGATACATGCTCTTCCAGCCTAAACCCACTCAAAACACAGCTGAGACAGCTGACATTGACACCAACCCCAGAATCTGCATATAGGGCTCAAGTTTATGCCAATTCTTAATAAGTTGACTAGGTGTTAGCACTCATTATTTGACCTGATAATTTTATGATATCTCTTGTGTGCATAAAATTGCTAGAAGTGAACAAGCAACATCAGCTCTAAAGTGTATCTTACTTTTCCAAACAACCACAGGAAAAGGTTAATTCAGAGTTAAAGAATTTTATTTTGTGCATTTCAGAAATGAATAATGACATTTTCTAAAATCAGTTGTTGCTGTGATAGACATACATGTAAAACATGTTTCCATTTTACATTACAACATGCAGTGTGAGAATGATACATTAGTTGATGTCTTAATTATCTTTGAATAAATCAAGATCTATTAACTGTGTGAACACTGCTAACAGTTTAAATTATTTCAACTGGGAGAGAAAAAAACCCCACATGATGATACAGATCCAGCACCAACTGGAACACACTGGATGCACAGTTCTTTCTTTAGTTTATTTCTAAAAGATATTTTATCAATTATAACTTTGCATTACTAGAAGCTTTTGAATGCAAAATATAAATGATACTAATAAATGAAAATATATCTCAGGATCAGTCAAGATAAGTCAGCTATTTTCAGGGGATAATGACTTTTTCTAGATGAATAACAGCTCATGCTATGTGTTAAGATTTAACATTGTTTTCTTCCCTCTTCGTTTTTAAACTGTCTGGCTTGACAAAGTGTTGAGTAGCTTTTTGAGGAAAAAAAAAAAAAAAAAGAAAAAAACCCCAAACCAATAAACCACCCCTCCCCAAAAAGTTAATAACCTTAAATCTTACTTTTGTTGCTACTTAACAGCAAAGTCAACCAATACATAATTTTTCCCTATGTAAAATATTTGTCACTAAAACTATGCTCAACTAATCAGTGCAGAAGCAACATTATAAATGGGCATGTTTAGAAGCTCTGTAACATATGTATTTTGTGTACACTGTTGTGATTTATCTTTAAAATTTTACCATTAAATTAGGAAAAAAAAAACAAAAACAACCTAGC
>VXAU01001554.1:1351194-1380226 GCA_013399695.1 Formicarius rufipectus | reverse complement strand
ATAATAAAGACTTAATGAATAATCTCTTGAGCATATACACATGTAGGACTATGTATACACATGCAGAAGACAACAAAAAGTCTGAGTTTTATAGTACTGAATCAACTTCCCGAACATGTAAGTCAGCTCCTGTCTTCTTGCTTACTCTATCCAGTGCTTTTTTCAATTTTAATTTTACATACACTTGTTAAGTATTATTACTGAAGCTCTTTACAAACCCAATAGTAGCACAAGATTTTTGGCCAATTTGATAAGCAAAGTGACCTCCAAGACCTACCCTGAAAGACATTCTGAATATAGTGAACACTGCAAATTGGAAAGTCCAGTCATGCTGTATTTTTAGAAGACAGTCCAAGATGGATCAATATTAAGAGCATGGGGGAAAAAAAAAAAAAGCTTTAGAAAGTTATTCTAAGCAATGTTCCTGATATGTCATGCAGATGGACCATACAATACAAGCTTAGTTCAATTATAAAGACAATTTTAAGTGCAAAATCTTCCTCCCACTCTCCCTCACTTACCACAACCATTGCTATTGTAAAATTTGGCCTGAGTTGATAATCACACCATGGACTTGAAGCTCCATAGCTGTCCTTATAAATTCCACGTTTGTGAACAAGATTTGGATGTTTTTCATTGGGATCTGCTGGATTCTCAGAGACAAAGAACAGCCTTTCAAAGTGTCCTTGAATTTTCCTGTTCCACTCATCATATGTGATCATCTCCTCCTTTCCTGCAAGATGTTACATACAGCTTTCATTTTTTGAAAACAGCCACAGTGACAACACCAGAAGTAGGCTTTCCTAAATCCCAACACTTAAACAGCAGTAGACTTAGGATCAGCTCTCTCCAGCTGGTGATTCCCCACGTTTAGGCCACTTCTACAGTTACTAGAACACATTGAAACTTCTAGGGAGGCTAGCACAACAGTTTTCACAGGACACATATGCACTTAGGCTGGGTATGCTTAAAGTAATTCTGTAATTAGAATTCTCTCTAAAATATAGAGGACTTCCAATGATTTTTATGTAAATATTCCTGGGAAGGGGATTTTTGTGTTGTGAATATTGGGGGGAGGGGGGGCAGAATCAGCAAGAGAAAATAAAAACATGCCCTGCATCACTTTACTTTGTATTCTTATAATGAATGATACAACCATCATAATACACAGTAATCTTATCACATATAACCATTTTGAGAAAACACATTCAGATCCCAAAATTCCTTTGTAATCCATGAAATAAGCTATTTGAAATATTGAGAAGACAATATCAACTTTTTATAAATTTTTATAGTAACAAAATTTTTATCATATAAGGTACTTTGCCAAGTTTTTCCCCTTTTACTCCTAAACCTTCCTGGCTAGTTCTATAATCACCCCAGAGATTATATGGCCACAGTTTCACTGTTTTAGTTATTTTTATACTCCAGTAATACAGTTATGAGATGTGCCTCTTTTTACCATGTCTTTTTACAGTGACTCCATGGAATGGAAATATATTTTTTCCAGATAAATCTAGCAACCAGCGAACAGCTGACTTGCACAGTCCAACAATTTCCACAGCAGAGCCATCTCTAGAATAATAGTGATACAAAAAACAGTAATTACTTTAAGAAGGCTATTAAAGTTCAGTGAGTAACTGAAAAAGATTACATTTGTAAGTATCATAGACACATTTTTCCCTTATTTTCCTACTGTTCTCCTGTTTCTCAGTCAGGGACAAACTTGATTGTAAACTGACTAACAGAGACGTTTTCCTGTAAAACAGTCTTATCATAACCAGCTAATTAGCACAGATTGAAGATACTTGTATACCACTGATTAAGAACATTAAAAATGGATCAACCCAAACAACTTTGTCCTCTAATGTTAAAACTGTGCTCAATACAGAGCTTCTCATTTGTACATGCACTTCTGTAACTTAGGCAGTAGTTTTACCATAATAGATTACTCAAGCCAAAAGTGAAACATTAAAATAATCACTAAATGCACTTCTTAGACTTGTTTCTTTTTTCACGTAATATTCAGATGATCAACACTTGCATACATTTCATACTGTATCATACTCAGCTTTACTACCTACTTGATGTAATTTTTTTGTCTAGCATCACTGATTTAGCCTCTTGTGGGGAAGTACCTTAACCTCTCTCAGTTCCCGACTAAAATTGTCAAGCTAGATAATGTTTTCCTTCAGTTCTTACCCATGGATGGCAATTGATTTGAAACTGATGCTGTGCTAAATTCAAGAAAGGATGCCTGCAGCAGTTTGCTAGCAAATAATAGAGCTTATTTTTAAAATGCTTAATATCAACTCAAACTGTAGATGTTGAAGATATTTTTGAATTCAAACTATGAAGTATTCAAATAACACAATTACCAACATATGCTCCTATAATAAGTCTAACAAAAAGAGTACTGCTAGTATTACAAGTATAGTTTTTCCTGAATTGTACTTTACTACTTGAATTCAGAGGTTAACTCTCAGCATAGAGCTAAGACTGACAGAAACCGAGGGCTTCCCCTGCCAAGAACAGACCTTTTTACTCCAAATCAGCACAAAGAAAAAAAATTCTATTAACAATTTAGTAAGCAGAAACATTTACAGCATTTGAGAGATCACCTCTTGGATGTATTAACAGAAAGCACAGTAGTTCTGCAGAATTTCAACTGAAAACAGTTAGCGAGTGCCCATCCCTAAAGCCTAGATTTCATACCTTGGAGTAGCTGGAATTCCTTTGTTGCGAGCTTTTTCACTCTCTCCCATTTTATCCATCCAAGTGCCACAATTGAAGCGGTTCCCTCCAAAGACAAAGCCAGTTTCATGATCAACACCTGCAGTTACATTAAAACCTGCCAAGCAAGAGTATAAGGTGTGAGCTCTTTTTCAGACAAAGCAAAACCCCAACTGTCTCTGCCCACCCAAATCTCCTAAGTAACAAAACCTCCAAACAAGAGATCTGAGGTGG
Source organism: Formicarius rufipectus (assembly GCA_013399695.1). Classification (NCBI taxonomy): domain Eukaryota; kingdom Metazoa; phylum Chordata; class Aves; order Passeriformes; family Formicariidae; genus Formicarius; species Formicarius rufipectus. The sequence continues at coordinate 1,377,259 of VXAU01001554.1, read as the reverse complement.
GATTCTGAGGGCAACTGCTATTTTAGTGAAATTTTAAAGATAACTTGTACAATACATATCAATAGTTGCCAATAAAATACTAACTGTATTTAAATTAATATAGCTTTACTTACAGTAAGCACAATTTTTCAAAAAGCATGGTCAATATCTAGAGGAAACTAAATATAAAATGATCAACTTCTGAACTGCACAGCAAGTGTTCTTTGTACGTTACCTTCATCTCTCATGTTCTGATCAATCTGTGGACCAGCATTCCTTTCTCGGAAATTTATGCCTTCCATGTGTCTCTGCATAGCTTCCTGTATTACTTCATAAAGTGGCTGATCCTAAATTCATTGCATGTGAGAAAGAGAAGATGAAAAGATGAAAAGAAGCAGAAAGAAATCTAATGCTAAAGAAAGCAATTCTTAAACCTCTAATTTATGGTACTTCAAAAGACATACATAAAATACTTTCTAGGAGCATCTTTGGCAATACATTGTATAGAACTTGTCATAGAAACATTTTTCCAAGACAAAAATCAACATAAAAAATTTAGAAGCAGATGGAATTCTTTTTCTCCTTTCCCAACCCCCTGCACTTGTCCAGTCAGTGATGCAGGAGTAGCAAGAACTGTCTAAAATACAGACTTCTTTTGCTATAATCCAACTTAATAATAAACAACAGATAGCAACAGAATCCTGTAGCTAGAAAAAAGTAACATCCTTTCATTAAAAAGTTACAGTTGTGTTAAATACTTATATTAGAAATCATCTTTACCACAGTGCCTGAAGGCTGAGGAGAAGAGTCATCTCTTGGGTACATCCTAGAAACAGGACACCTGAGAATGTCTAATCCATTTGGAACAATTTTGCAGTAGTCCTGGATACACTGAAGCCACCACCACACAGCATCACGACAGTTGTATCTGGCATGTGTCCCCCCACCAAGCAGATTGGGAATGAGACCATGTCTTAAAGTCCCACCAAATGCTAAAATGATGTTTCTAGAACAAAAGAAAATCACAGTCTTGACTAAGTTGCTTTCAAGGCCATTACTGGATCAAGCATTAAATACAAAAAACATACAGGATTACCTTAATAGCAAGGTAGGTCAAGAAGACAAAGAGGATTTTAAAGACAGATGTCAAAAGTTTGCTGTTGAAAGCTACGAGTAAGTTCATTTAGCATGAACTTCATTTGCAATCAGAAGTCACCCATTTCCTACAAATTCCTCAACAGGAATACATTTAAATCAGTTGGCACAAAACATATATTATCTATTCATATTGAAAAGATAGCTTGCATTTTTACAGATAGTGATATAGACCCTAAATCCAAATCCCACTGAGGTCATAGGGAAGGGTTTTATTGATATTGTTTATGATTACCCTGGTATCCATTCTGATGGGTGGGGTGGGATGGGGACGGAGGGCAGGAGTAGATGGGAATGTCCTATTAAAATACAGAGAGGTGACAGCAACTGAGGTTATGAGAAGTTTCACTTGAGAACCGTTGCGCATACCTTGCAGAAAGCATGAATTCCAACTAGTTTTAAAAGGCAAAATAAACATACTAGTAGACTTCAAATCTCACTGCATGAGAAAGCTAATAGTACGACAGCATAAATAAATATGCTAATTTAAAAAACCTGATTTTTACATTTCTATCATGCGTCAAGATCTACCCAAATTAAAATTAATCAATATATAAATTCCATCTGTATTACGTATGGTTTATGTTAAACATGTATAGATATCAGATTGTAACAATCCACAATTAGCTGATTTCTAGCATTAATAGACAAATACTAGCAGTTACAAAAAAAAAAAAAAAAAGACAAACCTACAATCATGCCCTTCTTATTAAAATAGTATTCTCTTGTTACTTCAAATTTTTAAGTAATTCTGAAATTACTGCTCAGCAACAATGATGTAAATACATGTGAAACAATCACTTTAAGAACAAATGGTAACGTTACGGGGTTAAAACTACCTTAATCTATACAGAACATCAGCTTTGCATCAGTGCTAAGAAAGCAAAAGAGAATCATTTGAGCAGTATTTTCAATTCCACTTAGAGAGATCTCCAAAACATACTAGTGCCATTAAAGTTTTACACCGCACATCAACTCTAACAGCTTGTGTTGTCAGGTTTTGAGAGCTTTGCTTTTTCCTAACTACCTACAAAGCCAAAAAGAACTCAGGCTAAGTCAGTTCTTACCTTGCTTCTAGATAGCGCCCGGTAACTAACATTAGACCCCTTAGTGCAATGAAAGTATCCCTTCCCCAAGAACGAAAAATTCCAGAAGAAAAGTGAGGTAAACCTGAAAAAAAGATGTCATTTTTCACCTAACTCATTGATGTAGCGGAGATCTCCAAGCACACATGTACACATAAAATAATCAGAAGTAGAAAGTACATTGTCATTTGTAATTTTTAACTAGATTAAGATATTTAAAGTAAACAGTCTTCTAGACCAAGTTCTTGATAGAATGAAATAAACCTTACTCTAGAACAGTATATTCTGGAATTTCAAGATCACACAACAGCATTTCTTGTAACAGTAACATTTTATTTTTTAGTAAACCACTTAGAAACTTAACCAAGTGCCATCCCTTAATTAAATGAAGCAGAAAGAAAACTAACAAAGTCAGAACTATGGCAAGATTACAACACTTTGTTGGCAAGAGTTCATGTATGAGAGCTGTGCCATTTCAGTAGCATAAAGCGGATACAACTGTTCTAAGCTACTGTGAAAGACATCCTGTTTTCCTTCTCCAGCAGCTTACAGAACTTATGTTTCACTGCAGACATTGTAACATAGCTTGAAGAATTATTCTGACAAGATATAATAATTACAACAGTAAGGTCCATACTCATCTTTTCTTCCATTTATTAACTTTCATGATCGCTCAGAGAGTTTCAAATAGCAGTCTCTTGTGCATGCTTAAGAGAACATTTTAATGTCTGCCACTTTTTAAAAGTATTTGCTAATACTCAAACATGGCCTCCACACCTCTGAAATGTTATAGCACATGGCAGCAGCAGCACTTCAGAATGACAATCCATGTCCAAATTAAAAATCTCAGGCACAACTACCAGTGAATATGTGAAGGGAATATTTAAAACCAAACTCTTCAGTATAATTATTCTTTATGACCAGTTCAAGGGAACACTGTGCCTCTCTGCTTCTAGGTAACATTAAAATGGGCAAATGGAATGTTACTCAAATCCAGAAACTGAAAGCAATAAAACTGCAGAAAAGACAGATGGCAAAAAGAAGAAAAACACACTAGTGAGAGAGATGCCACTGCATCTGTGGATGTTTAAAAGTTTCCATGGCTTCAGAAATGGAATGGGCCAACTCAGAACAAAAATAAATTCATTCTAAGCCACAGAAGACAATACTTTGGACATAGGAAAGTGTCCACAGGAAGGCTGCCAGATGCTGGCAGAACATTTGGAAGTATAAACACTATTTGCCAACTGCTTTTATGCTCTTTCCTTTGGGAGACAGTTTCAGATCAGGAATTCTTCTGGTTTGCTATTGGTTCTTTCTTTTTCTGAGAACTTGTAAATAAATTCACTTTTACTACTCCATTACAATTAAATTCTTAAATTCATGTTTAGAAAATATAAACTAAAACCCATTAGGTTAAGTATATTCAACTCAAGCAAGTCTTGTATTTGTGGATCTCTGTATATGATAACAAATACAGCTAGAAGTGTCTCTCAGTAAGGCATTTATAAATAAAGCTCTCCCCCTCAGCCCCCCTGTGCAGTAGCAAAATGGTCGGCCCCAGGAAACACTGCAAGACAAAACTCCCATACTTTTCATATGGGCAAACCTTTATCTTAACACCAGGCAAAAGTGAGTGAAATTGCTACCTATAATTTACATATGGATCCCAAATACAATGCAGAAATTTTTAATTTAGTTACTAAAAATAGTTTTAACTATTTTAGAAGGCTTTATTTTTTCGAAAATGTTGTTCTCACTTACCAGCTGCCAAGGAAACACAGCACTGTTCCTTCTCATTTGTAATCTCATTCAGCCTATAGGGAACATCATGTAAGGAAGGAGACAGATCTGGCAGACAAGAATATTTTCCTATTCCACACATCTGGACTGAACCCAAGGAAAGGTGTTTAACAAACGTTGATCCATTCTGCACAAAGCTGTAATTCAATGTAATTAAATTGATTTTACATTCAACAACATCAGTCTATAAAATGCTCCCTTTGTCATTTACAGAAAGCTATACTAAGTATTATGTGCAATAAATAGAAACATATAACAACGAATTAACACTTGTATTTTGATTTGTAGATCACTCACTACCCCAAAACGCATGACCAATATTGGACTTAAAATTTATTAATGTCAATAGAAGTGTTTATGACAAATATTCTGGAAAAAAGGGTTAAAAAAAAGGAAATTGCTTTGTGTTACTTTACACAGACTTAAGACTTCAAAAATATGATTACAATATTCTTACTATGAACAAAAGCCTGTCAAACTTAGTCTTTTTCAAAATCACATTTTTACATATATTCATAATTTTTGATTTATAGTTTATATATGTGTTATCACATTGCATTATTTTAGACAGTTTGCATTCCTGACTAGCATTTTCTGACTTCAAGCATTTTCATAAAATATACCAGGTTCCACAATTTCACAGCAATATTAAATTCTATGTCCATTTTCACATCTGTATTTCTACATAACAATACTGACTTGTTCAGCCTGTTTACAGCTAGGCTAAAGCCTCTATTAAATCAATCTCCTTTCCCTTTGCAAGAAACAAAGAAGCAAACACTGAAGATTAAACAGTTATTTCAAAAAGTGAAGTACTCAGATAATGAATATTTAGCTGTATTTTCTGACTTATCTGAACTTCAAGGAATCATTGCAATGGTACTAAAATTATAGCAAAAACAGTTTCCAAAGCCTGGCAAAGACATGCTGGCTTATGATTTCCTCCTTCTACTGTACAATGTCGAGAGTAATTATAAATTCAAACCCTGAGTAAGCATCTGAACTCTCAATCTTCCAAACCACCACCGTTAGAAGATGGATTTGATATTCACTACCAATTTTACCTTTTTACATTGGAAGAGAATGAAAATATTCAAATGATGTTCTCTAGCAGATAATACTTAGAAGGTGCAAATATCTACAGATACTTCTATTGCTCTCATATGCCAAGCATACCTAGACATCTGATGCCACCCTACATCCAGAATTGTTGTGTATGCACCCACTAATATGGCATCAAAGTAACAAGGGATGAGGTAACGTGGAATTCTCTTCAGGTACACAAACATGGCCTTCAACCATCTACCAACCTATTAAAAATACAATACAATTAGAACTTGAGAACATCAGGGTTCAAAATCCAGTGCTTTCATGATCCATATAGTTACAGTATGTTGTCCCAGTTTTTGTACACATATTACACTCAAGTTATGCTGTACTCTCCTGCTCCAAAATTTCCATTAAGAGAGTTGAAGTCTAAGAAAAGCAGTAGGGAAAATTGCATCTGTACTATCACATATAAATGGGTCAAAAGATTAAGTACAGAAAGAGAATGTATTTTGCTAGTTTTGTAGGAAAAAAAAGAACTATCATAAAGTTATTATTACAATCGAGTAGCAAACAAAAGCTACAACTCAAAAGGCATCACTATAACCCAAGCATGAGAAGGTTTCTCACTGCTTAGAAACACAGGACTGAAAAGATACAGCTTGAAACTAGGAATAGAAAAGTTACCAGAAGGCTACATTATTTACAACCACTAGTGAATATGACTACAGATCTGGATCTAGGACTCAGGATTCCAGAGCTTCACATCCTTGTGTCCTTGCAGAATGTTTGATATTTACAAAGTACGTATCTTTCCTTCTAGCCCTGTTAAGTAAATAACACCATGACAACCTATCAGAAAAGATTTACACCTTGCAGATGAAGACAGTACCAGCCAAAATATTACATGACTATAACTGCACCATATTCCTGCAGGCCTTAGTAAGTACTTAGGTACTCTTTTGAAAGTACTTTCTTAAAAAAACCCCCAAAAAACCAAAAAAAAGCACACCACAAAACTGGTAACTTTTTCTTTATTCAAGGAAAAGTAATAAATAGGGAGTGGACCCCTGCAAGCCTTTATACAAGAGCTAACAAACCCTCTACACACTACAAATTTTTCACTTCCTTTTTGTAGTCTATTCTTGAACAGGACTGAGGAGAGGGAAGAAAAACGTATTAATGGTTTCATATCCTAAAAGAAATCACCTAGACAAGAAATATTATACAATCTGAATTTAAAAATATACCAGAAGTTGAAAATGAAACAAACTAGTAATTTTAAACCCCAAAGTCACCAAGTAGTATTTTTACTTACTTCTGCACAGGCTCCAGCGCGTGAAATCAGACGATTACTGACATAATCAATCATCCAGTCTCCAGATCTTAAATTATCACAAAACGGATGACCCAAATCATTCTTTGGTCTAATGTCTGCCATCACTGACATTAACCCTGAAGATACAAACCCAACTCTGTATTAAGACACACCACTATTAAAAATAGCAATTACAATTCAGGAGGATAAGGTACACAGCAACAGATGCTTTCACTATATTTAACTGTATTACTACTTTTGACCTGTGCAATGACTTAGGCTCCAATTCAATTGTAATTTCCTCAGCATACATCCTAGAAAGTTATGTAAATCATGGTGGAATAACTGCAATGACGGAATTCATATGTTTGATAAGTGACATTCAGTAATCCAGTAATGCCTAGGATTTGATTAATGCAACTTTTCACTGGAGGTATATGTCTTCTCCTTTTACTTTAAAAGTCAAAGGATTGGTGTTAAAACACATACTCTGCTGCAAAGTTAAGTTGCAGCATATTGAGGAAGAGGGGTTTTCTCACACGATGTGATTTCCTGGGTACAACACTGATTAGTAGCATAATCAAGCAGAAAAAAAGCTTACTGTTTTTTATCCAAACAATGTCAGTGCCAATACAACAGCACTGCAGTATTATCTAGATTAGCAGCTTCAATTTACTGTTTTTACTGAAATGCTGAAACTATTACCTTGGAGGCCTGCATACTTCAGTGGTGACCAGTTTGGTATATTGTAACACCCTCCACCATCTTCTTGTTCTTCTGCCTCACATCTATACAGCACTTGATTTAGGTCAGCCAAAGTTAATTTAGATGCAATACTGAAAAAACAGTGGAGAAAAAAAACCCCGAAGAACATTAATAACAGGGAAAGTATTTCAAAACCAATTGTAATTCCAGACCTACACTAAAACACTAAAATATATACAACTCTCTCAATATTGAATTTTGGAAATTAAGAGACTGATTTTTGAGGTGTTCAGAGATGTTCTTCTCAGATGTTTAAGTATTTATTTAGAAACACAGTATTAAGTACAAAACTCAAACAATCACACCCTAACACAGAGAAGCAGTTCATATTAGAAAGTTTACTTTAGGTAGCAATTATACAGAACTGGGAAGTTTTTCAGTATTAACCCCAATTAGTATTATACATATAAGAATCTCTCAACAGTTTTTATTGCACTCTGACAATCCAAATCCATCTGTATCAACAACAGCAAAAAATCCAAGAGCTCTTCATTTTAAGTTTACATAGTATTCTTTGTTTCCATTGTATCTCTCTCTGGGTTCTACTTCAGAAACTCAAAGAATACTCACGAAGAAAACAGTGTTTGTAATATAGGTGCTGAGTGATCATCAGGAAGACTTCCAGATTTAAAATGAGGGCTGAACTGGATCAAATGATTGCGGAGTATACCGACAGCCTCTTGTGCCTTTGGGTCAAGACTAACTCTGTAAATATGAAAGCATATCTTGTAGAAATACAGCACTAATATAACTATTTTGTGTCCTATCATTCTATTTTAACTAATACAGCTGTTTGGTAATGATAATAGCGTACCTGAATACTATTATACTTCCTGGTGTTAATTTTTCAAATTCTATTTCTTGAACAAATTCATTTGGCCCTTTTATGGCAGTTCCAGCTTGCTTTATGATTTTACTGTCTTTTACCTTAGAAAAGAAAACAAATTTGCAACTGAAATTCAGTGACTTTGTTTCTAATATAACAGATAAAAATATTACTTCAAAACATGGATTAAGGAGGATAATTACCTGGATATGCTCTCTGAGTTCCATTGTGAAATTAGGCAATCCATTTATAAAATGTAGATCTTTTTTGTAAGGACTAGCAGTTCTCTCAACAGTCCTAGCCTCAAGTACTACTTCTTCTATTTTTCCTAAAAGAAATTAAATCATGTTGCAGCTCTTAAGATATTTTAAATGAAAACTGATTCTTTGGAAATTAGGAAGCAAAACTCCAAACTAAAAACCTGAATATTCAAGATACAAGTCTGTCACACAGTAAAAGAACAGAAACACATGGAGGAGTGTCTTAAATATCTTATAAGCATTCATGACATGCTCATATGCTGTACTGTATTTAAAATGGCAATTTTTATTATTTCATAATAAATTAACCATAATATCAGACAACAATTAGTGAATTACAACCTGTCTTTTACTGGTCACCAATTTTCTTAATTTCATTATTATCTTTTAGGAGACTGTGTTAGATTGCTTTCCAAACTGCAGCTGTAGATGGTTTATCTTTAAAGGGAAACAATTTTTTATTAATATACAATTATTCTAATTTTCTCTATCCTTTATATCGTTCACAGACTAAAGTATACAAATCTTATATATGTCTTAACATATAACGTGAGCAACTTTAGAACAGGCACGCGTACATGCACTCAAAGAATTAAGTATATTTAATGAGCCAGTTTGGAAAGCTTCTCTCAGAAATAAGTCTGGGTAATGTGCAGAAGTCATTATACTTTCCTACTATTAAGCACAATAAATAGAATAACCTGAATTTTTTGTACCTGCCATCTCTTGAAAAGAAAACTGATTACCTGGGATACACATTTCAGGTACTTCTTTACTGTAAAAGGAAGTTTTAGGATCCCTGAAGGCAGTTCTACATACAGCCACAACAGACTGGTGAGTGTTGGGACAGTGTCTTGTCACTGCAACAATATCTTCATCAACTTGATCTACATACACCTGTGAGAAGACATAACACTAAACTGTGCTCTTTCACAGTGTACATAGGAAGAAATTGCTGTGTTACTCTCACTTCTTGCCTGATTAAAGCCTTTAGCCCCCAGCTCCTGATGCAGTCTGTTTATGGCCAGTCTCCCTGCCAGAATTCCTGTTTGGAAATTAACTTCACCAGAAGTCAGATGTGCTGCTGGATTCCACTTCGCATAAAACCGCTCTTCAGACACTACAGAGATCTGTAAAAAAAGTTAAGATAAAAGCCAACATGAACTGCTCTGGGGAAAACAACCCCAACAACCCAGCACGCCCTGAAGTCTGAACTATGTAATAAATTCAAATTTCCTACGAAACAAGACAATCTGAAATAATGCCAGCTAGTAAACTGCTTGGAATTTCAAATAAACAAAAGCAAAATACATATTCTAGGACAAGATTAAAGCTTACATTTTTTAAAGTAACTTTGAACTGTAGACACATACCTGGTGTGGCACTAGCTCATCATAGCCTTTGGTGCTTCCTGTAGCACAGCACGCCATGGAAACAATCATTGCACTTGGAAGAGCATCATATGCAGATCGGTGCTACATTAAAAAATACATAGGTAATAAGTAGTGAAAGAAAGATAATTCAACCCTCCCAATTCAGCATACAGAATATCTAGTCCATCTAACAGAAGAAGCACTAATCCTATGATCATAATTTCCTCAATCATAACAGAATTATCACAGAAAATTACAACAAATGCACTAAGAAAAGCAACTTAAGAAAAACCGTCAAAATAAGCACTTCAATGTCCACCACTCTCTCTCATTCTCTCCTGTAAACAGAAGCTTAGGTGAATATATCAACACATACAGACAGAACCATTTATAGCAGCTGGAATGAGAGACTCGGAACAGCTTATTTAGTAACTTTATATACTTTTTCCCTTGAAAGACAAAATCTTGAATGTCAGAGGGAGTTGTTAAAAAATTTTCTTCTCTGCATGCAAGTTTGAGAATCTGAAACATGTTTTTTTAAACAACATGCTTACGAAAAAACATCCAGATTGCATCAAGCCCTGCCACGGTTCAGAAATATCACTTCAGAAAATGTTAAATGTAAACACTGTTTTTTGATTTAGGTACTCACCTGAATTGGACATTCATTATCATGGGTAATATCCATAAACAGTGCATGAGCAATAGCTGGCATCAAAGGCCTCAAACGTGGCTGAACGAAAGAGCCGACAGGTTCACCTCCAAAACGATAAACTAGCCTTCCCTCTTCATGGCTATTATAAGCAGTCATTGCCTCTAAAGAACAAAATATGTAAGTGTTTGCCTAAGAATAGTTACCACAGAGTACGACATGCACAAAGATGTTAATGCAGCATTGAAAAGTTGTTATTTTGGTGCATTCAATCAATAAAAAATTCACATATCTATACTCCCCAATGTGGATACACAGCCTTGGAGAATTCCACTGATTATAACATATTACAGAAAGCTAAGACAAAAAAAAGGACAAAAAAAGCAGAGATCAAACTATTTCTCAAAGGCTTAGAAAAACTCATGCAACAAAACCAGACACGATGCAGCACTTACACAGCAGAACTGTGCTACAACTTCTTTATCTCTCACTAGACTAAGAGTGAAATATTTAACCTTCTGAAAACTAATGAAGTCTTCTCTTATCTTACGGCTAGTACTGTACTTTTTGCTGAGAATCAAAGAAAGTTACAATACAAAACCTGTACTTCTGATTATGTGGAGTATGAAATTAAAAGTGCAAAATCCAATAGAAAACTTTTTCTTGGAAAAAGCACGTTATCTATAATCTCTCGTTGGAAAGAGACCACACACACAGCAAGCCTACCTCTTATTAAGGAGGTAATGCCCAGCCTATTCACAAAGATATTGTCCAGCTCCTCATTTCCTGTGAACAGTTCAGCCACTACATACAAATCGGCTCGCAATTTTCTAGCTGTGTCCAGCATGTACTGCAAAAAGCACAGCCAAAAAAGCCACAGAAAGGGGAAAGGTAGATACAAAAAAGGACAAGTTTCAATGCTAGGCAGGGATTGGACAACAGGAAAATGCCATGCAGCAAAGATAAACAGAAAGCCAAAATTAAGGAATAAAACAAATTGTTACACAGAAGAGGACACAAACACAAGCAAAACCAAGAATTAGCACACAACACAGGAGACATTAAATAGAACATGAAGAAAGAAAGGTAATCGCATAAGCAAAGAACATGAATAAGTAAGAAAAATGAAAAAGCATACCAATGTTAGTTTCACATTTAAAACTCCAAACCATACACGACAATCCTACATAATTTTCAACTGCTAATTGTACCTCTAATCAGGCTGGTAATTCCCAGGCGGTTGACAAAAACATTGTCAATGTACTCACTGCCCGTGAAGAGTTCAGCTATCACATAAAGATTAGGTCTGACTGATCTGGCTGTTGCTAGCATCTCCTACAGATCATAATACATTTTTAATGCAAGACATCCATTGTCAGCTACGTATACACAATCATTGACATGAATGTTAACCAAACACAAATGAGTCATTCATATACACACATTTAAAACACTCGTAATATGAAAATTTTACAAAGTCATGTTTGTATTTTACACATTATTTACATTTACATATTATTTATGGATCGAGTAATTCTAGGAAACTTTCTGTAGACTAAGCTAATTAAAACTTTGGTTTCAAACAAAATCTTATCTCAAAATGCAACAGCAAAGGTTGGATAAAAGAGATAACTACTGAAATAAGAAATCTGAAAAAGACTTCAACTTAAGCCTTTGCAATTACCATTCCAAAAATAGCAATAATAAACCAAAAATGGCAGGAGTTTTGAAATGGCTGCATTTAAGAGGCACTTACAAGTTCTGTGCAGGGAAATCAACATGTTTTAGAGATCTCTTCATAGATTTAGATAAGCTCTGTAACAAAGCTAACACTAAGCACTAACAAGCTGCACTACTCTGAACATATTTAAAGCCAAACTACTGGGCAAGTACAATTTCTCAATCCAGCCAGCTCCACGGAAAACAATAAGCACCAAATCTTAGTAATGTATATGCCAGACTTAATTTTTTACTGGAGTTCTTTACCAGCTTTTAAATTCCCAGAAGTGAACCACTCCCTGTTTAATTCAGCAACAGAAAAATATACAAGGAAAAAAATAACCCAGATTTTCAACTAAATCTTGGTAATAACTCCAGTTAAAACTGACATACTGGATACTGGAAGTCATTGCACTAAGTCCATAGCTAAGTGAGGGAAAAGTTATCCAGGTACATCCACATCCACAGTAATTCAGCTGGAGTATTAAAAGATACAGTAGCTACACCACTCTACTAACTGTTTAAAGTAGCTGAAACCACATTCAGACATCACAAGACATGAAACCTTGCTTTTATGCTATAAGGCAGATCATTCACACTCTGCCACATAGATCCTGCAGATTTTGCAGCAACAGTGCAGGACCTGTTTCACAGATAGAAGCCACTTTCTAATAAATGCACTTAATTTTCCATACCTCAGCTACATGAATAGGTGTTGAGTGACAGTTGTCAAGACGAACACCATGGAAATATTTGGCAGTGATTTCCGTGTATTTTTTCATATGTGCCCAGAGATATGGGCAATCTTCAGGTTTGTTACCGTAACGCAGTTTCACACTGTCTCCCCAACAAATGAGTTCTCTTCTCAAGTAAACATTTGAACCTGTAAGGGGTATAAATTCACTTTAGTGTATATATAGTGTAGAACGTGCACCAAAATGAAAATGTGGTATTTTATTTTGTACTGCTGAAGAGTAGAACAACATCGTAATGCAGAGTAAAAGTCCTAAAAATAACCATATCAACTCAAAATCTATAAAACCTACACTGATGCATAATTGCAGACTCCTCCAAGGAAATATTTAGCTGCTATAGTGATGGAGAAATAATTCTTCAGACTGAAATAAAATTCCCGTTAATTCTTCAAAGTAGTATAAAAACTTAAGTGAAAGAAAAAAGGCAGCAAACAAAATCAGCAGTTAGGTTGTTTATACTGGCCAAATTAAAAAAAAAAAACACAACACAATCACTATATTACCACAAACTGTTACAATCACAATTTACAATTTTACCTTCTGTTAGCAGCAGATTGTGATGAGTTTCCAAAGCTAGTAAGTAAAAAGCAGGGACTGTAAATTACTGCTACTTCCAAAAACATTCACTTAAACACAGCCAGCTTTTTCCTTCACTAATAGCAGCATAGGCTTTCTTTGGATGTACCCTGTGGTTTTTAAAGGATCATTTAGAGAACTGGCTGCTTTTGTTTCAAAATTCCTTTATTTGCGCCTTTATGTACCTTATTTTTACACTGTGTTGTCAGCTGAAATAACATGTGGCATAAAACAAAGCCAAAACACCAGTATAAAGCACTCGAAAAGTTGTAGATGAATTAAGAGAGAAACCTCAGTAATGGAAATTAAGTACACTAACTAAAGCCAGTGACTGAAGGAAAAAAAATGCAACAGCCTGCCTAGAACAAAGGGCAATAAACTGAAAGGCAACTGGACAAAAACACTCTTGAAACATGTATTATCTTCAACCTTGAGAAGAATAAAAGTAAATAAAATGCAGTGAAAGGGCTGTAGACTACTATGCAGAAATTGAATGTTTGCTAACTCTGGATGACTCTGGAATATCATCAGATTACCTTCTAAGAGCTCCAAACTCATGGGTTGTTTTTAATTAGAATTAAACTGGCCTTTAATTTAGTTTAGAAAGTGAATGACCACCCTGAACACAAGCTTTTTTTACTTTTATTGGATATCAACACTGTGTCCAAAGGAGTTAAGAATTCAGTATTTTAGTGCATGGTGACTTCATTCCCTGTTTTACCCTAACAAGTAATCAGGATATTTAATTTGCATTAACTGGGTCATCTCTTGACTGTCTGACCATCACTCAGTGGACTTTTTAAGGATCCAGTTTTTGCTCACTAATGCAGTAAAATACTATTCACCTTTTCATTGCATTAGTTTTCTGCCACACTGTCATTGTCTCATGGAAATGCCAACAAGCACTGGTGTTGGAACAAAGTACAAAGTAAGCAACAAAGACAATGACAAAAGTGGGGAGGCAGGACATCCCCATTTCAGTGGCAGAAAGCTGGTAATTTCCCTCTCAAATCTTGTAAAACTGTACCTCAAATTCTAGTTCTTACAGTTCATCTGTATGCTGAATGGGAAATTAAAGTCCTATAAGCTTAGTATCTGCTTTTCTGCAGCTTCATAGGAATACATCTGTACAAAAAGATTAAATAAAATCAAATGGTTTGTAAGATAATTCAAAATTCTTTTACAAACCTGGTTCTGCAAAGTTTCTAAGAGGATCGTCTCCCATAACCCAGCCGTTATGAGCCATGAAATAACAAGCTTTATCAGGCTGATGTATCATAGTTTCTTCTTCCTCCACAGTCATCTCTTTGAATGGATATGTAAAATATCTATAGAATAGACACAGAGTTAAGAGGAAAAAAAAAAACAAACGAGACAAACACCAAACACATATAGTAATCTAAGCTGCAGTTAATTGACTTCGAAATTAAAGTACTCTATAAACTGCCTTGTACATAATACAGAGGAGAAATTGAAAAGCACCTTGCATAAATGAAGGGGAATTTTCTATTTTGTAGCATGCTTTGAAGAACAAAGGGCAGTTGTTGCCACTGTCTCGGTGTCAGCTGGTAAAGCAAGATTAAAGCCCTAGCTCTTGAGGTACATGACCGACATCAAGGACATCAAACTTGAAACCGTCTCAGTTCCACCCCTCTTCCACTACAGCAATTTGCACTATGAAAGGCTTTGATCTGCTCTGAGTATTGTCTCATGCCTTCCAGTCACATTTATTTATTAATTATTGCTGTTGCTTAAAAAACCTTGCCAATTCATTAAGTGGCACTTACCCATGGGAAAGAAAACATGCATATTAATGTATACTTTCAACCAACTTTGAATGCACTTTCCCTGGACAGATTCTAATAGTTTCCAAACAAACAAAAAACCATGTATATACCTGGTAACTAAGGGATTTTTCCTACTGATAAGACCCAGCTTAGGACCATCACAAGCCATTCGTTCATAAACCACGGTCCCCACAAGACAATTGATAGCCTAGAAGTAATAAAATTATGCATTATTGAAACGCTTGCATTTTTTTACAGTTCTAAAAACTACATTAAAACACAGTAATTTTAACACCTGTTCTTGATGGTGATTAGTTTGTCTGTATTGCTCAGCATTTAGTTCCTCAATCCTCTTGCGAAACCAATTACAACATTCTTCTACTGCAGCTGGTCCATTGCTTACCAGGAAGACATTAAAAGCAGAGAACAATTAGAAAAAATTATTTTAAAAACACATAGTATATGTAAGTAAAAGGAATCAAAAATTAAATTTGTCCTTATCTCTGAAAACACCATCATTTATTTGCTTCACATATCTAACTTGTAATCAATAGTACAATACCTGTGTGGTATGAATGTTGCCAATGCTATATTCATATCTACAGTACAGCCAAATCGCCTATAATCAGGGTCCTGAAGTATTTGAAGATGTTGATTTGGATCAGATTTTGTGCTCATTTTGCCTATGAACAAGACAGAAAAGAGTACTCAAAGCAAAAAGAGGAATTACACTTAAGGATATACAACTTTTACAATTCTAGCATCAGCAAAGATATGGGTGGATAAAGGCATTGAAGTGATACAAAGCCTTAAAAAAGCCTTCCTAGCCCTCAAAGCATTCTTGTATGCTTAAGTCAGCACGGTAGATGCCTCACATAGCAAAAGACGGCAATATTTTGTTTTCCATCTTACTGTGTCTTGAACTATAAATATATAATTTACATGCTTCAGCACCATAGTCTTCCTTTACCTTGAGTTAGAAGGGTTTTAAATTGCTGCACAGCTTTGTTAACATCCACTTGGAAAAATTCCCATAGTCTAATTTTTGGATATATGTCTTCACAAATTATTTTACGTAAACACTGTAAAAATAAAAATTAATAATGTGTGTTAATGTCATAGCTTATTAATGCAATTAAAAGCTAAGGGCTCATATAAATTGTTCAGGAAAAGAACAGCAGAGTAAAGACTTCACTAAATATAGTGGCAAAGTATGTATCATTGCTTGTGCATTTACACAACCTTAGAAATACTGAAGGGTTTAATCAAGTATTTATGCTGTTCATTAGCTTATACTTAGTTCTCATTCACTTACATTCAGGTGTTGATCATTTTCAATTAAGGGAGGGACCCCTTTGGCAATACACTTCCCATCAGCCACCGTACAGGTCAAGTGCCACAGAGCTCTATCCAATACCCAAGCTGGCTTCAGGTGAGGAGAATTTACAAGGTTATAGCCACACTCTGGATGCATCCTCAGCCACTCACTATTAGTAGCTTATTGAAGAAAGGAAGGGGTGGGTGAAAAAAAAAGCAGACAAAAATGTAAGTCCATAAGATAAACACTTCATTGTCTTTTGTAAACATCTCAACACCAAGAAGCTAAGGTACTATGGTACATTTAGTTCATTCACATTTCAACTTAGTTTTCCATGTCAATACAAAGTCATGTTTTATGCAGAGGTGTATTACTGATTTTTACTGCAACAAATACAGCTGCAGAAACTGCAGAGAAACCTTTTCTTAGTTACATAAAAATATGCAATAGTTCCACCAGTTCTAAAACACTAAGAAAGAAATCCCCCCAAAACAAACACATTTTTGCTGCAGGAAATACATCAAAAAATCAACGTGAGATGCTGATGCTCTTTACGTGCTGAAAGGCAAACATACAACCCAAAGCAAGATTTATGATGACATTAGTTTTTAATTTTTTTAATATTGTCTACCCTGTCAGACACAGCACACAACCAGAGAGTAAGAGTGCACAAACACCATCCAAAAAAAAAAAAAAAAAGAAATTTTAATTTAATGAAAAATATAGTTAAATGGGCATTTAAGAAACTATCAGCTGTGCTACTATTGTGCATATAACAAGCAGAGTCATGGGAAGTGAAGCCTGAGCCTTACACAGGCAGATGAGAGCACTGCCTGGTGCATGCAAATAGAACACTAATCCAGATCAAACACTACATTCTGTGTCTGTTTTCCAAGTTTTCTCTGTAGCATCAACAAGCACCAGAAGAAATGCCAAACATTGAGAATTCACTCAGGAAAGGTAAGGAGTCTTCATCAGAAAATGGGTGTAGTATTGTAACACAGCATCCATGATTAAAAATACAGAGGAGAAATATTTGATTCTGGAAGTATGAAAACGAAGTAAAAACCCAAAAGTTAATTTTTTTAAGACCTCCTAAACACTGTTAAACTGAAAATAAATTTTGTAGAATCATAGAATGGTTTGGGCAATATTTTTCTGAAGGAATATTTGCAATTGAAAAACTAAATGGAAAAAAGCACCACCACCACTCCCTCCAACAAGCAAACCCCAAAACCAACAAAAAAAACCCCCACAGAATGCCTAAATAAAAAACAGGTTTTCAGCAAAGCAAAGAAAACCTGAAGTAGTACTTCATGCACGGGAAAATATGTAAAAGATTGTCATACTGGAAACATGAAGAGTCACTAACATGTCCAGAATTACAGCAAAACAAAGAATACCTAAGATCCAAGTTTGTTTAGTTCAAAGAAGTTAAAACAAAAATCTCCAAGGGAAAGAAAAGAATGTACCGGCTCATTCCATCATGTGTACAGCTCTTTCGAACACCTTTTTACATTCTATCTCAAGACCATGATACACATAGCAAAATTCCATGTTTATAAGCTCAAACTATTTGTGGAAATTAAGATCTCTGTGGTTTAAATATCAACTACAACTAAACCTACCATATTTTCAAGTTACATAAAGCAGTAATAAGCTCAGGTTTTTAAAGGCTGTTCTAGGCCAAACAGATTGCTTCTTCCTGCCCTTTTCTTTACACATTGCAACTTCTGAAGAAAATTTTTTTCATCAAAAAGCAAAACCAGCTTGTTATATTCACCCATTGAGAACTCTGATCCACTATAAACAATTCTCAAGAGTAAATACAATTAATTCTTGAAAAATAATATATAACTTGAATCTAAGGGTTTAATATAAACATCAACAGGCATTTCATTAGTTGTGGTATGGACCAGAAGGATGTTTCCAAATCAGAAGGTAAGCTCCAGTGATTCACAACGTAACAACAAAAGAAATCTAATTCCACAGAAAAAAAATTACCCAAAACATTACTGCTGATTACATTTGTTACAACTAGGAAAAAACTAATTATAGTAGAGCTTTTGTGTGTGTGTATATAGACAATAGTGCTGTCTTGTGAAAGATAAATAATATATAGTTTATTTTTATTCTTTTACACAATTTATTACAGCCACTTAAAGCCCAGAAAAGGAAAGAGAGAGGGTCTGCAAGTTTCTCTCTGACACTCCTGCAAAGATGCCAAAGGTGCACTGACACTTAACATTAGTGGGTGACTTCACTTTTAAAGTCAGGCCATAAATTCTGGCTCTCATGAGACCCTAACAGAAATGTTAACAAGAAGAACTGAATCCCACTGCTCTCTACTGTGCAAGCAGTCTGGGCTCCGTTCCACTGTGAACACCAAACAAACACCTCAGGTCAATGCTTGCTCCTGACAGTGAGCTGTCTGACTAGCAGAGGAACAGGGGGGAAGCGCTGTCTTTTCTTACACAACTGTCTTGACTAGAAAGCAGAAACTACGAACAGATTGAACCACTGTAAGCTGAGCTGTTAGAATTAACAACATTAGAGGATTAACTGTAAGACAATTTAAGCTTCTAATGCAGACATGCTGCAGAATTAATAATGACGTGTAAGTATCCACAATTTGATGAAAACAATGGGTTATGTATTTTGTACCTTTTATATTCAAATGGGTCTGTGAAGCATGTTTTACAATTAAATCACCCTAACATGCAGGAAGTAATTCATTTAACTGCTGGAAATCACTGCTCAATTAAGAGGGGGGGAAAGTTTTCTATTAATCAAGATCCAGAAAGAAAAAAACTCAAAAAGTATTTCCATATTTTCTTATTTCAAAAGCCCCCCCCCAAAGCTCCACAAGCATGTAACATCAACTTTTCTTCTGGCCAACACTAAAGCTGTCATTTAATAAAGTTGGGAGACAGCTGTATATCAAGAGGTTTGGATTATAAACAAGAAAAAGGGGAAGAAATTTAAGCTTAAAAGCAGGTGACAAAGCCCTTGTGACTGCTTAATGATGTGAATCAGGACTACAAATCATCTGGCTATTTCTATCCTATTAGAAGACATTTCTGAACATCCTTTCACCATAGTAAATTTGTTGAGTCATCTATCGCAATGGAGAAGACCAACTCTGAATATAACTTGAAAAAGTCCTTCTACAAATGTAGCCAGATAATGTGATATTTTTCTTCTCAAATATATTCTGGTGTCTAATTTTTAGAGCTAGGTCCTTCTGCCTGTAAAAAAACATTCTCCTTGGTAGTTTGCAAATATACACTGTAAAAACAGGGTCTCAAACATATGTAACAGAAACTGGACTTCCAGTTGGTTAAGTGAAGAAACTTTTTATCCAGAATTGGCAGGATGTTTAAAAGTCTAATTCACTCAGACACATAGCCAAAAGCTATACTTAGTAACTTTTCAACAAACAGATAGGACAAACAGGGCCCACACCGCATTGCAGACTGATTGGATAGGAATGTTTGGCAGTAGTCAACACCCAAGAACTTAAGCATATAAAGTTTGAAATTCACATGTATCTGTATTTCTTAAGCCTCAAAAGACAGCAATAAACATATTCACTTGCTGTAATCTATGCTACGAGAATGCTAATTATTATTTTTAGGATTATAGCATAACTGCATTATAAACATAATCAGTCTCATTACCCAAATAATCAGCAAGACTACAAATGATGAAGTGCTGCAGTTTAAATTTCATCAGATCATACAGAAGAAAACCACCGCCCCTCAAGCAATTAAGGGAAATAACACCTTTGTATTACCATACGTATGCTTAAAAAAACCCCTCACCCAAACTCAAAACTATTTTCTTTTTTATTTCCCCAGACTGAGCTGCAACATTTCCTTCATTGCTTAATCCTAGCCTCTTGTCCCAACTGTTCATGATCTGCATATTAGACCCAAATTAGAGCAGTTACTTCTAAGCAGCTACAAGCATAATATCCAGTTGAACAAGTACTTAGCTTATGTCCACCAACTAATTCACAATGCAGACTCTGTTCAAATGTGGGAACTGCACACCACAGTTCACAAAACTAAGCATATTATATAGACACATGGCTCATTATTTCTCTTTAGGAAGGGCTCTATTCATTCAGTAGCAACAGTAAGTTCTTTCACACCTGTTGCAGAGACTTAAAATTGTAGGAGTTGTCCTGGACTTGAGAGATTCAAAGGCAAAGACAACTATGTTGCTTAAAACAGGTACTAAAAATGCATTCAAGAGGAAAAAAATCAAGGAAAATAATTAAATATAGGAATAATCTGGTTATTAACACAAAAATCATACCAGTATGATTGTAGACTACATCTGTGATGCAAAGCATATTCCATTCATTTTTCATTTTCTCCACAAGAGCTCCTATATCGCTCCAAGTGCACTTTTTATTATGGCTTGAAAATTCAGGATTTACTTCTAACTGATCAGCCAGTGAATAACATGATCTAGACAGTCCAAGCTTCTGCAGTGGTGTAAAATGAATCATGTTGTAACCTATGTAATAAGAAGCCATTTATTCAATGAAGGGNAGGAAAAAAAAAAAAAAGAAAAAAAAAAATCAGTCAAAGTTAATTGGAAGAAGCTTAATAAGCTGCAGATATAACAGACTTAGGATTAGTGTTTGGGATAACCTGTGTAAATTGTTAATCTTTCCCTTGAAATTCTGTATAATACAAGCTTTAAAAATCAACCTGTCCATTCTACAAACTTCCAAGTCTATCTGAAATCAAAACAATAAAACAAAAGTTGTTTCTCATATTAGGGAATCTCTGAATTTTTGCACCTCTACCAATATTTTAATCATTTCACTGACTTAATCTGTTAATTAAATTCAATGTAGTGGAAAACATTTAGTCTACAAAGAACAAATGAGCTGCTTACACTGAAGCCCTTCAATTTAACTTTGGTTTTTCATCGTAAGACAAAAACTTATACATGTGTATCGGCATTACCTGTTTCTTTTGCAACTTGAAGTCTATCTTCCCATTCGTGAAATGGTCCCAGACACTTGGCAAGGAACGTCTGGAGCGTAACACAATCCAAAGGTAGTACATGATTATCAGCTCCAACACGCAAAATAGGATCCACAACTATGTAACCTCCACCGCTTTTTTCATTTCTAGAAAAAAATTAATTTTCATTGGTATTGTTAATACCCATTGACAGTTTCAGAAAGAGAATCCAAGCAGTACAAGTATTTCAAAAACACAGTAGCCTAGTACAGCATTTGAGGGGAAATGGGGAATAGGACTGCAAGGCACCTGAAGAAAACGGGAAACACTGACATGTTCACCTCACAGGCATTATCTCTCTACCAGCCTTAGAAGAATACAACTGGGATATAGATCGTTAAACTCTGCAAAAGTAAGACACCTTTGTTATTTTCTGAGACAGAGTATGGGTTCCTCCTTTTGGCATATGGACAGTAATACAGAAAGCACAACTGCCCATCTATTATACAAATATCTTCATTTTGAGTACTATCCTCAAGAAGACACCAGAGCTAAACGTCCTTCTAAGCCTGAAAGAATTTAAGCACTCATCTTCCAGAAACTCCAAATACCACACTACAATTATTAGACACTAGAATTCTCTTCTGCACTTTTCCCACTGAAAAAAAGGAGGACATAAAGGATGCAAGTAAAGAACTCCAAAACCTCTGTGCCAGAAAAGTAGAAAACAACCCTTAAAGTCAATGACGAATGCACAAACTAATCATTCATATGCTCAGAATGCTAATGAATTTGAAAACTTGTAAAAACAGATTGTTTCTCCAACATTCACAGAAAATTGATTAACTTGGTTCTGTATATTCTCCAGAATATTTCTGTATCAGAAAGCATCAAATAACCACCACGGTTACTGTCTTCCATTAGCAAATTCTGATTGGCCCAATGGTTGCAACTTGAAAAAGATATGGAAAATGTTTTTCTTCAGGTTAAAGAGTAGGAGTAGACTGCATTTGGCTGTAAATATAAGAATTTCACTTACCCAAGACTAAAATAGTACTGATATGATCCAGAAATTTGGAGATCCAGTTTGCAGTATTTGTCAGAGTCATCTTCTTTTCCTGCAGGATTGTGCCATGATAATGGCCTGAACTTGTGGCGATCAAACACTTCTCCAGAAGCTGGATAATTTGTGAACACAGTAACAGGCTTGCCTTGAAGAGTTGGGCCCAATCGGAACTGTAGTTCAAAACCTCAAGAAAAAAAAATAAAATCACTTTATCAGAATGACTAGGTATTTCTAGTCTGTTATTACAACTTCTAATTTGATATCATGTTAATAAGGAAGTATATCAACGTATCTGCCAAGAATTTCAACAGAATGATATATTTCTACAGCGCAGAATCACAGGATATCCTGAGCTAGAAGGGACTCACAAGGACCATCAAAGTCCAATTCTTGGCACAGCGCAGTCCCAGGAAGCATACCATATGCTTGAGAGAGTTATTCACACACCTCTTGAGCTCTATCAGGTTTGGTATTGTGCTCACTCTCCTGGGGAGCCTGTTCCAGTGTCCATCCATTCTCTGGGAAAAGAACTTTTTCTAAAATCCAACCTAAACCTCCCCTGACACAACTTCAGGGCGTACTCTCAGGTCCTGTCACTGGTCACCACAGAGAAGAGATCAGAGCCTGACACAATTTCCCCTCTCAAGGAAATTCTAACTGCAATCCTCCATATTGAACACACCAAGTGTCCTCAGCCACTCCTCATATGGCTTCCCCTCAAAACCCTTCACTGTCACTCTTCTCTGGACACCCTGTAATAGCTTTAAACCTTTCTTACATTGTGGCACCCAGAACTGCATCATCTCTCCCTACTCTCCTAACATTGTTCTTTGCATACTACATACAGTCCTTTTTCCTTTACTTATACGGCACTATTCATCTCCTGATTTCTTTCTCTTTGTTTATATATATGTCTTAAAAACAAAATTCATCAAAACACAGTGATCATTAGACTACATAAAAAATTTTATGCTGTCTGTACAGTCTTTAAGGACCTAGGTTTACCATGCCATGGGCGGATCCATGAAAATGTCTGAAAAAAATTAGGAACACATTTCAAAATAGAAAATATTTCAAATCCCTCTATTATTCACTGAGGGTTCACTAAACAATGCTAAACTCCTTATACTTTTAAATGTAAAATGATATATACATGTGTGTCTAAGCTACAATATATAAATTTTTAAACTTTTAGAGAGCTCAACAAACCAAAGGGATTTTTGTATACATGCTGCAGGTCACACACACACATAGGAAGAGGCTGAATTTTAGGTGTAAAATACCAATAATAATGAAAAAAAAGTGAAAAAATTAGGACTTAAACCCACATGTGGTCTGTTGAGCTGGATATAAAAAAACCCCTCACTCTAGTCACAAGGTTTCAGAAGAGGTTTCCACTTACAGGTATGAGGGCCACCATCATTTGTGTAGCTAATTCAAGTGAATGAAACCGATCTAAGTTCTTGCACTGTGACTTTTCTAAATTACATGCCAATCACGTGGTTAGCTGTTGTAAAATACCTACTAGCCCTAGCACTCTGCAAAATAGGCCGTAAAAGAAACCTGTTGCTGTGAAAAAAGAGAAAGCTATTAATACACAGATAATGAATCAAAGCATAAAAAACACTGGATGTCAAGTTCCAGTATCTGAAGTCAAAGAAAAGCCACTTGCTTATTAAGTAGAATCACGGGGACTCTAATACCAAAATTCAGTATCTGAAAATACATTTTAATGCAAGTCTTACCACGCTTGGCATTCCTGTTACTAACTGAATCCCCACTGCACCAAAACCCACCATACAGAGCAGTGTCTTTTGGCTCTGAGTGTCTGGCATGTTATATGAAGCTCATTTGAATGCAGAAAAAAAAATTAAAGAAAATCACTTTTGGAAGGTTGAGTACACTCTCTTAGTACTGACCTGACATTTTGCTACAAGAGTTACTTAAATTAGAGCACTGGGATATATGCCATTGATATCTTATATCCTGTAACAGTTATACTGACGTCAGGAATCCTGGGCTCAAAATTAGCTATGCCCTCTCAGAGACTGCTGCCAGCAAAGGCATTTGAATGTTTGATAGTCATGTACTTCTGTGTGACTCCTTCCAAGACAATTTACACAACTGGATAGAAGAGTTAAAAATGGAGGTTAGGGTCAACTTTGCACTTCTTCACTACTGACATTTTCTTGTATTAGACTGTCAAAAAATTTTGAAATCAATATAGTTGAAGAGAATTTTTATTCTCAAGAAGCAAAATCTTGCTCCTCTACTAACCACTCTGATATTAGGTTCCTAGATCAGTAACATACCGTAATAAACCTCACAAAAATCCATAATAAAAATGGTTGCATCATTAAAAATGCTTTTTAAAGACAGTGGTTTTAGTTTTATAGTCTGAATTTGCTGACCAGTACAACAGTCGATCAGTTAGTGGCGGTTTTTGTTTATTTGTTTTGGTGTGCTGTTTTTTTTCCCAAATACACTTAAGAACACTTTCAAGGAGAAATAATGCCAAGTTCTTAGGAGCATGCAGCAGGATACACAGCTCTGGGAACTCTGACAATGAGATTTAGGAGGTGCTAAAGAGCTTGTTCTGAAATACTACCTCAAACTTTCAGACTTTGCAAAATGCTAGTATTATTCACAGATTTCAAAATCATAATATTAAAACATGGCACGCTGTGTAAGACATTGCAGATAAACACCAGAGTTTTTGACTTATGAGATTTCTTCAGATCACTTAAGTACAGGCTATAAAAGGACAGGGACAGGACCCGTCTAAAAAGCGCTCTGCACTTTACTTCCATTAAGACTGATGTCTCCTGGCCCATCTGCTCTTCATTTCTCAAGATTTTTATGGGTCAGGAGTGAACCTTGACTGGAGCCCATAGAGCTCTGCAGTAGAAGCAAGATTGTCAGAAATTGTTTCATATTAGAACAACCAAAGAAAGTAAAAAGAAACAACCAAACCCACAACCAAACCCAAACGAACAAAACACCCACACCCCCAAAACCCCACCACCGCTGGCTGAGCTCCCCTTACACTGCCGTCCGAAGACGGTGGCGAGATGCTGCCCATTTCCCCTCCCCGGGCCCTCCGCCTCGCCCTACCCTGCTCCAGCCTGAAGAGGGTCTTGTCCAGCTTCTCCATCTCGCTGAGGTGCAGCAGCCGTGTCTCCTTACCGCCCGGCATGGCCGCGGCCGCCCGTCCGGCGCTGCCTCCGCGCCGGGACACTCACTGCGGGGAAGGGGAGGCGAGCCCTGCCGGGAGGGAACACACACAAAACCCCGCCGGTCAGCGGTGACCCCCCGGGCAGGACGCGGCCGCTCGGGAGCGCCCAACGCCGCCGGCCGCGCTTACATGTTCCCCGGCGCCGGGGGAGCGCGGACACGGCGCCGCGGGGCAGGGCGCAGGGCAGCCGGGCGCGGGGTATTCTGTCAGGCGGCGCCCGGCGCTGCCCCGGCTGGGGACGGGCAGCACCCCGGCGCAGCTTCCGTGCCACAGCGCGGCCCGGGGGCGCCCCCGCAGAGGGAAAGCCTGACACCTGTCACTCTCCGCGCCTGCCGCGGGCGGCCCCACCAGGCCCGGCACG
>VXAU01001554.1:1194854-1350917 GCA_013399695.1 Formicarius rufipectus | reverse complement strand
GCTCTTCCGCCCTCGGCCCCGCCCCGCCGTCCCGTCCCAGGGAGCGCGCCCTGCCCGCCGAGCCCACCCCAGGGACACCCGGGGATACCCCGGGGATACCCCAGGGACAGCCCGGGGTTCCCTCAGGGGCGACCCCCGTGCCCTGCGGTGTGGCGGCAGCGAGCGGGCTGAGCTCTCCTCGAGTCCGGGCCCTGGAGCGCCGCAGGGGGCACGGCGGTACCTGTCTCCTGTCCTAGCCTGTGCAGCCAGAGCCCCGCCAGCGCCTTTACACTCAGCTGGTGCGCGCAGACTCGAGAGATATCCCTGAGGGGCCCGGGCACCTGGGACCGGAGCTCCGTGTGACCGAGCGGGCGCTGCGCTGGGGGAGAGGTGGCTGCAAGGGCTGCCCGCAGGGTCTCGGTTGACGCCGCTGGGCCCAGCGCGCTCCTCGCCGTGCCGGGCGCGCCGCTCCGCCCGGCCCCTCCGCGCTCCCTCAGGGCCGGCACGCAGCCCCCGCCGCCGGCTCCGAGCTGATAGGCTGCGCTGCTGGAAAAACATGATGTCAGCCAGGGTTTAAGTGCTATATATAGTGTGTGGACAAGGCTACAAACTCCGTGGACCTGCCTGTGACCAAGAGGTAGCGTGTGTTTTAAAAAAAAAAACAACCAAAACAGCCCCTACATCGTGTTCTGCAGTGTACTGTCACCTGAACCGCTGTAATTAGACAGCACTTACCATTGTTTTATATTGCAGAACACCTGGGACACCTGCTCCAGGCCACTCACCACGGAAGTAATTTACTGCACCCCAGTGTAAAGGTCAGCCTTGCAACTTTGGAAGGTCAGTCTATTTTTATTGCCTAGAAATAAGTTTTTAAAAAAAAGTGCTTCTCAAATTACCATCACTATGCTGCACTGAGTTTGGGTTTTTTTCTTTCTTCTTCTCAAGGTTTGTACACATTGTGGAATTGAAAGCACTCTACAAAACAATTTAGGCTTAACCATTTACTTCCAGTCACCCCATGCACACCCTTTTAACTATGATTTACTGCATTCTGTTCATCCAAGTACAATGCATTTAGGGGAAGTCCAAAGGCCATGATATTCATGGTAACACTTCCACCCATTTCAGACTGAGTTTTTTTTTATCTTTTGGTGGCTATTTTTCCTTCTTTTCCTTTCTTTTTTCCTTTACCTGCTCCTCCCTCTGAACATTTTAAGAAACCTCTGTTCATCATTATAGTCCACATTTTTTGGTATTGTTGAGAAAGAGTTTCATGTTGGTGTAAGTGAATATGTGAACTTGTGTGCGACTGGCAATTTAGGGGACCCTAGATAGAATGGGGAGAAATTCATAGTAAGAGCCCCCCTGTTAGTGCAGTTCCCCTAACATTCACCTCAGTGAGGTTCGTTCAGATATGATTCAAACCTGATATTTCTAATCTGAGATATTTTACATGGATATTTCCTAGGGGCCTAGTAGCATTCTCCCATTGTCTTTTGTCTTTCCTAGCTCCTGTATTCCTTACTCAGCTTTCTGGCCTGTGTTTGTATACACAACAAACTGGCACCTAGCAGAATCCTGGCTCTCCTGGTATGCTAGCTCTTTCCTCTGAATTGGATGTGTCCTAGAAAAGATGATGATACAACATAGGAACCGGAAATACAAGAACCTTCAACAGGTATGGGAGTCATAGGAACAAAACCAATGAGGCAATTGACAGAGATCTGAACTATCTTTTTGCTGGGGTCTTCAGTAGGCTTTGGTATCCCTAAGTGACTCTGAGGTTGGTCTGCTGCAGAGGCTTGCACAAGTGCCGCTTCCTCCAAGCTTACTGTTGTTCTGTTGTGTACTGCAAATGGGGTGGGATTTAGGAATTTCTTGACTTGCTTACACAGAGAACAGCTCTACGAGATCGAGAGCAAATAATGCCTGTGTGGCTGAGTCCTTTTCCTAAATAGTCACTCTGAAGTGCATGCTAAATACCTTGTGAAAAGCAGGAAAAACACAAAAGGGTATTATGAAGGCAATTTCACCGCACCTACTAAGTTCTAAAAAGTGGCTCTTTTGATTTCCCTGCTCAGTAAGGAAACTCACCCTACCCTAATTACTAGGTTTGCGCTGTCACATCTCCTCTATATTATGCATTGAGACATTAGGTTTCGAAATCTATCCAAGTTCATGAAAAAGGATTTTTAATTGTCTTGGACAAAAATCATTAGGAAATCAGTCCTGAACCAGTTATTTTGACTGTAATTTGTGACTGTAACTAAACCAGATGTCAACTGTGTAAATGAAGGACTTGATTCACTCCACAGGAAAAAAGTTCCCTAGATACTGTTGAATCACTTAGTAATTGTACCAGTATCATTTCATTTGCATTCAGTTCAATATAAACAAACAAACAAACAAAACTGTTACAAAGATAACAAATATTGCAGGTCTTTGATGAAGTTTAATCAGGAAAGCAGAGCAGACTGCTCTAATGCCTTCTCCATCAACATCACCTCTTATGCTGGCACATCCCTTTACAGACTTTGGGTCTATGTTAATTTTCCAGATATAAATTGAACAGGTTTTCTCTAATGGCAACCACACCAATACATCAATGCACAAGTGCTACCATTGATCATTGCGGGTTTTGTCTATGACACAGCAAACATGCATGGCATTTAGCTATGGCATCTAAAGGGTGGTTTTCACAGTGCTATTTTATCTTCAGTTTGCAGTTTCTCTGTGTGTGATATGATATACCACAGCAGGAAATGATCAATAGTTGCTTCAAAATAAGAGTGCTTACCATATCAATGTTATTATCAGCAAATAATTTTGCAGCTTTTTCAAATATATTAATACCTTAATTCTTTGTTCCTTTTACATACACCTTTCTTGTGCTCCCCCTCTCCTGCCTTCTGTTTTGCAACACAGTATTAAAGAACAGTTATCCTGGCAGCGGTGTCAATACACTTTGGGAAGCTTTTCACTGAGTGTCAGATCACACTAACGTCATATTGCTTATGCCTGTTTAAAGGTTATGACTGTAAAGTGTGGGACCTTAGAGTGCATACATGATGGTACTAATTTTTTATTTTTAATAACAGAAAAATGGTTCCAAATAGCAACAGTAAAAGCCAACTAGCAGAGAGAGAACATAACTGAACATTTAGCTAAAATTAAAAGCAAAGTCTTTTTGCCCATATGGAGGAGAAATGAGATATTTTTTTTTTAAATTTAAAGTGATAGCACATTTTTTTCTCAATGTACCACACTCATGCCCTGTAAATTCATGAATGAACACTGTTATTGTTCAAACAATAGGAAGCTTAAGAGGTGTTGAATCTTCTGTATAGCTGTTATTTCTAATGGGGAGATCTCAACAGAAATGCAAACCCAAAAGAAACTTTTCTTTAAAACAGTATGTCTGCAATTTGATTAAACTGCAGTCTTGTCTAAGAGTTAGATCTTTGCTTTGCAGTGATGGAAAACAAGTGCTGTTCTTAGATAATTATGTGCCCAGCAAGAATTTATATATGTTCTTGGACATTAGAATCTAGTATTCAGTGAAAACATTGGTGAGAACATTGCAGTAATCATCTGTAACGTATTTTTTAAAGTCCCTCTATATAGCTAAACAGATTGCAATAGCAGGATAAGCATGAATAAATAGGCTGGAATAAAAATGCCTATAAAAGTAAGAAATCATATAAGACAGGAAGTGCAGGACACTAACCTATTCAGTTTGCTCTAACTGGCCTTTTCTGTAGTTACTTGGCAGTATTGGCTTGATCTTTCAAAGATTAACCTGATGTCATCATGAATTTTTTGATTTTTGGTTTGTTTTTAATCTGAGCTTGGTCATTCTTTTACTGTTTGGCCTCAAACAATCAATGCTCTGCTTTAACTTCTGTATAAAGTTAATTTTTAATAGAGTTTAATTGTTAATAGAAAATTGCAAAACTCAATGCATGTGTCTTAAAAGAAGTCCATATAAAATGTTATTATTGTTAAAAATAGCTTTTCACAGCCAAATTTTTTTGCGTATCTCACCTCTGCACAAACCACTGTCTCTCCATCCAAGATAGATTCTTGTTAGTGGAGGAATTAGTCTCACATACAGTAGTGCAGATTTGGTATTTTGCTTCTGAGAATGTCAGTAGCATATTTGTTCAGTCACTGCAGGTGCTGTGCAGCAGGTTTCCTCAAAATCTGAAACTTCCTTGGAGGTACTGGCTTGCACAGTGACTGTGTACTAACCTGACTGTGCAGGAGGCAGCCTTCCACAGTGTGTCTAGACAGGGCTTCCTTTACACCTTGCATGATACTGCCCTGTCCTCATCAAGTGAGGGTTGCTGCCTATGGGACTTGAAAACTGGTATGAAACAATATTCTCTCCCTTATTCTTCTCACAGGTCTCCTGAGCTGGATATGCCTTTTATTACCAGCTCTATTAAGGTCTGACTAGTTTGTTGCCTTTTGAAAGTCTCTACAAACATTTAAGTGAAACTTGCTAAAGTAAGAGCTAAAATCCCTGTAGCCATTCCTCCCAGTTAAACATCACCACATGGTTCCCCCACAGCGGCACTGGCCGTGTACTAACAACCATGTTGCTACAACAAACAGCATTGTGCATCATGCATCATCCCTACAGCAGGGCTGCCTGTTCTTGAACACAGAGCAACAGCAAACCCCACACATATACTGGATCTGAACAAAGAGCACATTTAAAAGCCACAAAGAAGGCAAATTAAGAGCTGCTGAGAAAAGGTGAAAAACTGGAAATGGATTGTCTATGAAAGGACCTCTGAGATGAGATGAAAAAGAGTAGGAAAGTTAGTTCCTAATTCAGGCAAAAGGGAAGAGGAAAAAAGCTGTGGGGCAAAGGTGGAATTGAGATTGGCTGGTAAAGAAGATGATAAGTATGTGAAAGAGTGTTGTACAAGATTTCAATTAATCT
The DNA here is from genome assembly GCA_013399695.1 of Formicarius rufipectus. Taxonomy (NCBI): domain Eukaryota; kingdom Metazoa; phylum Chordata; class Aves; order Passeriformes; family Formicariidae; genus Formicarius; species Formicarius rufipectus. Next base: position 1,345,984 of record VXAU01001554.1, on the reverse strand, counting down.
TAGTGTTTCAAGTTACAAATCTTGTAATCAGGTTTAAAGTGCCAAAACTGAAGTGCTTACAGGTCAATGCCTTTGCCAGCAAGGTCTTTGCTCCCTGTGAAACAAACAACAGGAATTTATCACATCTTGCTGATAAAATAAAATTAATTATTTTAAAAAGCATCACAGCAATGGTAAAAAAATATAGAAAGCTCAATAAAGTTAACAATTCGATACTATTATCAGGTAAAACTTCACAGTATGCATCAGATAAAGTGATGACTGGCATCCCTTGAAGTGGGTGAAATGACTTTACTGCACTCTTTTATTCATTAATTCAATTGTGGTGTGCACTGAATTAAATGGAGACTCTCTCAGAACAGTGGTAGGTTGCCTGTCATTATAGCATAACACCTATACTGACTTGGCTGAAATTAATATCAGGGAGCCAAGCTTAATTATTTCAAATAAGCAAGGAAGTTTTTGTTCTGTTGGTTTTTAATCTAGTTAAGTCAAAGTGGATATGTATTTTAGTAGAAAGCTATGGTGCGGGTACTTCAGCTGTTAATGTGTCAGAGTAGAGATACAAAACGAAAGGAGGTATCTGTGCAGTCGAGTGGCAAACCTTATTTTATTGAGTGGCTACTGCCATCAGGTGGCTTGTTACAGTCATTGACTGAAAACTGTAAAATGCATTCTACCTCTCAGTAAACAAGTATTTTTGTAGAAATACGTTTCTCTGTCTGAATTTTTATGTGTGACATAAACCTCCCCAAAACTAATGAAAGTAGAAGGAACTGATAATTAGAGCAAAAAGAACAACAACAAAAAAATGCATACATGAAAAGGGTATTTCTGGATATCAGGGTTTACCTGGTTTGTAGTTTAAGACAGGTGGTAAAACAGGTAAGTATGAAATGATGCCAAAGCTCAAGGGAAAAGAACCGATTAATTATGGAGAAAAATATCCTGCATTGTGAATTTATCATAATTTATTTCCTTTTAGATGGTCAGGATTGTTTAAATGACTCAGCATTCCCCTCACTTTAGAGGGAAAAAACACATATATACAAATTGATTTGGTAGAAAGAATTCTTCCTATCTAAGATAATATTATTGTTTTCAATTCCCTAATACATATTTAGCTAAGACAATAATGCTGAAAAGGTTGAAAAATGCTGAAATTTAATCTCAAAAGTGTAAGATATGCAACATGGATGTAAATAACCGTTGGTGCCAAGACTGTTATCTTCAGAGGAAGACTAGTATCCTACATGTATTCAGCCAAATCCAAATACACTTTTTCAAACGCATGTCAATATTTCAAAATAGATAACACTAGTAACAAAAAATTCTTAGATTGAAGTTACCCATCACCAAAACCATATGTTAGGAGGTAGACTTCTTGCACATCACTTGAACTCAAGTGATGTTTTATGGTGATAACCTTGCCAGTAACACAGAGCTCAGTACACACCTATATGAAACTTGAGCAAGGTCTGACCTTCTAAAATGACACAATTTTGCTGTATAGTGAGCTTAATACCTAAGAAGAATGTTGATTACAAGAAACCACATAGTAACATGGGTTCTCTTCAGATCTAGCTTCAATGGCTTATTGTTTTTCATATTGCTTTTGGCTTAAAGATAACTAACCATCAGTATATACCTTACACTGCACAATAGTTAATTTCCAAAATTATATGCATTTTACGTAATTGTTTCCTTGGTTCTCAAGTAACAGAAGTCTCCATTTATATAGTTGGCATAAAGTCTGCTTTATGAAATTGCTGTTGCTTTCAAATTTATATGCTTTCAGTTACTTCTTTCAGGCCCTGTAACTATGCAAAAAAAGTCATCACCTTCTTTTTATGTTAGATATTATGTTGTTGATTTGCCATTTGACATCCTCATCCTCTGATATAGGTCAATAGTAGGTTACACATCTTTATCTCTCCTCAGACTCTCAGGAAGATTCAAAACCAACCCCCTGTCCTCTATGTCTTTAATCCATTTGGTTAAACTAGACACCTCTGCTTTGCAATAACTACAAAATTATTATGAACACACAAAAATTGCAGTATGCTTTACAAAGAAGATGGAGTTTTTATAGTTCATGTATCCTAATGCATTTTATTTCCTTGATACATACTGGATATGAAAATTAGCTTGCAGTACCCTTTCACAGAAAAATTTTTGTTAAGGCTGTAGAATACTGATTTTATTTTTTAAGGCAACTGCTATGTTTGAAAAGAGCCTTTCCAGACATACTGATGATTTCCCATGCAGAAGAGGTATGAGTACTTTTACTCAGTAGTTAGTTATTTTTTTCATGGTTCTTTTGATGTTTTCCTGGTTTTCTTTCTTTATAGTTCTTTGGCAATAGCTAACACCTTCTGAAGTAAGAGAAGCTATACAATTGGAAGCAGAACAGTATTTCCTCCCTTACCCACTTTACCTTTCACAGATAAACGATTTTTTTCTTAAACTCTGATAGTCATTTCCAACAGAATTGTAGCTTGCATTTTCATTCCTCCTTGTGGGTCTTAATGAGGAAATTTCGTCCATATATACTTATATTTATTACAACGTTTCAGGCATATACACCCCATTCCGTCAATGTACCAAGACCCTAAAATAAGATCTTAAAAATATTTCTGTATTAATTCCACTATAATCTATGAAAGTTATGAACCTAAATATTGCCAAGAGTATTGGTCCCTCTGGTCACCAGTTTTCTTACTGTGAATGTATGTATGTTACTGTTTCTAATACCAATAATGTATCTGCAAGGAAGACTTTTTGAATAGCATAAACTAGTTTATGCACCAAGCACTTAGCAAAGCATGTATGTACTTAGGCTTATAATTCTAACAAACTCATATCTGGGAACTTTATGAAGGGAGTTATAAACAGAATTATTTTTAACCCTCAGCTAGGGGGAAATATCCATATTTAATTTTAAATTTTTGCTTATGTTTCTTAACTTGCTGTATGATAAGTGAGATTGCAGCTTCCCAGTGACTCCCATGCACAAGATAATACAAGTATAACAGTCAGATAATTTGTCCAGTTAGGCAAAGTAATCCATAATTGGTTTTCACAATAAATATGTTATTACGGGGTACCTCTAAGCACCAATGCTGCTTTTATAGAAACTGAGGGAACAGCGGAACACTAGCAGAGCATTTCCTAGTTTGCGGTATTTTAGTAGGTAGTACTTTTTTTTGTTTTTTAAGAAAAAAACACTAAATTAATAGTATTAAGATCACTAGAACTGCTCAGAACTACTAATAACTGAATTACCAGAGCCCTCCAGTCAAGATGTATGTTAACACAAACACAATATTTCTATGCTGTGGGAGGGCAAAATTCCCATTGGATTTTTATTAAGTAGTTGTCTCTTTGTGAGCAATTAAGAACTTCAGTTAAAACAAAAGTCAGAGAAGCCTGTGTAAGCAACTGCAGTTTCTGCCAGCAAAGCCCCAGTTGCAGCCAGTATTTATTTGCTTTCTTGATAAGAAAAACCTGATTTTTTTAATGGGAGCACCTTTCAGCACACGAATAGCACCGCAAATAAGCTCTGCAAGCTTTGACAAGGACAATCTCTCAGTAAAGCCATAGGGCAAGGCTGCTGTTACAAAATCAGGACGGCCATCCAGCCCTCCAGCACCTGGAGACTGCCAGGAGATTCCGTGCCCCGAGCAGGTTTCCGACGGCCCCGGCCGGGGGTGTCCTCAGCGGGCAGCACTCGGGGCGCGCACACGGAGCGCTCCCGGCGCGCACCTGCGGCTCCGCTCCGCGCCCCGCCCCGGCCCGCCCGCCTCCCGCGGGCACCGCGGCACAACCCCGGCAGAAAAGCTACTGCTGCCGCGGGTAGAGCCTCTCGTAGAGGAGGGGCTTGGCTGGCCCATCTGCACCTTCCCCGCCGCCCTTTCCTACGGGAGCGGTGCCGGAGAGGAGAGGGGGTGTCCCTGGAGATTGGGCTGTCGGGGCTGAGGAGCTGCTGTAGCGCCAGAGCGCTTTGGTTAACCTGACGCTAGTGAGTGTTGTTCAATGAGTGGATACTGCAAGCGTTTTGAAAAGTGTGTTTGCTTAATTGTATATCTGTATAGCAGGCATGAAGGAAAGTAAATGTAGTGAAGCTTTTAAAGGACGTTGTAGCTGCTACCTTTCATGCAAGTATTTCTGAATTGCTTTAGAGAAAACTCAAGCCTGGGTGCCTCAATGAATCAAGGTAAACCATGGCTTATTTTATCTGGAAGCTGCACCAGCTGTGTTCCTCTTGCATCTTGTTTACTTCTTAATCTTATGTGGCTATTACTTTCTTATTTTGGTGTGTGTGGTTACTTTTTTTTTGGTGTGTGTGTTTGTTTTATGGTGGTTTTTTTTTTCTTTGTTTTTTTCTAATGAATAAGCGATGGCTGTGTGATAATTGTGACAGTAAAAATGCTGATGATGCAGTTGAATTTACTTGTTGGGATAACAAACTATGTTGTTTGTAGGGCAGCCTCCAGCTTTAGGTTCTTCACGGAGATTAAAGTTTGCAAGGCTGGGGCCTTAAAAATTTTATGCAGAGCAACTGCCCATGTAGAATAATGAAATGAAACCACTGAACAGGGCAAAATCCTTACCTTCTGTTCATTTTTGGTGAGATATATGGAAAAAAAGATGGACTTAGCATATTTCTTTGTGGGATTGTTTATTCCTCTTCTAAGAGTGTCTCTTTGATTGGGAGTAAATGCTGAATGAGCTTGCAAATCATGCTGCAAATTTATATCAACTAATATTTTGAGGAAGAAGGTATCAAAAGTTGTCGGTTTTTCTCCACTTAATTGCAGCAGAATATAATTAAAGAAATTATTTAACAAGAAACTCTTTGAGGTCTGTGAAAGTATGTCTGACAAAGCAAAAGAAGATGCAGAGTCAGTGCTTCATTAAAACTTCATGCATTTCAGCTGAGGTGTAGGGTCCTAGAGGCTCAGCTTGTAAAGCTGTATAAAATGTGTGCCTGAAGTAAAACTACTCTTATGAATCTTTCTTTTTTATGTGTATACTGTTTCTTCTTTCAGACAAGCTTCCTGGATACAATAAAGGTTCATACTGTTAGGCACAAGTCAAATAGAAGAGATTGTGATGTAATATAAGTTGCTCTACTACAAGGAGAGACCCAATGGTAATTATGCTGCACCTTGGTCACTCTAATAGAAGGACTTGTTGTAAGGTAAGTACTTAAAATCAGTTAGAAAAGAATAATTTTGAAGCATGCAAGCCTTGAAGCTCTCTTTTAGTTTGCTGAGTAGAAAGAATAGGATGCTGAGGTGTCTATATTTTGTCATCTTGTGGGCATGTGGAGTGTGTGTGTTTGTATTTTAAAAGTAGTGAATTATTATGAATGTGAACACTGCTTGACTTCTGCCTTTGTTCAGTCCAGCTGTTGTGTTATGACCGCCTTTAACTGAGCAAGAGAAGTCAACCCAAGCTTTTTTTATGAACTTGGAGGGAGGATGACTCTTGGACAGCAAGTCTGTCGGCTTTTGCTTTATAAGATTATATTTCAAAGCAGACATATTACAAGTCTGTTGTTAATATATAGCTTATTCTCCTTCAGATGACTTCTTTTTCTGCTTTCTCCCTTGTCTAATGGTGCTCAGGAGAAAAGTTCTGGCTGTGATAGTTTTTTACCCTTGAATTGGTAGTATGTTTTCCTTGCCCATCCTTTCATTTTCTCCTCTCTGAAGCTAATTTTATATTTTACACTCTGTAGCTAATGAAGTTACACAGCTGAAAGAAGATAATTTCTGTGAAGAAATCCTGAAATTGAGTGTGATTATTGTGCTTATGAACTATTAGGCTACCAGGGCTTTCTTAGATGTTGATACTTGCAGGGACTGTAGGAGTTGTTTTTGGCACAGGAGGGACATAACTTACTGCTCTCCGTTTGTCCAAATCCATTTACTGTAAGATGGTGGGGTGTAATCAGGAGAATAAGCTCCCGTGTGCACTAAATATTGTGAAGAGATTCCCACACAGTTTTGGTATGAAAGAAGATGACTATCATACCGTGTTTTTGTCTTTCTGTTAGTTAGAGGGCTGTATTATGAATGGTTTCAAGTATGTAATTCTCTCCCTCCCTCTGCCCCAAGAGTGCCAGGATATTTGAAACACCATTAGAATTATAGGTAATTATGACGTTTATTTGAAAAAACTTGCTCTGAAGCTTTATTTCCTGCTAGGGAGGGGGTTGTGTATTATACTGAAGATTTAAGCAGGGAGGATGAGGGAAGTAATAACACATCTGCAGTCATGCGTCAAACTGATGAGTATTGAAGTATTTTTTTCCATTCTGACTAAAGGTATGAAACAGTGCTTTGAAAAATCCTCTCATACTGTAATGATATGGTATGTGCTAGTATCTGTAGAGGGGGGACTGCTGGATCTTATGCTGTCTGGTCATAGAGAACACTCTGAAAAATGTCTGTATGGTACAAGCTAAAATCAACAGTCAGTGCTGTGTGCTCATGTTCTGACTACAGAGCTAGCATGCTCTGTAGCACACAGTTGTAACCTTGACTGGGGCATTTACTGATTGTACCACAGGGTGTGCAGCGGGCAGGCGGGGCAGAGACATTGGATTGCATGTACTGTAAGTATCTTGGTTTACACAAACATTTCAGTGTAATGCATTGATCTTGGAAAACAAGTCACTGGATAGGGCAGAAATCCTTCAACTCCTTGTTCTTCTGGACCCTTCAAATGATTGTAAGTTAACAAAAAGTACTGGAAACTACTAGTTGAAAAATGCTGCAGGAATTTAGCGTTTGATTTTTAACATCTTAATGCTTCAGTCCTGAAGTGAATTATTCTTATTCCTCTTTTGTACCGGGAACTTTGCAGTCTTCGAATTCCTACTGGCTCTCACCAATGAGTGGTGTTTCAAAGGGTTATGAAAAAGCCACTATGGCAAAAACTTAATACTTGCAAATTCTTTCAAGATCGGCAAATATAAAATTTATAATAAGTTACAATGAAAATAGTATTTTTCAAATGCCATAATAGGCTGTTTGACGGCTTACACACCTCAAAACTTGAGTCAATCTAGATTCTCATTTTGAATCTAACTTTAGTGGCAATACATGGTGATTTAAGTTTTAGACTCAGTGGCTGACGTTTGGTTAGGGGTTTGTGGGCGGGTTTATTTGTTTGGGGTTTTTTGTGTTGTGTTTCATTGTATTTATTTTTTTGTCCTTGTCTTTCTTGCTTGTTATGAGGCTTGTTTTGAACGAGTCTTGACTAAATTTAACACTTTTACATGTGAAGTTCTGCTCTTATAAAAAGGAGTTTACCATAGTATTTGAGTTAAAGTCTAGAGCTCTTTAACCTGAAATTAAGGAAAAATTTCTCTAGATGTTGACCGATTGCACTGTTTTGTTTACAATAACACTTTAGGAGATATTTTCTTAAAAATACAAAATTAGTATTTAACCACAGATGGATTGGTGTTATAAGAGTGCTCCCCACCTTTCACCATTTTTGCTGTGTAAATGGAGAATATTGATTGTTACAACATGTTTCAAGATTAAAAAAGAAATGGGACTTCATAAGGCTACTGAAGAAATGTTTTTTGAGGAAGCTTGAATTTTATTATGGAAATTACTATTCTTTATAGGATCCAGACCTCATTGTTGAATGTGTATAGAGAAGATTGCACTGCTACAGTTAACCCTGTTTAAAAAATAAAAAGTGTATTAAAATTGTTCTTCCATATTGTGCTACTTTCAGATTTTGGCTTTTTTATTCTATTAATCTCTGCTTAATCTTTCTCTTCAGCCAACTTTTGAGTCAGTTGAGTCTGCCATTGGATGTTTTTTTGTTTAATTTTAAACCCCTACCACATCCTCTGCTGATTAAAACACATTTCTGGCCTACCGTTTGGTTTGTCCCTGTAGTGTGCAGCTGTATCTCTTCTGACAGGAACTGGTTTTGAAGATTTCTTTGGTATATATAATTGTATTGAACCTTGGTTTTTAGATTCCTATAGGTTTCTTTAACTTATGAATAAAATTACTTAGGTGTAAACTTAGGAGAATTTAGGGAGAATTTGACTAGGAGGAAACATTCACTTTAACTGGAAGTTAAAGATATGATTGTAATATTATCTTGAATATTTGGGAGGAGGAGTTGTGTTGGGTTTTTATTTTCTAGTTCCTGAAACTTGCCTGTTCAGCCTTTTCCTGCCTCTGTTTTTTTTTTTTTCTATTTACTGGTTTAAAGTTGCTGAGGAGCTCTTATGTTGAAGTACAAATGTAGCATTGTCTGGGGTATTGTGGATTTTTAGCACTGAATGTATGACAGTTTTGCAAGAGTTGATGACTCTTATTGTGTAAGAATGATAACTTTCTTTGTCTTTGTTTGGCTACTTTTTAGGTATTGAGAGTTCAGTCTGAAATGGTTCTGGGTGTTTGTCTGTGGGTGCTGTTAGGGAACTTCATAACCTGATACTACTTATCACTTGGTGCAAAATGAGGCATGGCCCGTCCAAGAAGGCAGGTCTTCTTGCCTGGTCTATGTTCCAGTAGAGCTGATAGCCCATTTCTTGTGCCTAAGGATTAAAGTGAAGTTTATCTATGTTCTGGCCTTCTGGACATGGAAATACTTTCTCTTGGTGGTTATGATATTCTATAAACTACAGTAGAGCTGTAAACCCTGCATGTTACTGAGTGACAAAACAACTGGCACAGCTTTTATGAAAACAGTATTGTGGCTGAGCAAGACATTATGATGAAAGCTGGGATCAGAGGTTCCTATGACTGTGTTAGGATCTGTGGTCCCTCTATGTCACATGTTTTTCATGTGCGCTGTTCCCTTAACAAGAGTGTGACAAGCAGTGGTATTGTTAGACTAATTGTCTAGTGGTCCAATATCCAAAAAGAAGAGTTCAAAGAAAAATCTTGTGCTTGTCTGTGACAAACGTACTTATTTCTGTGTCTAAATATTCATACCAAGTTTCCACTTTCGCACTGATGCTTTTCCACTTTTTTCTGATGCTTGCAACTTTAATTTCCCTGCAAAAGAAGTTGTTACTTGGGAATTATTTGTCATATGCGACAAAATAGACGTGGGTTGTGGAAAAAAAAGGCAGTCTTTAATGATGCAAAATTTGGAGCTATGATTAATGACATTGGGCTTGGTGCTAGCTGTGTAGTTCCTCAATACTGTTGACCTTTATACATCTGTGAAACATGTTATAAGATCCATCTGTCCTGTGTAGATGTTTAAGGGACTTGAATTTTTTTGAGAAAGAACAGAAGAGGAATAGGCAGAATACACTTTGAAAGTGATATTAAAATGCACAGAGGGAAATCATATACCCAGTGAATGGAGAATGAATCTACAACCTGTAATCTTGATGGCCTGAAACATGGTATCAGAACATTTTTGCAAAGTCTGCCAGTTATCAGAAGCAGAAGTTATTTAGCAGGGGTAATGGTGTCTTCTCATGAATGCTTTTATTTTAAGATGTGTTTTTGTATTCAGCTAACTTCTACAGATGAGCTGTGACCTGTAATATAAATATTTATCCTATTTAATTGCTTATAAATTTTATTTTATGTAGATGGAGGTGCCTGGTCTTGCTGTTGTTATTTGGATGTTTGCTTGCTTCTGTGCACCTGTGGGTGGCTATCCAAGTGGAAAAGTAAGAGAAGCCTGCACTAGCATGATGCCCTGTCATGGTAGCTCTCCACAACTGTTACCTGAGCACACCATTACAGTGAACAGAACTGAATTTAAACCAGGAGACAAAGTGGAAGGTATTGTGTCAGTTACAGCTGAAGGGTTTAATTTACTGTTTGTGTTGTAGTGTATCTACTCAGTTTTCTGTACTAGATTTATCTAAGCAATTGAATCTTATTTAGATGATCCATTAACCATCATTCTGCACTTATAAAATAAGTGTCTGGTGGTTATTGTTGAAATATTTCCTTTTTCCATTGGAGAACAGTTCAACTTCCTTTTATTTTTCTTCTTGCTTCAGTTTGTCTGTCTGGACCAGATTTTGAAGGATTTTTCATACAAGCCCGGGATGCACAACACCTAGATGGTCCTGCAGTTGGTTCTTTCATGTTAGTTGACCGGAGACTTTCTCAACTTCTGACATGTGGTCGTACCAAGGTACAGTCTAGTGTCCTAAAACTTGGCATCAGGCACTGAGGTGTTTGCACTAGGCTATGTAATAGGACAGAGCTAAGCTGTGTAATCTTACTTGGGCTTAGGAAGTCTCTTGGGAAATTGGTCCAACATGGAGTATAGAGGCATGACTCACTGCAACTCTGTTCTTATTTGTAATGTGATTTTTATTTGTGCATAATGAATATAGTGTATTCCTAATATTAAAAGGAGGAGGGCATGACTTGTTTGCTTTTTGATACTTGTTAAGGACAGACAAAACGCCTGAGAGCAAAGGAAAGTTTTGGGCAGTTATTGTGGTAAACAAATGCTGTTTCATCGGATGATTTAGGTTGGAAGGGGGACCTTGAAGATCCTCTAGTTCCACCCCCCCTGCTGTGCACAGGGACGCCTTTCACAATAGCAGATTGCTCAGAACCCCATCCAGCCTGGTCAAACACTAGGCTGTTATCTTTAACGTTGCTCTGTTATTTATTGTTAGTGGAACCTTCTTAGTAACAGGTTAGGTCACAATCTTCAGTGTTTGTTTTAGATACATTCATTTGCTTCATGTGCAAGAGAGATGAACTGTGACTAGTGTTTCAGCAATGTGTGTGAATTTCATGAGCTTGTACAGTGTCATCTGAACTGGTGTGGGCAAAGTTCTTAATCTGCCTGGATGTACTTTTTTCTTACTGCTTCTATCACCTGTCCCCCATCAATACTGTAAGGCCATGGGGATATCTGGTTGGTGCCCTCTGTGCTCAGAGGAACTCAGTGCTGTGTCTGATCAGTTTATTTTGTCTAAAAAATGGTCTGATCCCAGGAGTACTTTTGGGTTCTGTCCTCTCTATAGTGATTGCATTGTCTCTTCATCTTCTTGCTGTCGAATAAAGGAGCTTTATCTTGCTATCAAAACTCCACCATTTTTGCATAAAGGCTGCGGGAACCTCCATCTCATTGCTGGAGTCTTCTGGATTGAAAGTTGTTCCTTTTAGCCTTGAAGTCTGTAAGCATATATAAGTTGCAGTGGTACACTTCATTGGAGTTGTTCCTGCCTGACTGGAGAAAACCCAGTTGCACTGGAGCTGTGAAGTGTCTCTTTAGGTTTTGGCTGCAGTATGTGCTGATTGTGTTAATTAACATCTCTTTAGTGCATATCCAGTGCATAACTCTTGACATATGTATGTTTTCAGAATTCAGCTGTCAGTCACACAAGTAAAACAAAAAAGAAACACATGAAAGTTTATTGGATTGCTCCTGGAGGTGCACCAAAACATGTACAGTTCCTGTAAGTAAATCTCATATCAGTTCTAGTTTATTAAAATGTAAACAAGGTATATCTGTACCATTGTGTGTGTCAAATATTGGCTAGCAACTGAAAAATATCCTAGAACAATGGCCTGAAAAGTCAACACCCTTTACTTTCTGCAGAATCTACATTCTACTTTAATGCAGACACTTGCTGTTTAGGAAGAGCTTGCAGGTCAATTTATTTTTTTTTTTTTTTTTTAAGGGAGAGTAGAAGGGAATTTGGAGACTGATTTCTTTAGTCTTCGTAGTTAGCTTCTAACTTCTCATGCCTATAACATACAGTGTTAAGAATATTTTTTCTTTGCTTGTACCTAACCAAATGATAAGTATTATCCTCCTGTTACACTACTAGCTTTCTGCGAACTATGAGATAAAAACAACGCAACACTTAAGTTTTAATCTATGCCACAGGCATGAATGTTTCTTATATCCACTGCAACATGCAGTATTATGTTTACTTTAACCCCTCAAACGGTCAAGGTCTGCATAAAGATAAGGGTTTTAGAAGCTTTTCCTTCCTCCCACCCTCCTTTTTAAAATAGCAATCAGCCATTGATATATGCAGTATTGACTCTGTGTGTTGTCTTTAAGGGCCACAGTTGTGAAGAAATACAGGATTTTCTGGGTGAAGATTCCTGGTCCCGTTGTTTCTCAGCCTGATGCCCTGTCTCCAACACCACCTTTCCAAGCAACTTCAGAGGCTATGTCAACTTCATACCCAGTTTCTTACTTATCCAAGCCAGTAAGTAATGATAAATAAATCTATCTATAGTGCTTTTTATTAGTGGAATTTAACAAGATTACATTGATACAGGCTGTTGACGGAAAGGGAGAGAGAATGGATGAGTAACTTTCATATCTGAGACTAGGAATGTAGGCAACTACTCTCTTGTGTTGAGTAGCCTGAACTTCTGAGGTTTAAATGTTCTCTTGCTGCACACAAGTTAGAAGTTGATAGAATATGTAGAACCTGATGATAAGAAAACTGTGCATAACTGCAAAGAGATATGGGAGAAGACTTGCTCTGGTCTTGACTAATAACTTCCTATTTAGCAGCTGCAGGTTCCTGTGAGTTCATCTGTGTTACTGACTTCTATTACTGATTTTTCAATAAAGTGAGCAAGTATCACTATTTGATCCAGGATAACTGACTTTTAATCTATGTATTTTCTCAATGGATATCGGTGGAGTTTGTACTTTGAAAAGGAAGCACAAAGCTTACTCATCCTACAGCTACTATTATCTCTTCAAATATTAATCCAAGGGAGGTTTCTCTGAAGTCTTTACTATCTTTTCAAAGTTATTCTACTGTAATGTCTTTATTCAAATTGAACTTTTTACTTTCAAAGTACAGTTGCAATTCACCATCACTTAACTTACTTGTCCTAGGGTAATTGAGAATGTGAGTAGAGAGATTGGTGTGTAGACATCAACAGAGATGTCACTTCTTTGTTGTTCCTTGTATGCTTTCTTCTAGGAAAATGGGTGGAAAAGGGAGGGAGAGGAGAGAAAATCTCATTGCTTACAACTTGTTTGTTTGCTTAATTGTTTAGTTTAGTGCATTAGGCTGTGGAAGTATGAAATTCTGCATTAGGAACCCTTCAAACTGTGATCCTGGAAGTGCTTCCTGTTTTTTTCTATCCTTCCGAAGAGAGGAGAGTTCAGTATTTATTGAAATGAGCGGTCCAAGTGAAGGATATATAGCATTTGCATTGTCCCATGACCAGTGGATGGTAAGTATTCTATTTCCATTGTTGCTTTTGTGAATTTAGTAAAGTTTGAATGGTACTCTGTGATATCTATGTGTTATTTCCATTTTCCGTATGCATGTTTTGTCAAGTGTGACTCTCCCATAGTGCTAAAACAGAAGTTGCCTTTTATAGGTAGATACTCAGTTTTAGCTCAGGACTGACTAATTGCAGTAGAATTCCCCTGTGGATATCTGTTATGGCAGAATCCAGCCTGTCTGCTGACTGAAATTTCTGGTTAGGTCAATTTTCTTACCTAGCCAAAAAACCTCACCTGTCAGAAGCTGAGTTGTTATTCTGAAAAATATTTGCATTTATTCATTGGATGTTTGTACAGGAGTAGCTCCAATCTTAAAAAATGCTTAGAGATACTTTTTTCTAATTGACATTCAAGTGAAGGGATGGTGCTGTTAGCAAATGCATAATCCATAAACTACTTGTTGCGCAAAGGAGATGCTGTTTATATTCGTATCTCTAGTGCAGGAACACCACTTTGTCTTTACAAGTGTGAAGATAACCATCTTGTAACTGAAGTGGATTTTTAAATAACATCAATATCCATCTCTGTTTTGTCTAGTTAATTTAGTAAATTCTAAGTAATTAAAGAAACTTCAGATAATATGACTGTTAGTTTGGGAGGGAAGGGAGTGTAAATCAATGTGTTTCTGTCTCATATGTGTGACTAGGTCCTCTGTAATAATACTGATGTGTCGGAAAGATGGGAAATAGTAGCTTGATAACTACAGAAATCTGTTGAAGGTCTGACTGCCTGTATTAAATCAAAGAACTTTTGGAGATTGCCAGTAGTGTTTTTTTATTGAGCTATATATATACATAATTTTTTTTCTTTTAAACTCTCCAGGGTGGTGATGATGCATATCTGTGTGTTAATGAGCACCACCGTGTTCGTGTATTCACTGCCCATCTAAAAGGGAGAAGTCGCCCTCTCTTGGATTCAAAGGTACATTTGAAAACTGAGACACTTCCACAAATGTAGCTTTGAAGTAAGGTATGGTGCTTCTGTGTGCTTTTATTTTGCACAGCAGATGCAAATACTAAGGTGGATCCATAGCTCTTTAAGGTGAGTTTGGGTGGGCTCTTATGTCCTTGTAAATGTGAACTTTGGAAGTCTAAATTTAATTTGTAAAAACAAGTCACGTGGTGGGAGCTTACTCTATTGAGAATCTCTGTGCCTGTTATTACTCTGTCCTTTTGTTAGAGCTGCAGTTGCAATTGATACATCTTAGATTAAAGGTTGAAAGGGAAGCAGAGATTATGAACTGGAAAAATTGATGATATAAGTCCAACCCACATACTGATATTTTGACTTACTGACATACCTTCTAAGTTAGCACACAAGAGATACTCCTCCTCCCAGGATCATTGACATTCTTGTGCAGGCTTACTTGAAAGTAACTTTTGCAGGGTTACTTTTAAGCCTATTACTCTGCCAATATGAAAAAACTGGGTATTAAATATCTGCTGTTTCACAGAATGCCCTTGAAGATGTGTCATGGAGGCTTGTGGATGGTGTTCTTCAGTGTTCTTTCAGAAGGAGTATATGTCTTCCTACTGATAAGGAGAGATTTGACCTGGATGCTATTTACTACATCTTTCTGGCAGATGGGGAGGCTAGTGAAGGTATACTTAACTTATGTACAGTTGCTTTTCTTTAAACAGCTCTAAATGAGTTTCTAAGATACAGCTAAGATACCCGTTTCTAAGATACAGCTTAGCTGAGAACTAGTGTCTGAACTAAGGTTTCCAAGAATGAGGCCCTTAATCCAGTCACCTTTACTACTTTTCTGGATCATAGGTTGGCTTTTTGAAGTTGTAGTAAACTTGCTGATGTGTTGTGTGCTCGCTCGATGCTAGGAACTGAGAGCCTCTTGAGAACTGGCCATATTGTTTTGTTTTTCTTTTTTAATAGAGACTAGCATCAAAGGGAATTATTCTTCATGTCTTGTACACGTAGTGGAGAAAGATATTTCCTCTAGAGGGGTGGATTGGTTCTTGTACATTAAGTGTGCAAAATAGCTTAGATGGCATCTTAAATTCTTAATGTATTGTGTGTCAGAAATTTAGTATGTACAATTATGCTCAGTAGTCACAGTATTCATGAAGTGGTCACAATATTCATGAATAAGGAATAGGCACACTTACAAGTGCAATGGCTTTCATTAGCAATAAATAAACCGCTTTATGTCACTGCTTAGGTGGACTAATATACAAACACCATCGTCAGCCCCTGATCACCGATGGACCATACAATGTCACAGGTCCTCCTCTAGATATTGGAGGCTCCCGGTCCCCACGACTTATCAGGGCTCATGGTAAGCTGCAGCTTCGAGTTTTGTCTTCCAGCTCCAGACTTGCTCAAACTGGAGAGTTACTGCAGAGTAGAAATTTCCCCTTGTTTTTCTGACATTCATGTTGTATAAACTGTTGGTTAGCAAGATCTGCTACTGTGGTGGGGAATGAAGTTAACAATTTTTCATTTCAAGAACAGCGTTGTAAATTTATTTATGCACAGGAAAATGAACCTGCTTTTGCCTTTTCCCTTAAATTTATAATTAGGATTTGTTTCTCTTTGTCTTACTGCTTCAAGTTGTTCTAGTTGCATTACTGGTTTAGTTCTATTTGAAATGAGAAACCACACAACTGGCAGTCTGGAGTCACTGAAATTAATGGGAACTTTTTCTCTCAGAGTGCTGAACTTCAGTGCAGGTCTGTGAGAGTCACTCATTCTTTGTCACACACATTGTACAAGTGTTATCTTTCATTCTCTGGTGTTTGAGTTGGTGATGGAGTGGTGTCTCTCACCAGAATGCACAGACTGCACTGGCATGTATGAAATGTGCAGTAGCCAGAGCTGCTCTGTTATGCTATGTAGGCATAGTGTGTAATTATCTTTTACATGGATGCTTCTGTCCTCTAGCAAGATAAATGCTGTAAAGCTGTAGTCTGAGCCAGGTGATAAGTCTTTATTCACTGGTAAATTCTAACCATGTGTATATGGACTAAACTATTACATAGTCTTTGAAGTTGTAGTCAAATGCACTTAAATTACTCATTTATGCTGTATTTTTGTGTCTTCAATTTTCAGGAGCACTAATGTTTGTTGCTTGGATTACTACAGTTAGCATTGGTGTTATTGTTGCACGATTCTTCAAACCTGTCTGGGCTTATTCGTTACTGTTTGGAAAGGAGATGTGGTTTCAGGTGGGCAAAATCCCTATATCCTCAGCTGTATTTTCTAGTATTATTGTAAGCAGAATTATAAATCTACTATATACAAGAAATAGGAGACTAAACATGGTGTCATTTAAATATTTCTCTGATCTTATAAAAGGGAACAATTATGAATCAGAAGTTCATCTACTTTGCTAGTAAAAGCAAAGTTTAAAGAGGGCACTGAGAATCTTTAACTGTATGTTGGTTTAGTGCCTTTCAGTGGGGTATTAAGAAAGCTCTAGTTTCTAAAAGCAAACTTAACTTTTCTAGGTGCATCGTGTGCTTATGTTGACCACAGTCACGCTTACAAGCATTTCTTTTGTGTTGCCTTTTATATACCGAGGAGGTTGGAGCCAAGTAAGTGTGGGCTTTTGTCTTGTTTGTTAACTCAAGTGTAAAGGTGGGACCACATTAAGTGAGAAGGAGGTTGAGCAAGGTCTATGTTAAGACTATTACCAATTAAATTGCTGTGAAAGCTGTTGTTAAGTAGGCTGGTTTCAAATCCTAGCAACACAAAAGAGGCATGTTGTCTCCTTTAACTGCGATTGAAAAATGACAATGCCTTCCTTCTTTCCTCTTTCTTCCAAATAAATTCCTTGCTCATGGTTTCTTTATATGCTATTTTAGTCTTCCTGTTTCCTTAGAGAACCTGAATTTGGGAGGGGAGTGAGGATGCGATGGCTGACATTAGTGTGGTAAACCTATTGTTTATAAGTCTTTTTATGAATTTAGATGTGAGTAACTGTATCCAATGATAAGCTTAGTCTGGAGCAGTAGATGGAGATTGTATATCTGTTGCTGTCACCTGAATTATATTTGGTGCAAGGTGACATGAGAAATTGGAAAGAAATTGGAAATTGGATATCTGAATTCAAGATGGGAGAAGGTGGTCAAAGATACGAACTAGGAGCTAGGGAAACGGATTAAATATTTTAGGATTAATATTAGAATAGATAGGATGAGAAGGGAGATCATGCTGGAGAGGTTGTAGAATAGGCCTTTACTTAAGACACAGAATTGAGCCTAAAGAGCTTGAGCTTCTATAGTCATATTTTTCTGCTCTTCAGCTGGTGGAATTTCTCAATACAGCAAACAGATGGGACAAACTCAGGACAGAAACACCAGTGTGTCTGCTACAAAGGTGAACTATCTCTACATGGCTGCAGGGCTATTTACTGTGTCCTGTTGCCTCTGCCAATGCTGCTCCACCATTGTAACAATAATAAAAGAATAAATAAAATTTTATACTTCTTTGTATTTTTTCTGTGTTTATATAGATGTGATATTTTAGCAATTCTGTTTAAAAACCTCTGTTTAGCAAGCAGGTTTTCATCCCTATCTTGGCTGTGCTGTGATGGCTTTGGCAATCTTTCAACCACTTATGGCAGGTTTCAGACCATCTCGTCATGCACCAAGGTAAACTAACTCATTAAGCTGCAGCCACAGGAAGGAAACTGCCTATTTCTTTGAAAATTCTTTTTCTCGTGAAAAGTTCTTACAACTTTAGGTGAAATTATTCTTTGACTTTTTTTTTTTTTTCCTTCCTCCTCTGACTATGTAATCAATACGATGTGTTTCATTGTTTTCTAGGAGGCAATTGTTCAACTGGTTTCACTGGAGTACTGGTACAACAGCTAGAATATTAGCTGGTGAGTAGAAGTAATAGTCGTAACTCCCATTTTTCCTGGCTCAGCTTTTGTTGCAGGTGTGGCTGCAGTGCCACGTTTGTGTCATTCGGTGGCAGAGAGGACAAGGCGAGGTCTTCCCCTGGTGCTCTGACTCATGTGGGCTCCCAGGATTTCTCAACAGCCTGACATTATTGCTTTTCTGTTTGTATGTTACACTTGAGAGGTGGTGGGCGTTGGCCGAGTGGCGTAGGCCCCCGCCTGTGGAGCCGGCTCCTCCTCTGAGGACGCTGGTTCGAATCCTGGAGGAACTCGCTGTCACCGTCCGAGCTGCTCGGCCGTGGCAAAATGAACCTCAGGAGTAAAGGGAGTGGGGCCGGTTCCGCGCACACTGTGCCTCACCTAAAAAATCCATTGCGCAGGCTTATCCCAAGATCTTCGTTTGCGAAGTCCAGCCAACAACAACAACTCCCATTTTACTGATTTTTAAAATAACTTTGTTCTTTGTCTGGGCTATTGTTTATCTCAAGCATCTGGACATTTAGTCCAGGCACGTGTGAAGGTTCTTTTTCTTGCTGGCCAGCATAAGTGTGAGTTTAAAGTGACCATTGGGTACAACTTGAGAGAGAAAAACCAAAAGAATTACTGACAAATCTGAAGCAACAAGGACCTGTTCTTATCCTCAGTAGTTTCTTTTTATCTTGAAAGATCTGAGGGATAGTGTTCTACAGTAACATAGTTCAGTGTTATTTAATGGGAGAGGGAAATCTCGCTTATTGAACCAGAAGCTGAGTTTAATTCTATTCATAAAGACAAGTTTCCACAGGCAGTTTAAGCACAAATATTGTGGTGCTGTGGTCATGCTGGAAGTCACAAATGCTAGTGTTTGTGTCACTGTAATGTGATGGTTTTCAACCTGTTTAGTGCACCATCTTGGCCTTTTCCTTCTCATCCTGTCTTACTTCTCACACTATTAAGAAAACACACCCCCGGCCTCCTCCACCACAACTAAACAAAAAAACTTTCAGTGGCATGAACTCCTTTAACCTCATTCCTCAAGCATTTGTAAGGAATTCATGGATTATCTATTGCTAAAGGCATTGAGAGCACTTTATAAGTAGCCTGACACAGCATTCTTGGTGTCTTTTTATCCTTTTTTTTTAACTAACTAGTGGTGACTATGTTCTTGGGAATGGATCTACCAGCACTTGACCTGCCAGACCCATGGGATGCATATACAATGATTGGCTTTGTAGCTTGGCACGTTGGCGTTGACGTACTTCTGGAAATACACAGCTACTGTCTCATATGTAAAGGTACAAACCCAGAGCAACCCTTGTTATCGCCTTGCTGAGCATAAAAAAATGTAACAGTGTGGACTGAGTTTCAGGAGATGCTCTTTGGCCTCTAACTTGGAAGCTGAACAGGAATAACTCTTGAGTAATAGTGTTATATCTTTTGTACAAACTAATATGAAAGTAACCCCCATGTTTCTAGGATGCTTTTGTCTTGAAAATTGTGTGCCTTTTTAAATAGTAGCAGTTCATTTCTCAAACTACAGTTCATAGGGGCAGACTAAAATGCATAAATATTTTCTAAGAATCTGTCGCTGTTGGCCATAATTTTTATCCCAGGTGTGTAAAGTCCAGATTAAGTCATAGAGATTTAGTCTGAATTTTATTGTTGACAAAGTACTGGTATGAATGGCTGTTACTGCATAAGAAAAATGATCAGAAATTTGAGCTTAGATGCTTGCAATTTTGAGTGAATGGGGAATGAAGGTGAAATCCTGATTCCGGTAGATCTAGTGAAGAGATGGGTACTACCTTCATTGGAAATTGTTACCTTTACTGGAAGGTGTCACAGAGAGGAGATGATTGCACATCTAAATGATGTGTATCTTGAGGCAGAGATGAGACATCTGTGGAATTGAAGTGTACAAGGCTGTGTAAAGTTGCATTTGAAGAAGGAGAGATTATAAAAGATGAGAATTTAAATTTAACAGTAGTAATTACTTCTTAGAAATAGAGAAATCAACCTGAAATATTTGGACAATGAATGTTTTGATGTTGGGTTATGAAAAATACTACTTAATGAAATCTGGCTATCCCAAAGGATACTAGTTCAAAACTCAGTGTTTTGATTATCCAGTCTTGCAAAAGATACAACTTTTTTTCTGCTTCAGGGTCCAGAACTTAAGTTTTGTATGTCAGCTCCAGAATAATTTTTCACTTGTGCTGTGTGATGGTACATGTCATGAAATGCCAAATCAAACTTCTAAGTTCTTTTTCAGATTTGATGCTGTGTAAGACTTTGCAGAAGTCTTGATCCTGTGACAGAATAAAAATGACACCCAGTCCTTCCTCTTAAGGGCAGACTTAACTTCTTTTTTTTCTTCCCATGAACAGTCGAAATGATAGAGGATGACAGAGTACAGATACTACAGTCACTCACATCTGCAGAAGCCGAGGTGAGTCTCAATTTGGTAAATAACTACTATGAAATGGAAGGATTTTTTTTTTTTTAAAACCAATAAAGAGACTGACAGTGCTATGACATTTCCCCTTTTCTTGCAGGGTCATCTGTTTAAACAGATTGTGTTAACCATCTATGTCTGTGGAAACATAGTATTCCTCACTGCCTTCCTGTTAGCAATCAACAAAACATAAGTAATCCAGAATTTTGTGATGTAATGCTGCACATTTGAAAAATCTGCAATAAATGATTTCTATTACAACCTTTTTCTCACACCTCCCTGAAGATGTAATTGAAGAATAATAGCACGTGTGTCATGTTCAGTGTTAGGGAGATCTGGAATTAAATGTGTAGAAGGATGCTGCTGACCTACAAAAGCTGTCTTCCACTGGGACTTTAATGGGATTCTTTGCCTGAGTAAGGAATGAAGTCTCTATTTTTTAAGTACAGTAGTGAACTTGATTGAAGCATACAGGTTAAGAAGACTGAGATGATGTGCTGAAAATGTTGTTTTGATAGTCAGTTCCCTAAACCTTTTGTGAATATTCTTGGGGAAACTAAAAATTGATCTGGATTTGGTCATATCTGTTCATTGTGTTCTAATGGCATGTGATGTGACAACTTCCTACTCATCACAGTTTTGCGAATTCAAAAACCCATAAAACCTAGTAAAAGCATGAACTAAAGAGACAACAGTTAAATGCAAAAAATACTCTCTTCTCTAAGAGCAGTATACTTACACAACAAGCATAGGAGTGTGGCAGCTTCAGTCCTTTAGTAACAACATCATTTGCCTCAGAATACTGTTCTGTCTCATCCCTCTCAGTGCTTCTAAACCATAAAATGTATTTGCAGTATAAGTGTACTAAACCGAGTTGTACTTATCCAAAACTCAAACAGAAAGAGCCTTATCTGTGTGTACACCGATTTCTGTGTTTTACTGTCTTTGACTGCGTGTGCCTTCTGAATTACTTTTCTGTGTAAGATGGATTTATGCTAATTGATGCTTAAATGG
Source organism: Formicarius rufipectus (assembly GCA_013399695.1). NCBI lineage: Eukaryota > Metazoa > Chordata > Aves > Passeriformes > Formicariidae > Formicarius > Formicarius rufipectus. The sequence goes on along the minus strand of VXAU01001554.1, from coordinate 1,324,427 downwards.
AAGTGAAAATACTTGCTCAGGAATGTTGTAGTTGTATTTGTGCTATTGAGCGAAATGTTAGGGTGACTTTAGAAAAAGCAGCTTCTCTTAATGTTCGGTGAGTCCCTTTGCTGGCATATCTAGAAGACAGAACTAAAAGAATTCTATAACAATTCTATAAGAGTATGGGAGGGCATTTTTTTAGCCAAAGGGTTTATCCAAGTGTATGAACTAGGACAGGCAATAGAAAGAGACTGCATTGTTTAGTTTTTGTGATTTGCCTAAGTATGGAAGGGCACTCTTCAAATACTGTCTTGGAAATGAACCCTTAATATGCCATGCAGTACTTTACATTTGTGTTCTGTAGTTCTGAACAGCATGCTTCCACATGTTTTCATTTTTGGTACTGGAAAATACCAATTTTTAGTTACGACATGTCAAAATATGTTTTCAGGCTAGGGCTAAGCTAGCTGGGAATGAAGGTATTGAAGTATTGGATAGAATAGTAAATAGTGACTCCTGGCTTGGTATAGACTTTTACAACAACATCTCTCTACTACCTTTTGGCCAGCTCTGAAATACTTGTAGGTGTGGGACAGATGATGGTTCTCTTTGCTTACTAAAGCTGTCCATTTTTCTTTCATCTCCCCAAGCCCACAGTGCAGGGACAAGTAATATTCAGAAAGCTGCAAGTTTGTTCGTAGTTGGTATTTTTTTGGCTGCTTGAGTACCTGATTTAGCCACAAGGGCATTTATAGGGCTGGGATTATTCCATTTGTCAACAGCAGCTGACTGAGTGTAAATTGAATCATCTCCCTGCTTCCCAGAAGCTGAAAAAGTCATGTGCAGATTGATAAAGGGGGACTAAGAAGAAACGAGTCACAAGCCAGGCTGAAAGGCAAGAAGTAGGGCTAGCTGTGTGGGCTTTTGTGTTTTTAGAGAACTCTGATCACCAAAGCCTGAGAATGAATCTCAGGCCCATCTAGTGCTAAAGTTTTGTGGGACTCTCTCGTATACCATGACTTTATAGAAGAAAATTTGCTCAACCTGACATGATTGATGGCTTTTTAAATTAAGGTCAATGCCAGATTCTTTTTGTAATACAATAGCTGTACTGTGTGTTTTTTTCATTTACATGTGACAGTGGAACACAGGGGTTTTAAAACTTGAATGTAAATATTTCAGAAGTTTTTGTTCATTTTAGTAATGTGAAAACACTGTCAAATATAAAGTAGAAAAGAAAAATCTTGCCTAGGATCAAAATGGATTGTCTGTTTTGTGTTGATGTTGTTTTATAATTAAAGCTATCTAAATCCTTCCTGGAGAAACTATTATTGAAATTGAATATTAAAATAGTTTCACTTCATAATTCAGTTTCTTTTCCTCAAGAATAAAAAAAAAAAAAATCCTTGTTCAGCATCTAATACAACTTCAAAATTAGCAATTGTCAGTTGCTCTGGAGAACTTGTTTCTTCCCATTGCTCATAATATTGTGTATCTTTATATGTGAGTTGTTGGCTGGACTTCGCGAACGAAGATCTTGGGATAAGCCCGCGCAATGGATTTTTTAGGTGAGGCACAGTGTGCGCGGAACTGGCCCCACTCCCTTTACTCCTGAGGCTCATTTTGCCACGGCCGAGCACACTCGGACGGCGACAGTGAGTTCCTCCAGGATTCGAACCGGCGTCCTCAGAGGAGGAGCCGGCTCCACAGGCAGGGGCCTACGCCACTCGGCCAATGCCCGCCGCCTCTCAAGTGTAACATCTCAAATTAATATTAAGGAAAAAAAAACTAACAAACAGAAAAGCAATAATGTCAGGTTGTTGAGCAATCCTGGGAGCCCACGTGGGTCAGAGCACCAGGGGAAGACCTCACCTTATCCTCTCTGCCACCGAATGACACAAACGTGGCACTGCAGCCATGCCTGCAACACAAGCTGGGGCATTATATGTGAGTACTTATGTGCAATATTGTAACTTGATTGAAAGACTTGTTAATTTTATGTAATGTCTGTTAACATCACCACCCCTGCCCTTTTCCTGCAAGACTAATAAGGAGAAAAAAAAGCCTTACTGTATTCTATTGATTTCCAGAATTCCTGGTATACTGCTTTTGGGAAAAAGTCTATGGAACTGTTTGATATTGGTAGGAAAACAGGTAACAGGTGGTTTTTTTCTGAAGACACTGGTGGCTGGTACTTTTTTTCCCTTGAATCATACAGTATTTTACAGAAGAAAACTCTCATTGCTTTGCTTCCTAAAGGAGTCATACCAAAGTCAAGAAAACTTTGCCCGGAGAGATTGAGAAGGTTTCAGTGTTTTCTTTTAATTTCTAACTTGTGATGACGAATTAGAGAGTTTGTTTGACTTCTAGACAGGCAAACACTCCCAGTCAATAGGAACTTGTGATCAGTCTTGCAACAAGTAGTTTACTGTTTTGATTGCTAGGTGCAGCCTCTAAATACTAGTCGTTTGACTTAGCCACAAATCATGTTGCTTGCCTGTGATTTGAAGAAAATTAATTGATGCACATAACTCAAGTGCAATAGAATTCACTGCTACTGCGCTGTACTTGCAGTAAGTGTTTGCTAGTTGATATTTCAGGCTGCAGCATGAACAAGGAAGAGGTGGGTTTTGTCTCTTGTCCTTACACTGAGCACCAAGCTGTTTTCTTTTTTTCAAAATTCATGAGGTAGGGAGACTTGCATTTTGGTAGAATTATGGCCACGTTTTTCCTTTACCAGGGAAAGGTCACAGAGAGATTGTATGCCATGTTTTTTGGGGTTTTTTTGGTTGTTTTTTTGTTGTGTTTTTTTTTGTGGTTTTGTTTGTGTTTTGTTTTTCTCCTCCATCACGGCTTCTAACACTACGTGGCGCCCTTGTTCAGATAACAGCACTGAGAAATTTGCTCACATCTATCTGATCCCAGCTGCTCTAAGGGGTATATGTTAAGTGGGAAACTTTTTTTGCATATACCTGAGTAAGTGGCACAGCAGAATCAGCATAGGACAAGTTCTTCTGAGTGTGCTTGGCACCATTTGTTTTAGCTCATACCTGAGCTAATTCAGCCACTCTCTGGCTCATGTTGGTCTTCCCTGCACTGTGCAAAAGTGACTACGTGTTGTAAACCACAGAGATGCATCTCACTGATTCAGCTATCTACGATAGTCACCCCAGACAAACGATACTGCACTGAAGAGCTCCATCTTTGGCTTTGCTTCAGTGATATTTCTGTCTTGCTGGACCTTAGGAATCCTTTGGCTTTAATGATGAGTTAGAAGTTTGCATGGCATCTCTACTGATGTGTGAAAAAGATGACTTGTATTTCTATTCATGTTGATACAGGGTACAGGAAAACTCTGGATCTGCAGTGCTCAGGTGACGAACGCTCCTACTTCCTGGAAGCACAAAACTCTTGATTGTTTCGTTTTGTCTCTTTGTTCCTCCAAATTAATGATCTGATATCCATGCTGTTACATAGCTAGTTTATTAACATAAGACAGTTCAGATTCATCTGACACAAAGGGAACAGTTTAATATCTGCAACATCTGCTTTGCCAAGCAACAGTTCTATTATCCACTGAACCCAGTGCTGTCTCCAGAAGTGGTTGCAATGAGTGCTTAGAGCAAGAGATCTAACGAGTCTGCAGTAATACTTTCCTAGCAAGGTGGTCTTGCTACTTGCCAGAATCTGTGCAAGGATGTCTTAAGCTAGAAACTGCAGTCAGACCATAAACTTCTGTAATTATAGGATTTTATCCAAAATGTGGAATGAATTATAAAAAAAAAACCGTTAACATTTTGCCCTCATTTAAGTAGACACTGTGAGAAAGTGCATCTTGATGTTTTAATCCTGATGTTTCAATCTTGATTTTAATCCTGCTTCTTGATAAAATTGTTTAATGATCTGTATATTGTTTTTAGCTTCCTGCCTTTCTGACAGTGCTCTAGGCCTCTCATGTCTTGCCTTACTGCCTTCCCTGTGTGACTGCTGATGTTTAGCCATCTTGCACTTCTGATAGTCTTCATTATCCTTCTTTATTTCTCTCTTCAGAGATGGAGTGACCAAACTCCAGTCAAGCATGTAAATATGAAGTACTTTGAGACTGTTTGTATTTGTTTTTCATGCCTTTCCTCATGAGTCCTAAAACTCTTCTAATTTTCATAATATCTGAGCTAGAGGTTGGTATTTCCAGAGTATTAGCTAAAGTAATGCCAGAGTGTTTTGCATCCTAGCCAAGAAGTTCGTATTACCAACTTAACAGCTATTTCTCATTCTCTATGTGGTTTTCATTTGGATTATTTCTACTTTTTTTTTTTTACATTACATTTCATGTATTAGTAGTGAATTCACTTTTAGATTACTGTGAATTCCCTATTGTGGAGTGTCTTCTCATCTCCTTTCTTCTAAACTATTTTGATTAGTATTGTGGTGGGTAGTTGCATTTTTTTTCTCCTTTTTCCAGGTGATTTCAGTTGAATAGCACACCTTGTTGGGGAAGGCAGGGGATGAGTGTCCATAGCAATCTGCTACTGTTACAAAAACTGCTCATGACTGCTTCATATTGCTCTCCTACTCTCTGTTTTTGATGTATCCCATTTAGGAGTTCACAGAATCGCCAGAATACTGATTTGGAAGGGACTCACAAGGATCATGGAGCCTAACTCTTAGGTTGTGGGTGAAACCCTCTGTTCTCACAACCAGTAAATAACAGAAGAAGCATAAGGGGGGAAAAAACCCCACTGTAAAACAACAACAAGCCAGGGTAGACATAGAAGTGTACTATAATTACATTTTATTTGTTCTTATTTACTGTTTTACTCTCCAGGTAACCATTTCCAACATGTCTTAAAATTTGAGATTATTACCCATTTCAGGCTGGGAGCCACCCAGTGTTTAGAGGTCTAAAGTCAGCCTATTACTACTGTCATGCCTCAGTATGAGGTAGTAGCTTCAGTTTCCTGCTTTGAAAAGAAGATTAGTGAAAAAGTTAGTGGTTTTTTTTGCTGGTGTATAATTTTAGTCAGCTATGATAGAATAACACAACCTGAGCTTTATTGGATTAAGTATTTCAAACCAAGCTAAGGCCTGGCAAATTAAAGCTATTGTACTGATTTAAATACAAGGGTGTATGTAGTGTGCTATGAGGCACCTTTTCTCCCCAAGACTATGTGCTGTAAGAATCTGACTTGGATGTGATTTTTCTGTGTGTGATTGCACCTTCTGGCCGCTTTTAGGGCCCTTAGCTCCGCTCTCTTCAAAGGAGTTACCTTGTTCCTTGCTGGAAGCCTTGGACCTTGCTGGAGAGCTGTTCCCAGCAGTGGCTGCACCTGTAACAGACCTGTTGCAGCAGCTGCAGGACAAGCCGTTGACAGCTCAGTATTTCTGATGGGAAGTTTGCTTAATTTTAGTTCCCCAGTTAACTGCAACCTGTATACTGGTTAGGGGGTTTTTTTCCTCTTTTTCTCTCTCTCTCTTTTTTTTTTTTTTTTTTTTTTTTTTTGTTCTTGTGGACAGACACTGCCTGTCTGGCAACAGTTTCAAAAGCAGGGCTTTCTGAGCAAACTGGGAGGTGACACCATGCCATGCTCAGGAGGTCAGGCTGTTCATAGTATCATGTGCAGGATTGATCTGTGAGGTTGTGGGTGGGCAGTATGTATGATGTGGCATGGGGAAGGGAGCAGGGCTTGAGGATGGCTCTACTGTCATGTGTAACATAGGAGGGTGAAGGGACTCTGGAGCTCTAGAAGGTGGCTAAATATTTAAATATGCTGACTTAATTATTTTTGGTTTGTTCTCCTATCTCTTAAGAAGGAATGCTTTAAATTTTGGCCAAGGTAGCATGATTAGAAAGCAGTTTTTATATTTACATTTTTCATGTTTAGCTTTTTACTAACTAGTGCTTGTAACAAAAAAATGCTAGGACGGCATTTTTGGTTAAAATCAGATAGATTGGCACACTTTGATGTGAAACAATGCCTCGTGAAGTTCCATGGTGATGGGTGTTTGGCTACTCTGTGTATATAGCAACAACATTCTCCTGATTGTGGGAACAGGTATGCACATGCTTTCATATTTGTATATACACTGCATTTATGGCCTTAGGCAACTTCCCACTACTTCTAAAAAAAAAATCCAGGTTATGATTTGTGTGTATATGGCAGTTGGTCAAATCTGAAAGTCTGTTAAAGTCCATTGGATTATGCAGTGGGTGAAATAGCCCATGAAACAGAGGAGCAAAACAAGCATTGTGATCCAGGGACAGTGTGGAAGAAAGTCTTCTTAGCTTTATTCTGCTTTGAATCGTAAATTTTACTTCTGTGTCACTATAGCTGTTAAATCACCTTTTTCCCCAGCTTTGCCATTCTCATCCTCAGAGCTGAAAGAAAGAAAACAAAGTCATTGCATTTTAAGACTTTCTGTTTCTGAAGCAAAATCTCCTTATTTGGAAAAAATGAAGAATGCACGTACCTCCAGTGGTTAATCCAGCAGAATAAGCATTGTTTTAGTGTTATAGAAAGAAATCAATAAAAGGCATTAGTTCTGGTAAGTTTGCATTAAGCAAGTATGTTAAGAAATTTCTCAATTATAACTATTTGAAAATTAGCACACTATCTTCTGTTTTGTCTGTTACCTTCACTAGCACATTGCACTCAGATGGTATCATCCTTGACTGAATGCTGACTGATTAAAAGGATGCATGAATAATTAAACAAACTCTTTGTTTAAACTAAACTCCCCAGTGAGAGCTGTAGCTATTTGGAAGCCTTTCCTTTTCTGTTGATGTTCACAGAAAACTTTCCTTTCTTCCTGGTGTTGAGTCAGAGTGGGACATAGTCATATTCCTGATTTGATCAGATGGAGTAACAGTATCTGTATAAACATTGGTATGGCTATTGTCTGTAACTGGGTATAATGCAGGTTTGTTTGTAAGTGACAGTACAGGGCAAATGACTCAATGTTATGGTTATTTTTAGAACAGCAATATAATACCATTGTTTGATATGTAAGAGCCTCCCCCAACACATAGTTGATCTGAAATGCAGTGGGAATAATCTCCAGTCCTCTGACCTGTTAGTCTGAAGTCACCTAAAATAGTCTGTCTCATTCCTTCATCCTGCATATGTCTCTGTAGTGAGAGACGGGGGGTCAAAGCAGCTGTTTACTTGATTTATCCATGTCAGCAAATGTCCAATTCGAGTTATGTTTTGAATGCTGAAGTTGTTGCAAATCATAGAAGCATCAGAGTGTAACTTTATATCATAGGGCCACTGATGTTAAACTTAGCTCTTACAAAGACCCTGTAAGACCATGTACTGTTTGCCGGCTGAGGAATTCTAGAGGATTCAAGTCCTGGTCATAGTTTGAGAACAGTCAGTCTGATGCTTCACTTACAGCTTATAGTCTGTTTTCTTTTTGCTCTGTACATTACAGAAACCGAAGGCATGCATGAGTATTCATTAAAAAGAATTTTTTTATGTTACTTTCTTGGACACAGTTGGAACTGTCTCCATTGTGTTTTTCGAAGGTTCTAAAGATTTCAGTGGTAAGGGGAAAAAGTACTCCATCTAGACTAGCTACTTGCCAAAAGCCTTGAGCCTTCATATCCCATGAGAGCCTATTCCACACTGTCAGGTTTTGCTGCTTATTCAGCTTTAGTTTTGCATTTCCTTTTTCATTTTACTATGTCTAGCCTTTGTTCCCCCCAAGGACTTTTTATTTTTCTAATGAGTATTGAATCTTCAAAACATTGGCACTCAAGCTAATTTGCCTGAAATTTAAATAAGAAAATAAGCTCTAATAATGCAAAAGACCGGTGTCCTCATTATGGTGTTGTCATCCTCTCTGTATCATTTTTCTGAGTGCATGTACTTTGAGATATTGGTCCCCCCACCAAGCTCTTAGGGAAAAGAAAATTGCTCCTATATTGAAAGAGGTATATTTTAGCATATTCCCAAACTTTAAAATATCTGAAAGCTTCTAGTTTAATCTGATGTTTCTCTCTACAGATTGGCACATGGAACAATTCCTCTGCTTCCTAGTTGTTCTTGGCAATCACTAATATCTTCGGTAACTTGCTCTGAAGATTCCTTTCCTTCCCAAAACAAGGTTGTTACTTAAGGGACTGTTGTTCTGATCTGTCCTGTGCTTCCTTGCTTTCCATTCTGTTTCAGAGAGTCCTCAGTGCCTTCTTAATGCTGCAATTGCCTCCTGAAGTTTTAGCTTCTGAGAGGGTTATGTTTTCTGTTTTACACTGTGTTGTTTTAGTAACAAGTGATGAGTTACCAAAAATAATTTTGACTCGCCTTTTTTCACTTCTGGTATTTAAGGTGAACCTGCTAAGCTGAGCATCAATGACTGCTTTGAAAACAATTTATTTCTCTAAGAAACTGCTCTGTGTAATACATTGTTCTAGATTGAGAGGTTTTCCTGGTTTTGTTTCCCTTTTGGAAGTCTCAGTAGGATTGTGGGATTGCTTGGGGAAAAATTGAGTCACTTCCTGGCTTTTTCCACTGATCAGAAATGTTCTAGGGAGTGGCAATAAATATGTGGACGGGTAAAGAGGAATATGGCTTAGTTCCAAATTCTGCTAGGCGTTGTGCTAAGATGCTCACTTGGAGGCAGTGCTGACTGGGTGAATTTTTGAGACAATTGCCAAAAATGTTTTTAATTTAGTTGGGATCAGTTTTTCCTAATTGGCTACTTTCTGGTTGGTGGAATAGTTCTAAGTAAATGGGTGAGGACAAATGCAGATTTACAGAACAGATTCTCAAATATCTTTGCTAGATTTACACTTAGCCCCCTTTCCTAACAGTCAGTGCTTGTTTTCCATTAACCTCAAAAGAGAGAGAACCCAGATTGTCTGGGAAGTGTCTGAGTGGCAGGGGGAAAATATTGAAGTTTCAGATGCTTCTCTTGGGAGACAAAAATAAGCAGAGATTGTCACATACAGAGATGCTCAGCTAACATCTCATGGTCTGTATATGGCCCACCTGAATGGTACTGGAAGTTTATAGTTACTACTTGAAAAACTCTCAGGGATCTGTTCAAGAGCACCCACTCAGCAGGCTGTAAGGTGAATGAACTGTTTCACTAGCAACCTGCTGGTGGGTGAGTGTTACTTCTCCATTATCTGCCTATATGTATGTGATGAGACAATTAAGGGACTATCTCCAAAATATAGTGGGCTGGAGCAGCTGCTGGAGGGGTTTATCTTGCCTGTACTAGCCACTTCTGCTTTCAGTTGCTGGTATAAGAACTGCTGGCAGCAGCTCCTGATACTGCAGGACCCAGGGAAATACACAGGTGGCAGGTGCTTGAAGGAAGCAGAGGTTCTCTCAAATGATGGAAAAGTGCAGTGGCCTTATTGATCAGAAAGGCTGGGCAGCACTGCAGGAATATTTCAGGCTGTTGTGTGCGTGACTCCACGAGGTTGATACTTCTAAAAGCTGAGAGCAATTGTTTACTGAACAGCTCTTCCCAATCAGTGCCTATGAATGCAAAAATACTTGAAACTCCTTACATGTTCAAATGATCACCCTCCCTCTTGGCTTTACTTGTAGTGTAAAGGATTGGTGGACTGTCAATACAGCTTTAGGCAGGGCCCAAACTCACACTTTGCTGCCAAATTGCAGAAATCTAGTCTGGAGGGAGAGCATGTAGGATCAGGACTTCCCGTAATCCAAGCAGTGTTCTTTCCTTGAAGTGGAATATGACTACTGTGTGAAATGTGTTCTGGAAGTGTACTGAAACACAGTTTGTGTACATTAAAGTGCAACATAATCACAAGAGCTTTCCATGTTTCTTGAAGACTTTGCTCTTTTAATGTTTTATTATAAATTATAGAAATAGATATCTTCTGTACTGATAGAACATAAAAGGTATTAAAAAATAGCACTATGGACTGTTGGACTAACCACATATAGTCTGGAAAACTTTCATTGTTTTTCTGAAACTATAAAAATATCTAACTTGGATGAATGAAAAATATGTTAAAACTTGATTAAACACTGTCAAGACAATGTTGGCAATGCTGATTCCAGAAAAATACAAGTTGAAGTGGGTTATTAAAACTCTCTTTCTGATTTAAGGAGCAATTTGGATGATCTAGGAAGTTGTTGGAACACAGACATGGAAACATTCTAGTGGGGAGGAAGTGTTAAGTAGCAATGCTGTTAGTTACCTGTTAGAAAAGTAATTCTGCTAATTGAGGTAGCGTTAATGGAACTTGAAAGGGAACCACTTTTAATCTTGGAAGGTTACAGAAGTAGCTTTTCTGAGTTGGTTTATTTTCCAAATTTTGATATGGTAACTATTGCATTGCTAAAGACGAAATAATTCAAGAGTTCCAAAATGCAGATTGGCATTTGTTAACAAACAAGAGGAAAGAAATTAATAGCATGTGAGTCTGTGAAACAATCCAAACAATATACTAAGTGAAACAATTGCCAGCAGATAAGAGTAATATCAATCTGCTACATAAGCAAACAGCAGTAACATGATTTTTCTTTTCTGTTACCTGTTAGTGAGGGATCTTCTGTACCGTCTCCGGACACCTGGTCATGAAGGTGAACATGGTGTGTTGGTGAGCTCAAGCATTCCTCTTGTTCTTGCAGGGAGATGGAATTTTTGTGGGGTACCTTGTTCAGGCTTGTTCCCAGAGTGCTTGCAGGGCTTGTCTGTGGGGCTTCTGTGATTTTCCTGCTGGGTGGCTGATAAACCTGACTGTAGTGGCCTATGGGATGATATGCTGGTTTCTCAGATTTGCTGTCATCATCATCATCATCATCATCAATGATAACCAATTCTGCACGGATAACCCCATCATATCGTGACAGCTTTTGGTCTGCTTCTGCATCATCATCATCAATGCGCTGATAACCCATGAAAACCATTGTTACTGGTTCAGAATCGTCCACATAACATGGTACAGCTTGGACAACGTTGTATCGAACATCTTCCTCCTCTTGAGGTGCAGGGGATGTTTCATTAAGATGGTGAGGACTTGAAAACCTTGTCTCATTATATCTTTCCCTTGTATTCTGGTGAGGTTTTAATTCCTCATGTGCAGCTTTTCTTTCTCCACTATGAATCGTCCTGTTCTCAATATTAGTGTGCATTTTTTTCTCTGAATTGGAAATTACTGGAGAGGGAGACTTTGGCTGTATTACCTTTGGAAGATCAAGCCCATTCTCTTTATTTTGCTGCATAAAGGGCTCTGTTTTGGAAGAGAGTTCTGTCTGATTGCTAAATCCATTAATCTCTCTTCTGTCAGTGTTCTCCAGTTTTGGTCCAGGGACTAATTTGTCTTTCTGAGGAGTAACTGGTCTACAAAATTTGTTCGCAAACACAGGCTCATGATACTCTGTGGGAGACTGGGAATTCTTTTCGGTTGCCTGCCGTAGCAGGTCCTCCACTTCAACAGGAGCAAGTTCATCCATGCCATTTTGTGTAGTGCTGCCATTTGAAGACACTGCATAGACTGACTTCCTGCCATCATCGTAGACTTTAATTCCTGTCTCTTTAAACTCCTTTGAGGGAAGAGGTATTGTTGATAACACTGTGTTTTCTCCTGTCTTTATGTCTTTTTCGACCTTAATTTCCATGGCAAACAATGCTGTTGAGAGAAACAAGTGCTTAAACTGATAATGCAGCAGGTGCAAGAAGTATAGAAGAGTTCTGACAGTGATAGAGAATGACTGTAGGAGTGAATCATCAAATATGTGATGTTATAACATACACAACCGATATATTGGATTCTCATTTTGAATGTCTCCTTTCATCCTGTGCAAAAAAATACTTTCTTTAGGATTGAATCCTGTGAGGAAAATACAGCTGTTGAGGAGACAGTTTTCATTATGGGATAGACTGAGAAATCCAGATTTAACCTTTGCCTCTGATTTTGTGCTGGGCCATAACAGCTGAAATAGCTCAATGTGCTGTGATGCTTAAGAGTCTTGGGCACTCTGAAGGATTAGGAGGCTCTGTAATAGCTGCGAAATAACCAAACTACTTCTAGCTGTCCAATAGCTCATACAGTGGATAGAAAATATGAAATGTATGATCTGAAGGGAGGATGAATTGCCAGAGAGAGGAATGAAGTGCTGGAAAGAAGGGTCAGTGGTGAAAAGACTTATTCTCAGTGGCACGTATCTAACACCAGTGCCTCACCTCTCAGTTTTGGTGCCCTAACTGATAACACAGCTTAGATGAGAACAGCAGTGTCTTGTATCTGTAGGGTTTATTCTTTGCCTAAAGTATATTAGATTCAATTTATAGTAGGTTTTTATGCATATTGACACCCCTTGGAGTTACTAGTAAGCAGTACCTTTTCTCTTTTCTTCATCATCAGTGGCAGCATGTGCTGTACTTCTCAGTGTGGAAGGCCTGAAATGCTTGGGAAGGTCAGGTATGCTGGCATAGATGTAGTCTGCTGCCTCTGAGGAAAGAACATCCATGGATCCACAAAACATTAGGTTGTTTTAATTGACTTCTACACAAACCTTTTAAAAAATATTTGTTTGACTAAACGTACCTGTTTCAAATCCTGATTTTTCAGTCTTCACAGACTAGGTGAGGAAAAAAGAACCATTAAAAAGAAATGTGATAATTAGTTTTAAGATGTTAACTACAATAGTGTTTAGGTTTCACTGTTTCAACCTTTTGTGCACACAGCTTCCTACAGAGAAAAGGCTAAAAGTGAAGCATACTCAGCTGGAGTATGCCAAGGGAGAAAGTGAAATTTCTGTGGTCTTTTTGGACCATATGATTCCAGGTCACACAGGGAAGGACAATACTACAATTTTAAATGGTGACTTAGCCTCCCATTGTGGCCCAGCTGGTTGACTTCAAATATTTTTCAAAGGTTCTACTTTGGCTTTCTAGTTTTACTTGTCTCCCTGAGTATAGAGTTTGTGCACATGTGTCTACAACAACAAGGGGAGAACAGAAGTTTAGTCTTATCATTATATTTGAGATGATTTAAGATGATTTTAAAATATTAAAATGACCTTTTGACAAAGTCTAATGACTGATAACGGGAACTTGGGAGAGAGCATGATGCAGTTCAGCTGGGCACAATACCTGAAGGAGTGTGAATATACCCACTTCTGTACTTGCTCTGTACCTGTTATGTCTGGCTCTGGCTAAGATGCAGAGTTGCTGGTTGTTGTCAGTGGCAGTGCTATTTTTGGAGGTGTGCTATAGACGAGTAATGATAGGAATTGCTTCCCCCATCTCCGTAAACAAGCAAATGGAGACATTTCGGCACTTAAACAATAGAACATCTTGACCCCTGTTGTGACTGCTGTCACTTTAGACAAAAGCTCATCACCACTCATGGGATCCAACTGGTTTGCCTTTCCCTATTTATGATGGTGATGAATAAATTCTATTTTTGGAATAATCTAACACTAACCTTTATTATATCCTCTGTTGTTTTCTCAACAGACTTAAGTTTCTTTAAAATTGCTTCTTCCTTAGCTGAGACTTCCATTTCTTGTCTTTCCAAAGCTTCAATTTCCTTCTCTAGTCTGCAATCACAATTGCATTTGATTTAATACCAGGCAGAGAACAACGTTGCAGAGTTGATACATCATGAATATGGACATTAGTAGGGCTGCCTTTACTTACCCTGAAAAATTTTGCTCTGAGATCAGTTTATGACTTGACATAAACATGGGAAATAAGTGTAAAACAGCATTTTCATTAAAAACAAAACCAAAACAGCAAACAGAGATTGCCATAGATTCCTTCTGAGCCTACTTTGAAAACAGTGATGGAAATTAATTTGTTTCAGGAAGAAAAAGATAAAGAATATAGGCTCAGCACACCATTTCGTAATTTCTAAGCAAATTTTCTATGTTGTCTTAAGAAATATGATTATTCTGTTGTAATTAAGCTGTAGAAATCTAGTACACAGACACCAAGGCTAGGACTTTGTCTCTTAATATGGCATATGTAGTGGTGCACATGATGAAAAGAAGCAAATTCTTTTGTTGTAAGAGAGTTGGAATGTAGCTGGTAGTACTTAAAGGGCTAGAGAACATCACCTTATATGATATATTTTATTTTGTGTAACCAAACCGTATTCAGGAGGATCTCCATAGAGAAAAGTTGTAGTCAGTCTGTAACTAGAAACTACAATTCCAGGAGAACCATCTCTGTCAATGGAAATTAGTTTGCATTTGTGTTTCAGAGGTAGAGCAGCTAGCACTTTTTTTTGTGTGTGTGTAAAATAATCATGATATTTGCAACTCTGTGTGTATAAGACAGCCCTTAACTAATATTCTAGTATGAAAATTAATATAGCTGGAAATACTAATAGCAATATGCTTTCATGCTACTTTTAAGAAGTGATAACTTCATAATTGTGTGGATTTTGAAAAGTAAGAAATCTGCATATTTGGGATGGTGCTCAAGAGGCTAAACTCTGTTTTTCAGTCTGTGTGGGATTGCACATGGAGAATTTGCAAACACCCAGGATAATGCAGGATAAGTCTTTCTGAGGGTGTGTCTGTCTGTGTTCAGATCCAAGATGCCAAGACAGTTTTCCATGGCTCTACATGTGTGAATATGGGTTCTGAATTTTCAAAATTCTTTGCTTTGATAAAACAGATGTAACAGTGCTTGACTGACAGCCTGAAGGTTGATTCTTCAGGGAAAGACATTCTTGATTTAAAATGCAAGACAACTTCATATGGTCCTGATAGTCTAACCCAGAGCTTGTGTAGCCACAGATTTAAAAATACTAGGAAGTTTTAAGGGCTCCTCTCTGACACTGTACCTTGTTAGGATTTTGCAGACATTCATGGGTCCTTAGTCACTCTTTCGCATTTTGTGTACTTAATTCTCTGGGAAAAGTGCTGTAATCTCATTTCTGTGAAGCACTTCTCAGGACTACAGCAGTCACCTAATGCTCACTGGTCCGGTGCACCTAGGCCAGGCAGCTGAGAAGGGTCATGTTTACAGCGTTTGCTCGAGCAATATCCTCACAAGTGTTAGCAATGAATTTGCAAGAGAAAACTTGGTAGTTCACATAGGTATAATACATTTTGCATCAGGTGCTAACAGCATTCACTTTCTAAGATTGCAACTGAGAGTGATTTCCAGCACTAAAGGACAATGTTTTTATGAGGCATTTTATTATAGGAGAAACCTTGATTGTGCCGAGGTCCAGTCATTGACAGCTACAGGCCTACCAATATACAAACTGGATATTCTCTGAGAGCAGCATGTTTGGAATTGACTTCTCTGTCAGATTTTAGCAGTGTAAACCAGAACTATTTTGCCAGTTAAGTCTTGGCTGATAGATTAATTAGTTTCTTTTAAAAATGTCTATTGGTATGTAAAAGGAAGATTGAGAGTCAGCAGTCAAAATTTCTTTTGTGCGACTGATACTTCCTGTAGGTTTGTATGTTACTTATAAGCAGTCGCAGCTCCTTTTCCCTCCCTTTCTTTTTATGTTAATCTATGTTATGTTTCTTGATCTTAAAGCTGAGAATAATAATTCTGGCATCTTTTTCCTAAGTAGGGTTTTTATTTTCTTAATACTAAGATACATGACAAACACTTTTAGACAGAAAGGTCCAGGATAAAATATCGAATCTCTGTGAGAGAGGAAGAAAGCTAGGCCTGGTTGTCCTGGTTTAAAGCACACCTCTAAGGTAAAGTATGTATCAGTCAAATTCTTTTCTGTGAAGGCTAAGGCAGTGACTTAAACAGATGTACCATATCCTATTATTTTATTATTTATAGTTAAGACTGTTTCTTCCTGCATACCTGCATATTTGTTAAGTTTTAGATAAAAATTTGCCTTATTAGCCTAGCGGTTGAGAAGTCACTTTTCCATGAAGATCTAGAATCAACTCTAGATTTAACTCTGACGTGGAACTTGGAACTAAATGTCTCATGCTGTAGGTGAGTGCCATATAACTTTAGTCTCCTGGTTCATCCACCTTTCTTTTTAAAGGATTTTCTTTTAACTTAAAGCAAAACAAAAAACAAAACAGTAAATTTCAAAACCTTCCATATCTGACTGAAATTTGCTTTCCATTGCTTTTGAATCCATGTCTGAAATAGATGACTGTAGACTTGAGGCAGCTGCAACTGGTATCACTAGTTGCTAAGATCAGTCAGAATAGTTACAACTAGATGATCTGGGACAAAGTTCCTAACAGGATAATAGAAATGTTGGTCTATAACCCTGAGGGGAAAAAAATGTGTTGTATTTTGACTTATTCTTTACTATGTGCCAGGATTCCTAATATGACACCACAGCTAACATTAAAGGGATGACCAACTTTTAAAATAATCAGACTAGAAAAACTGAATGCAGGACAGCAAATAAGCATTATTTATTTCCTTATGTGACTGTTTGATAAATCTGAATTAACACTATGGTTCTTGCCCTATTTAAACACAGATATGTAGAGTTATAGAGTACTACATGGACTTTAATCTGTTAGTGAGAATGTCCTCTTTTTAGGTGTGATAGACCTCAGAACTGAGATATGAATAAAAATACAATCAGGATGAAAGTAAAAGCTAAAAAATAAAAATTAAAAGCTTGACACTCCAGACCTAAGCAAGATGACCTTAGAACCCCAATCAAAGGAACTGATTATAGTGCTAAAACTTAAAAATTTTGAGGGTGATGAGTATACCTGGACATCTATAAAATAATGTAATGATGGTCTGCCATATTTCTGCACTTCTTACAGAACAGTTTTTGTTTAATATATTGAAACGTATTTTTAGATGACACTTGGTTACAATATTATCATAATGTGAAAATTAATAATTAAAAGTGTACAGAAGCATGTGAACTGAAAAATCATTAACTTATACTGTAGGCTTGTTTCAGTCTTGAAACACTCCTAGACACACAGGTAAAAGAGGAGGAGGAAAAATCCTAGAGGTTTTAAAAAAAGGGGAGTGGGGAGAAAGAGAAAACAACTCTAAATAAATCAAATATTATAAACCCCAAAAATTTACTTTGGTCACCAACCAAAGTATTAAAGTTTATATATGCTCTCATACCCATACCAACACCCACTCCCTATGGTAACAGAGAGAACTGATTCAGTGCTTGGTGGGGTTTGAGAAAAATTCTCATACCCATGTAATGGGATTGCATCTAGACTTTAAGTATCTCTTTTGCACTCATACTTGCATATAGACATAGATTTTTATAGTTCATTTTCAGAGGACTTTTGAGTGTACACACTGGAATTTGTGGAAAGAAGACTTAAGAGATGCAATTCATACAGTTCAAGGAAATTGACTTTATGCAGTTAAAAAAAATAGGCCACGATCTTTCTGGTGTGTTCAAATCTTTAGAAACTTCTAAATCAATGATACTTTTATGAAGTTATGTTGCAGTTTGTGTTTGTCTTGAAAGGGTCTAGAGGCTACACTAGCAATTACAAGAAAGTATCTTTTTGACAGTGCTTCTCCTTTTTGTAAAGAAATGGAGGTATGACATAGCTACTGTATTAAATCAATCATTTTGAGTATTTTCCTTCTCTCTTTGATAGTGCTTATTATCCAAGAGGGGAAAATAAGTAGTATAGAGGTATGGATGAAAGGTGAAACCTTAGAAGTCAAGACACTAAATGCAGGTTTCTCTGCCAAAGGAGTAGCTGAATTAAGGAAATCTATGGAGTTTACCTGGCTGCTGCTAGCCACCAGCTGATCTGCTAGGATTGGTACCACTGCCACCCCAGGAGGAAAAAAAAAAAAAAATAAAAATGAGGCCTTAAGAAGGAAAAGCAGATAGAATTCCTGACGAGGAGGAAAAGGTAGTTTAGCAAGTCCTCACATGTTCTGAGGTGAGTCAAATGCTTTAGCAGCTCTGGAATACAGCCTTAGTTCTCCTTCACATATCACATTACAAACAATTGAATAGACCTTAGCTGTTTTGCATTTTTAAGTATGTTGTTTAGCAACTAATTCCATCAAGAATGAACGTTAGTAGCTGGTGATTAAATGAGAAAACAGGACTCTTAATTCTTCACTCAGCTTGTACCCTTCAGTGTTCACCTGCACACTGAAGCCTCTAACATGGAAAGAGGGTAAATAGGACTGATAATGTAAATGCAATTTTTTGTATCTGGAACCAAAGTGTTCAGCCATTTGTCTGCAAGGTGGTTCAGGCCACTTGCTATTAACTGTTTTGTCATTGTTACAAGGAACAGGGCTCTCCCTTTTATCAAAAAATGTCAAATCTGAACTGAGTAGCAGATATACACTAGCTCAATTTGATACCCAAGTAAAGAATGTTGCAAAACTGAGGTCGCATTTGGGAGGCTGATGGGGAAGGCTTGTGCCACTCCTGTGCATCTGCCTACAAATGCAATTCTTTTCTCAGAAGAAAGAAACAAAGACTGGTCTAAGGGTATTCAAAAAGTCTTTAAAGTGCTTCAGATTTTTTTTAACTGAAGATAAAATCCATGCAGAATAATCAGCATGGAGAGAATATATCTGAATCAAGTGAATTTTAATAGATGCTTAGAAGAAAGAATTCTACTGAGCCTCTCAATAGTTTATTACTTTTAATGTGTGATATGTCTACACAATCAATTTATCAATCTTTGGTTTACAAGACAGGTCAAAGATCAAGCAAGTTTTTATTTGCAAAGGCCCTGTGTGAGTACTGTATGGTGCATATTTTTTGTTTTTTAGCAGACTGTGTTCATACTGAACTCTGTATTGCTAGGTTTCTGTATTGCTACTGGCTGGTTTGAAACTGGCCTGGGTATGTATTTAAAAAATGTAATGCTATTTGGAAGGCAACATGGATGTTTTTCTAGAGGCCTTTGCTGGACAGCTACTGGGGAATGGTAGGAAATATGATTTATCTCAAAAAATGCTTGCTGTGAATTAACCTGTGTAAATTCCTAGTCCTGAGGGAAGTTCCCACATGACTCCAGGTATGTACTTTGGCCTCTGTTCTCCATCTGTAAAATCAAATGTCCTTGTCTGAGTCTTCTGTGTATCAGGAAGATAAACGCTGCCAAAGACTAAGGTGTATGCATTGTTTGCTAATGACAATAAATATATTTGTCATGAAAATATCACTTTTGATATCAGGGCCTTGCAAACATCTAAGCTGTCTTTAGAACTTCATCAATAGTGACTTAAAATCCCTCAAATCAAGGTGGCTCAGGAATGTAATAGGGAGCATTTCTGTACTGATTTTCATTTCTAGGATGTGTTACACCTGTGAAGTTATTGTAAGAGTGAAGACAGCATGTTATTTTGTGTTGTGCTTCTTTGTTAGTTAATCATAATTTCAGATGTGTGCTAAGAAATAAGAATCATCTTAAGAAGGAGCAATTTCTTGAAACTTCCCAGGAAAAGGTCACAGACAGAAAAAATTAGTTGGTAAACCTGGTATTAACAACAAATAGCTGTGAATATGCTTAGTTTGCCATGACAAAAATAGATTGCCATGAGAAATGTAAGAATAACCATTCACAGATTACATTAAAGAGCAAGTGTAGTAAAACAAATAGTCTTATATTCTTGGAAAAAGAAGAATATTTTTAATAAGAGGAGAAAGCCCAGCAACTACAATCAATCATTTTTTTCCACTAAAAGTAGGCATAAAAACAGAAAAAAAAAACCAAAACCAACAAACAAAAACCCCAAAAAAACCAAAACAAAAAAAACCCAACAAAACAACAAAACCAACACTAACAAAAGAAACAAACAAAAAACCATACAAGCACAAAAACCAAGTATCTGTCCAAAATTTCAGTAAGAACATAACAGGCACATTTCTATAGCTGGGTTGTTTCAGACTCGGGTGTACTTGAAGTGTATGAGCTGAGGAACCTTTGCTTCAATTGAATGTGCAGTTGTCCCATTCACAATCAAAAACTGGAGACAGGCTGAGATGCTACTGCAGGATCCATGTTAGAAGTTAAGAAAGCAGCTGGGGACAAGTGATGAGTTCGGCACTTTCATTTCTCCTTCCTCAGAGCACAAATATATTTAGAATTTTTCCTTTAAATACCTATGGACATTTTTTGAAAGATAAATTTTTGGATCTACAGCTCTCAAGTAAAGGGACTATTCCTTTGATGCTAATTTCCTGACATGAATTGAAGGTGTCTTTCAGGTTTGAAGGTCTAGTTGAATTACTATTTCACTGTTTGTAACAGGAAGGTTTTTGTCCTAATTGTGCTTTCCAAGTCTTCCCAGGGCTTAGACAGGAGGACCACAGCCAGCATTTCTGTGACATAGCTCAATTACAATGGTTCAGGTGCAGAGAATCCTAAAGGTACTTTGAGATGACAGACTAGATTTAGAGACTGGAGATACAGTACACTTACTGCTAAAATATTTCACTGGTTTTAAGGCAGTCACTATGTGAGGAGTTCAGTAGCTGTACTTTTTAGTGGCATAGACATTCCCAGAACTCCACTCCAGTAGCTTTGCTTGTTTATTACTTGGGTGTCATCAAATGAATTGGCAACTGTGTAGATGCAGGCCCTGTCAGGAGAATAAAATCATCCTTCCACCACCACAGCCACAAATCCAGTTCTTGACTTGGTTCTGAGACTTTAAAACTATTTTTTGGGCTTTTTGGTTTTGTTCCCCACCTCCTCCTCTTGCCCCTCACCTTTTTCAAGATCTTCCATCACCAAATTTCTTAGAGCATAAGGGAGAGAACTGCTAAATCTCCAGGCATTACTCACAGTCAACAGGACTTTGAAAAGCAGTCCCTCCTCTCAGTACTTGGAAAAGGGCTGAACCTCCAGTGGCTTAATGGGCAACTACTCACTAAAACTTCCCTTTCCTTAGCCTGTCCTTCCCCCACACAGTTGCTCTTTTCTGGCAATCACACTGTCATAAGCAGCCCTCTTGCATAACTTCAAAATGTCAGCCTGCTGGAGTGTTTTTAGGTGTGCTGTTTTCAGGTGTGCTGTCTGCCTCCTACCGCTGCAACAAAGAATTCTACAGTGATGTGTGAAAAACTGTCCTGTTGAGGAAGTGCTTTCAAACAAGAAGTCAGCATAATCATAGGACAAACTAGCACTAGACTGGTGTCTGTCAGCCATGGGAATTACTGAGTGTGTCACAGAGATGGAGTGAGGAGGGAAGAGGTTGGGAGGTCACCAAAGGAGGTAATCTTTTTGACACTTTTGCTAAGTGTGTGTAGGAGGACAGTGGAAGAAGAGTGCTGTGCTGTGGAAGTCAGGTATTAAAGGATGGGCAAGACCTAGAGAAACTGAAGAACTTTTAAACCTATCGTTATTTTTAAGTTTTGATTCAACAATTGCTCTCTCTGAGCAAAACTCATATATTGTGGCTTACATCTATTGAATACAGCATGAAAGGGGTATCAAACAAATACTCTGCAATGTATTTCTTGTGCAGTTTGATAAAATTCATGGTATGGAAGCTTGAATTGTGTATTCCAAAATTCTAGCTGACTAGAAAACGTAACAAAGTTTGCTTTACTCTGTATAAACTGCGCATGTTTAGCGTTGGCATTTTAATCTTTTACAAGATAAGGTAGGACTTTTAAGTGTCCCAGACACAAGGGCAGGGGCACTACCTTACCTGAAAATGTCTTGTTCCAGCTCATGAGTCCGTTTCTGGTCCTCCTGATTCTGCTTTTGCATTTCTTCTTGCTCTTTTGGAGTCATAGAGCTAAGGCCATCCAAGAGCCATTTTTCTCGCAAAGCCTTTTTCTGGTGGGGGAAAAATAGGCAAGTGAACCCTAAAAGTTAGAGTATCCAACCACTTACTCTGTTTGTCTTGATTCCATAGATCCAATACACGTTCTTGTGCTCTATCTGGCATAAGGCAACCTGATTACATTAAATTTTGACTACTGCTACTTTGAGGCAGAGCTGTGCCAGCACTGGTGAAAAGGCTGCATTAACATCATTGCTGCTTGCAATACCTGTTGGAATCCCTGCCTGAATCCTGTGTTGAGTCACTTAATCTGTTGCTTCCTACACTTTTTTGTTTATTGTGTACTTTACATGAGGTTATTACTGAGGCCCAACTGGCAGAGGAGCATGCGTACATACAACCTGATTGCATTTAAAAGCAGTTTCCCACTTGTTTGATGTGTGGCATATATGATGTCAAAGAAAGTATGTCTAGAACAGACTTGTTGGGAAGTCTGTGTTGATTCATGGTGCTTTTTCCATTTTTTATTTTTTTAGCCTGTGGGATGTGAGAGCACTGTTTACAGTTGCCTTAGTCCAAAAGGAAAGTATATTTTCTCTCTCAGCACTGGATTGTAGGAAATCTGTGGGAAATAAGGGCTGCTCCAGACTGATATTGAACCTTGACTCTGTAAAATTACTTGGTTTTACTTCCTGGTAGTTGTGTAGGTAGTTGTGCCTTTAATTAAACAAATGCAGATTTTAATAGAATAGTTTTATGTGATCTGGTAGATGCATGTAGCCTGGTGTTGGCACAACTCCTATTGACCACAAAATACTGTGTTCTTAAGCTGGAGGGAACGTAGTTATTAATTCCATTTCAGTCAAGCTGTTTAGATTTTAATGGTAAGTACGGCTCCTAGAAAGTGAGGTTTTGATCCTGGATGGAACTGAATTAGTCTAGCATCGGTATCTCAAAAAATGAATCTATAATTCCTTGTAAGACTTGCAGCAGGACTGGTTCTGTAGACCTCAGAAACTGATAACACCTATTGAAATACAAAAGCTTTGTGTGTGTATAGGATTAGACCTAAGAAAGCAAACTCCCTAAATACAAGAATAACACAATAATGTTATTCTTGCATTTTTCTAGAGTAGTTTCCCACTGCTCCCAACTAAATGCTATGTAACCTTTTTCAATTAATTAGCCACTTTTAAAAGAATGACACATTGTGTATCTGGAAACAGCCTTTGAATAACAGGTTTCAAGTCTGCTCCATCCAGGCAACAGCATAACCCAGTACAGCAGCAGCTGCTTTAGGGCTACCAATTTTTTTGGAGTTCATTGTCATATCAGGAGTACTGTGACAATATTCTACAACTTCCGTGATTCACAATGTGTACTTCAGGTATAACCCCACTGTAATCCTTAACAAGGCTGGACTAGCATTGAAAGTTTCATCCTTCATTAGAAGGTAAAGGTGTTTTGAATTTGTGGCTCCTGTTCGCCCAGGGGTATGGCAGTTCACCTTATGGCATTGTGGGGAAGGTATAAATAATTTTCAGTTTTTCCCAGAAAATATAGTTCAACACAGTAGTTAAGGACTGAAATGAGAAGGTGTGTGACTAGCATGTCCAAGGTAGCACTAATGGAGTTCAGGCATGTCAGAAGCCAGAAACTTGGTAAGCTAAACTATAAAAGCTCTTGGAAAGTACATGCAAATCAGTGCTGACTGTAGTTTTCAAACAACTCTGTCTGGTCCTTTCCCTTGTTGTCTCAGAAGGATCCCAGGTAGAAGAATGTCACTTGTGCATCTAGAATTACTTGATGAAATCTCCCCTATGCCCTTACTAGCAGCCCCCATTACTCCTTGCACTTCTGTGTGGCCTGATCCACACAGGTGTATTTGCTGGCATGCCCTCTACTTCATGTGGTAGAAGTGCACATGTAGGGGATAAATATTCCTCCTCCAGTATAGTTCTACCAGGTAACTAAGATCTGTTAGGTGCCTCATCTCTGTCTTTCTAGGAAGAAGTTTGCTTGGGGACAGCAAAGTTCTTGGGAAGCTAGGGCAGAGATTCCTATTTACAAAAAGGAAGTTTTAAACACCCCCAATAAACAAACAAAAACATTAAAAAAAAAAAAAAGCCCAAACCTGTTGCTAAGGGTTATAAATAGGAGTGAAGGACAAAATGAGGAACAGGATATAGTGATATCTAGCTAACAGGAACATCTATATGACAGTGAGATTTACTCAGTGCAGTAGTTTCCTAGGGGACATTCAATAGGTCATGGAGCTCTAGATTTCACCATGTGCAACAAACGAGTGAAATCAACCTGGCTTGCTGGAGAAATGATCCCTCAGTAAAATTTCCTGAAGTGTCTAAATGTTTTAAAGGTCTCACTATGTTTTAAAGCAATTGATCAAGCAGAGGATGTTCATGTAGTAATGTTGCATTTGATATTAGGTGTCTTTCTTACTGAGTAGTAAAAAGTAGCCTACATTTTAAGTGTTCAAAATAGCTAGTGATAGGTATGTGTTTATACCCTATATAAATATTTCAATGTACGTTTGATCCTTTTTTGCTAAGTGAATAATTTTCTCTATAGGTCTTTGATTTGCCTTGTATATGCAATATGCCTGATTATAATTTAAAAGCCTTTCTGTATGATATCTGTATGATTTTTTTCAAAGAATAGGCAAAGAAATCACATCCTCTGTTCTCTTCCAAAGGAAAAATATTTGAGTAGTACTTTTCTAGGAGTGTTTTAGCCTCTGTAAAAACACCATAAAACTTCTTCAGAATAGGTGCAAGGTGGGTTTTTGTTTTCTTTTAAAATTCCATTGTAACTAATAATTTTAGCTGCAAACATGTCGTAAGTCTGTAAGGAAACAGCTCTAGGGCTCTGTGTCTGCACACAGTAGTGTTGAGGATTAGCAGGTTGTCTAGAACAGATCAGTTTATCCTTCTATAAGGAAGGGCAAAAGAGTCCTTCTGGATTTATAAACATGGAAACTTGGCACATAACTTTCAGTACTCAGTGTAGCCATGTACTAAGATGGAGGAATACAGTCACAGGTTTGTGATACATAGTTATAGGACTTGGAAAATATATTCCCCTTCCTTTTAGACAAGATGTTACACCATTGGTCAAACCTGTCCTTCGACTCACTACCTTCCAATAAAACCTGAACATGGGTGACTTTTGTGTTGGCTTGCTGGCCCAGTGAACTTTATCTAAGCTTCTCATTTTTTGGCTTAACACAAAAGAAGAGGGTGGATGAAATCCAGGTCTGGTGTTTGTTTTGAAGAGGAGACTGTTTTAAATATCCTTCTCTTTAAATATGCTTCTCTCACATTTGCTTGAGGAGATGTGCCATGCTCCTGGTATTAGACCCAACATATCATTCTTGAAACTGTTTATCTACTCATGTAATGAAAAGGGTATGTAAAATATAAAGCCTTGCATATTTCAGGAAGCATAGATTTTGTCTCATCTCCCAAACTGGCATGCTCTGCCAAATTACATTAGATATTTAAAGGATAGTGGTGTTAGGTAGAAATCACTGCCATTTCTAGTCTCTACAGATGGATATATTTTAGTTTCTTAGTAATTTAGACTTTATAATCCTGAGTTTACTAGGCCATATTTGAAGGAAATATTTGCAGCATTTATTTTTTTAATATATAAAGAAACAACATTATTTTACTAAATAGTCATTAAAGAAACTGACAAAAGCCTATAGTGTTCTCTTCCCCCCTCCACCTCCCCCCAAAAAAACCCAACCAAACAAAAAAACCCAAACAAACAAAACCCAAAATTGGCTGCTTTTTTTTCTAGAAGGTATAATAAAAAGGTGCAATTAGACCTCATCATTGTGCTGCACCCTGTACCAAGTAGGGTTGCTGTAGTGGGATTAGGGAGTGAACATACCCAGTCTGAAATGTGAGGCTTAATTTTCATATCTGAGTTATTCCTAGGTATGATCTCATTTTATGCCATGAAAGTGATAAAATAACATTAGCTCTAGAGTGTAATTTTTTTTCAAAGAAGGATGCTTATTAAAGTCAAACAGAGTCCTGGCAAGACTCCAAAAAGCTGTGAAAATTTGACAGTAAAAGCATGACTTAAATGCATTCCAAAATCTCAAACCTTTATTTATGCTGTATGACTTGAGGTTATCTTTAGTTGCATAAATCCAACACTTCACTTACCCTTAAATGTTGGTGTTTCATTTTTTCCTCTTCTACTTTTAGACGTTTCTGTGCAATTTCTTCTTGCAGTTTTCTTTTGTCCTACAAATTAAGAGAACAATGAGACTTTATTTAGAGAAATTACTTGTTAATAAAATTATTGTTTAAGTGTTCAGTAGGGTGAAATCAATCCATGCAAATAAAGCCTTATTTTAAAGCTTATGTGATGCTTAGGCAGTGCATAATTCTTTGCAGCAATGACTTGTGTCCTACACAGGTATGGCTTCCACTGCTCTTTCTCAAAAGTATGTTTAAACATGTTAATGTCCACAAAGGAGCTATGATACAAAATAAAAATTATTTACTCTTGGGAAGGGTAGGGGAAGAAAACAGCAAGAAAGTACATTTGAGCAGAATTGTACATGCAGAGTGAGACTAAAAATGGGTCCTGACCAAAATTCCTAAAGCAGCCCACACATCGTTTAGGAGAGTCAGCATGGTCTACACTGTACGCTCTGATACATCGCTAAATGAAAAGGGCTGTCGGTGAATCCAGCACTGAGTTTGTATGTCCTGTGGCTAATAGCTGAAATAAACAGGAATAAACAAAGACTTAGAAATTTATTTTGTTAGTCAGATAATGGTAAAGATGAAGACAGAAAAATGTAGTATAATTCACATATGTTATTACCTCTCAGTTAAAAAAATAAAATTTTTGCCTGCATACAGGCTCTTTTCATGGCTGCTGAACTTTAGAAGGAAAAACCTCAAGTAGTGCTGATCTATCATAGTGCCACCTTCATCCTTTTTGCTACAGATCATAGAAAAAAGGAAATGGGTGAACAGTGTCTGAATGCTGGCAACACTTGAGCCTCTCGTGTCTTTGGACAGCACTGTCACATGGAGTATCCTTATGGTTCCTGTGTATGAGGCCAAGTACTGATTTAGTACTTTGTGTCCTCAGCAGTCAGTGGGAAAGAAATCATGCCAAATGAAACTAACTTTCATAAGGTATATTAGTAGGCTATTCTCTTGGCTAGCCTTAATGCTATAAAATACTGTTATTTGGCACAGCACTTTTTGCACTTGTTTCTTGGTATGTTTTAGGGAAGTAAATGGAATCTTCTGTTATTCTGTGCAGAAGTGTTTGCTGATTGGAGGCTACCGCCTCTTTCAATTGGAACAGCTGGGTTCTGTTAAAAAAAGATAGCTTTTGTGTTTGTGGTTTTTTTTTGTTTGTTTGTTTGTTTTTGTTTTTTTTTTTTTTTAACAGGCTTTTCAGATAAGCATGGTTCTAGAAGGAGTTAAGTTCTTCACAAGCATAGGAAGAGACTTGTCCTTCCAGCTCACCTGAGGAACCAGCTGTGTGTAGTGTAGAAAGTCAGTAAGGAAGTGCTGGACATAAAGCTGGGAGTTGTTCTCCAACATTTCCCTAGGATCTGGGATTTGGAAACAGGAAGAGACTTAGGTGTGTTTGGATGAATCACTTCACTGTTACTGGAAATTAGAAATAAGCAGCATGGCTGCAGGCTCTAAGGACACTTTGAAGGATAGGAATATAAGAAACTACCTCACCTTGTGGAGATGGAGGGCAGGACTACAGGCTGGCCAAGCATTACTCATAGTATGCTGGGATTTAGGAGGTGAACAAGTGTCACTGATCTCTCACAGTTTGCAAAGTGCAGTAGATACCTATAAGTACTATCAGTACTTTGCAATTTTAACTTGATGGTATTAGTCTCCCTCTTTAATACACCACTTGGAACAGGTGGGGATCTTGCCTTGGTGTATACACTACCTTCATCTCTGTATTGGTTTTGAGTGTTGCCCATGGTCTTTAGTAGAGTTAACAAAGTTACTGATTTAGGATCACTTCAGGATGTAATTTTTCTGCATCGTCCCTTGTTAGAGACTTTATCCAAGAACTGCTATGCTGGATTTTGAAGATGCATCATCTGGTCTCTGATTGGCACACCTTTCCTTAGTTAGGAAGTATTCCTGATCTCACTGTACAAATGGCCTTTAACTAACCCATCATAAGATGAGCATAGTGTGGTAGGAGCTTGTGTTTACAGATTGTTACAATTCTTAAGAAACCTCTTTTTCACTTCAGTAGTGTTCTGGATGAGATTCTTTGCCAGAGAATGAGCTTTTACTTGGTTTATACTATTAAAAGTTTTCTAATTCCATTTAAATATTATATTTGAACCAGCAGAGATGTAATAAGAGTTTGGGAGTTTGAAATGAGAATTTGTACATAAACTACTGTGTAGAAAGAAATCAGAGTGTAAAGATATAAATAACTGCATTTTAAACTAACTGTGCAATAAGGAACTTTTTCAGTAGTGAAACTTTCCCTGTTTCTTTGTTTTAGAGGTCTATGTTTCTTTCACATCCAGTATTTTTCTCTGAAAGTTTTCTACTTGTATCCTTTGGTGTTCCAGCATTTTTAATTTCACTGGTTGGTATTAAATATCCATTATGCAGTTAGATTAAATAGGTTGAAATAGATTGTTTTATATATATCTAGTCTATATATCTCTATATTCTAGTCTAATGCAAGAAGCTAAGAAGTATGAGGAATATATTTGAGCCTTGTGTGCCAATATAACTTTTAAAACCTGTTAGAATACACTTCCTACAATTTATTTTGCTTTGTCTGCACATCATATCTTGCTTTACCAAGCTTTTCCTGGATAGCTAAGGGATCTATGCTTCTACCAAACTTCATGCTTTGTAGATAATCATATTGCTGGCAGAAGACCTTGAATCCTCTTTTACTATGCTCTTGTCATGTGAGAAGGATTTGCTTTTTATGAAAGAGAATTTTCAGCTGTTCCTTTCTGTTGTGCATCAATGCAAGGTGAGACTTGAACCTTGGTTTTAATTTTCCCTCCTACTGAAACAGGTGGGAGTCTTTCCTGACTTTTGAAAGAAATGAATGTTCTAAATGTTCTAAACTGGATCTCTCTGAAAGAAAGGGAAATGCATCCACAGAGCAGTGTCTTGTTAAGTATCTTGTGTGCCAAATCCATCAGTTTGTGTGCCAGTGTTGGTGGTCTTGGTCCCATGGCAAATGCCTTGTACTGTCAGTCAATGGAGTGGCTAATGTTTTAGCTAATACATTTTTCTTTTCTTCTAATTTTCCGGAGAGTTAAAACATTAAGAACCATTAAATATTAAAAAATTAAATTTATGTATTTTAAGATATTTCAGTCTCACTAATAAAATGGATGCATTCAGGTTTTTTTTTTTTTTACTTTTTATATTCTAATTACACCAGCAGCTGGGTGAAAGCTAAAAGACAGGGAAAAATTTTCTTTTCAGAGCTACATAAGCATCAAAATATATAACAACAACAATAATAATGTTTTCCTTTTTTATTTGCTACATAAAGAAGAATGAAAAATAATTTGAAAGCCCCTACTGGCTCTGTGAGAGCCAGATGCTGTCAAGGAGCCAGACATTTAACAACAGAAACCAATCAGGTTTAGTGCAGGTGCAGTTGTTTATTGCTCTGAGTGCCCCTTGTTTTCCTCTGTTAGATGCTTTACAGCAAACACCTGGTAGGTAGTACTTGAAATTCCCAGGCACATTACTTGAGACAAACCTTCCCTGAGCAGCTTGCAATTGTAGCTGTAACGTGGGGTTTTCTTAGATAAGTCATACTGCAGATTCTTAAGCCTGTTGATAACCTTACCTTATTTGGGTTGCTTCATTTCTACAGTCCATTATCATAATTACACTGTTTCAACTAAATACTGATAGATTAAAGAAAAGAGCAAATAATTTCTTTACACAGCAATTGTAGTAAATTAAGTCATGGCTTAAATATGATTTTTTGTTTCTGGTAATGCAAGACACTTGAAGCTTCCCTAATTTACTAAAAAAATACTTTATTCATCTAGAGGCAAAGGTGCAGCTGAAGGATCACTAACTCTGGTATGTTCTAGGAGTCTTCATCAGGTAAGCACACTACCCCATTCCTTCTCCTGGATCCCAGGGAGTCTAAAACATTGCAAAGCCTGGACTTCTCTGGAGTGCCAAAACAATTGTTATCTTTTGAGCCCATATGCTAGAGACAAAGTCCAGGTTATGACCCTGCTTCAAACACTGTTACAGTTAAACAAATCGATGTACTCTAAACCCTCTAAAACATTTCAAATTACCCTATTGTGGGCTTGCATCAGGTCTCAGGTAAATACAATAAATGAGTCTGTTGGCTTTTTTCAAGTGCTGCAATTAAAACTCAACCAAATTAAAACCTAACCTGTTAGATTCCTCTAGATTTCCAGCTAACCTTCTCACATTCATTTGGATTCCAGTAAGGTATTTTTTAACTCTGCCCACTATTTTTCCTGCCAGTAGCCTTTGTTTCACATCTATCATGATAAAAGTGTGAAAAATACCTTGTTTCCTTTATTTGTTTTTAAACAAATGCCTGAGAGAGTGAGTGATCCTTCTGGAAGTTTCCTTTCAGTCCAAAAGACTGAATTTTGTTTCAGTTTAATTCTTTTGTAACTAAGTTTCAGTGGAGATCAAATCAGAGGAGAGTTTGGATTCAGCCAGTTTTTTGTTACACAGGTTATATTACTCTAAAAATAGCTCAGCAGTTCCTTTTACAAACTATAAATCTATTGACTTAGATTTCCCTTTAAAAGCGAAATTGGAAATTATTTCTAATGTCTTTTGCATAAACTTCAATGAGTCTTCCCTCTGAAAACTGACAGGTGGGAATTGGTTTAATCCAAGTTTTTTACCTGTCAAACAGCAATACTTATGATATATCATCAATAATTCAGAAATTAAATTTAATTCCACAATACAAGCCAAAAATCTTTAATCTCTCAGTCAGTCATATTCTGAAATGGGAAAATTGATTTGTTCTGGAATTCTCTAACTGCCTTTTGACCTTCAAGCAAACATTTGGTATGATGACAGTAATGTGTATTTTAGACTGTCCAGCATGATTTGCATGCATATTTTCACTGCTTTGAATTTAATTTGAAAGTGCAATACAACCTATAATAAAGTCAGTACAGGCAACTTAGTTGTCTTAAAGCAATAGCCCATAAACCAGAATTTAAAAGTAACACTTTCAAACAGTCTTTTCTGAGATAAATCATTATTCAGCAAACACACAGCAGCTCATTAACACAATACTATTTCTAAGCCTCTTTTTTTCTAACAGCAAGTTATAATCATAAGCACTTACTGTTATGGCCTGGAACCTTTCTTTCAGCAATTCGGCTTCCTCCATTCTACAAATCAAAAACAGACAAGTAGTGAAGGCAAACAGAATCAGACCATAAGCAAAAAGCCTTCTGNAAAAAAAAAAAAAAAAGCTGAGGTGATCTGATCCAATTCCAGAGGAGAGGGGAAGGCAGAATTTTCGACTTGTCAGAAGAGTCCCTGAACAGATGAGCAGATCAGTCCAGGCAGACACATGTAATGAGGGTGTGGGGAAGAGGCAGACAAGGAGAGTGCTGGCATGAGTTGACTGACAAGTTGGAACAGTGGAGCACAAGCCCTTTTCCTTCAGAAGCTGCCAACTCTTTGTTTTAATGTGCTCGGTTAGCATGCCATTGCTTCTTTAACTGTTAAATGCCCAGAACAGAATCTTACAGGACCATGTTAGAAGTAAATTTTTATTTTCTTATTTCTCTTTCTTCTCTTTCTCTATGCTTCTGGTGTTAAACAGATATTTTAAACTTATTAAGTATTCCTATTTTTTATTAAACTTATTTTACCTGCATGTTTTAACATGTAATATTAGCACTGTAGATGGCACCTTTTTTTTTTTTTGAGATGGCAGTTTCAATTTAGTTTCCCAGATAAAATTACTAGAAAAGATGTATTACTAGAAAAGCTGGAAGAATGTTTTAGTACTGCTAAACTGAAGTAAGATAAAGTCTAAGCAGTCAGGTCTGTCACTGAATGCAAATCTGTGCAGTTACTCATCAGCTCTCTGGGACTCAGGGGAAGCTTTGTCTAAGTAAGGATTTCAGGATCATCATTTCAGTGTTACTGAAATAAGTGCAAAATACCAGTGTCTCTGATGCTGGATTTCCATTCAGCTGACTTGCTGTGGACTTCTGCTGAAAACAGCATTATGTGCTGCAAGGGATGGCGTATGTTTTGACCTTTCCAGTTACCTGAGTGAGAGTCAGCCATCCAAAATCAATCTAGGAAACTTGCAGAACAAGTGGAACAGCTTTAGGAAAATCCAGTTGTGGAAAAAATTCTAAGCAAATCAAACAGTGTAAAGATACAATGTGAATCTGGAATTTCTTTTTTATCTTCAGTACCATGTAACTTAAATCTCTGTAAGGACACCAGCAGGACAGCCAGTCAGCATGTTTGGATTTGTACCTGCTAATTCACTGGGATGACTAAACTCAGCAGGATTTGGTGAGGGGTTTTATTTTACATGTCACTACAGTGACCTGAATCTTGGTGGCAAATCAGGCTCATTACTAGCAAATTCTACGATGTTCCACAATTGCACACTTGATGGTGAAGTTACAGCCTTATGATTCAATGGAAATCAATATTTAATTTCAATTTCCACTTTTCTAGTATGTCATCACTCATACATATACATGAACAGACTATCTCCTCCTGCACTGGGATTAAGGATGCTTTAATATTTTGTTTTTACTGTGATCCACTGTGAGGTTTTGTTCAAACTAGCAGAGACCCCGTGTTTTATTCCCCAGTGAAAATTTTATTTCTATTTTTAAAATATTAGTATATACTTCATTTGGTCAGCACCTGAAGTTTTAAAAAAATACCACAGAAAAGCAAATGTGAAGTTCAAAGTCAAGTGCATTGAAGTGTATAGAGACAGATTGCATGGGAATTTAAATGAGTTTTGTTTATGAATTTAAGAATAAATTCAAACACCATGTGGAATTAAATATATTCTGACTGCAGAAACCAATAGAGAGAGACAGGCTTTCTGTTTAAGCTTTTGTATGTTTGTATAGTCTGCCTTATCCTATTTTGAACCTTCCCCTGGCCCCCAAATTTATTTCATTTTTATCTTCTGTGAAACTCATCTTAAAAATTAAGTGCATATATGTATGTCAATGTTTAAAAATATTTAAAGCAGCAAATTGTTTGTCAGAAATAAGAAAGTCTGTTTTGGGCCAGAATAAGTACTCTTATATAAATGGGATCTATTCTCAATGGATGACCTGTATTTCAAGATCAAATTAAAATCAGTGAGATTGCATTGCTTTGAATTTCTATGATCTAAAATATTTCCCTAAATTCATGCTTGCAAAACTAATTAAATGTTTTTAAAAAATCCCTTACTTTTGAATGTTACATAGTTACAGACCAGAAAAAATATTTAACATATCTTTCCCTAATCTAAACCTGTAAGCCGAGGTAACCTGAAGAAAGTTTCTAAAATGTTGTTTTCCTTTTTAAGTGACCATTATTTAGAAAGTATTTAAAAACCACTTTAAACATTTAAAATTGTTTAAATCATATATATCCCCTTGCTAGGCAGGATTTGTTGTTCAATCAATAGGTTGTTTTCCACTTATCTTAATCCTATTCCAAATGGGATTTATGTGTAAGAGAAGAAATGGACCAGCTGTCATTTTGTCTGCCCCTTAAGCCCGCTTCACCAGTAGGAGTATCCATGGACTAAAGGTTAGATCAGTGAATCCAAACAGCTGTGTTTTCAGTGCACAGGATTCTTGGTTTTTCAGAACTTGCCTAACAGAAACATATCCGGGAAACCACCTACCTGATCTGCAACTTTAAGGAGGGGGGGGAAGAGATAAAAAAATAGGGTATTTTTCTTTTGGTTGAATAGATTCTCTGAGTTAGGTAGAAAATGTTTTTGTATCATATGATGAATCATACAGGTTGGATTTTTTGGCTTCACTTACTCCTTTTTTCATTTCCATTTTGCACTGTGTACCTAATGTAGCAGTAATATTTTTGATCCAAAGCACAAGGTGAAAGAGTTGCATTCTAAATTCTTACAGAAAAGTGGGTTGGAATTTAGAAGACTGCAATATCCTGAACCCAAATTTGAAAGTAGGACCACAGAAGCACATTCACATGTGAAAATGCGATTTCTGTTGTCCAATTTTGGAGAAATGTCTGAGTACTGAATGGGCAAATGCTGTCACTTCAGAACCATAGCAGCACTCCCTGACCACGATCTACATCCAAAACCATCCTCAGTTCTACTCTTCCTCATTGCACTTGGATTTCTTTTGAAACACATCATTAATATGCGTAGAGTGAGATACAGATTATTGTAGTAACAAACAATTGCCTCTGGGAAGAAACATCACAGTAACAGGTAAGGAGCGAGAAGCTTTCACTTTTTCAGAAAAGTGAGTTTGAAGCAAATGGAGTTGATCAGATTGTTATGAGCTGAAAACATAGCCTGTATGTTCTGGAAAGAGAGGTTACTGAGTTCATGAATCAACATTTTGTGCATCATAACTACTGTGGTTATTTTGCTTTGTGATGAGTTGCCTTTGGTAACTGTGTTTGAAACAGGAAAAGGGTGTTTGGGACTTGATATCAAAGAGAATTTTATATTCTTGCAGTGAGCATAGGCACTGCCACTATGTGTTTGTTTGCATGTAGCCTTAAATCCCTGATGGCAGGAATGGGGAAGAGATAAATTTCATTGAAGACCTCATTGAAAACGTTTACTGCAGCCATCCTGCCAAGTGACCCAAAAGTCTGGTATTGGGGATGCCTCAGTTGATTGAGAAATGGTCTTTTCTCCAGCTAGACCCATGATTTTGCATTTTAAAGGTGAAAAATAAGCCAATAAGAAACTGCAAATTGAAAATCGAAAAAGGGCTCTTGTCTCTCTATCAAATTATACATTTGAAATTTTAAAAAAAAAGTGTACATTTTAGGATCATAGAGGAAGCTCAGAACAAAACATCTGCCAGCTCTCAGAAGAGATTAAATTTTGCCTTGAAGGCCAGTTTTGGAGAAGTAATGCTCTATTAGGCAGGTCTTTTAACATAATGTACTTCTTAGGTCCTCTCACTGAAGCATTAAAACCAATACCCACATATCTCAGTTTTATACTGTTTTATGATGCTAAATTCTATCTCCTTTACTTGTTTGAGTAGACACCCCCTCTGAATTTCTAGGAGGAAAAGCCTTGAGCTCTTATGTTTCTGTTGGTACAACTCCCTTCCTGTTGCTATTCATAACTATGAATATATTAAGTCATTAAAGTCAAACTAAAGAAAGTTGTTGGTCATTATCTTCCAATTTTTTTTAATACACTGATTATTTTAATCTTATTTTGTAAAACATCTGCTGCTGAGATACCTTTCAGTATTTTAGAGAGGTTTTAGAATGCAGCATGGGCTCAGGCATCTCTTCTGTGCTAGTGTGTACCTTATATGCACAGTGGAACCCAGCTCTAAATGCTATTGTGCTAAATATGGACCATCTTACCCCTATTTTCTAAAATTACACAGTGAACTTTGTCAAAGTCTACTGATTATTTTTTAATCAGATAACCAGTTTTTTGTAGTCTTTTTCATGTTCCCAGACACTTGTTCTTAATCTCCTATATTTTGGAAATGTTTTATGAAACTCTGAATGTGGGAGACTCTCTGAAGCACCTTTAGCAAACTCTGTTGTGTCACATTTAAAAATCACACTTCAGTGAATGCTCTAAGTGTATCTACTGTGGTGATACTAAATGTGAGACTCCAAAGAGAATGTGTTCAGGTGCCTACACTGTGTTTATCTTGTGGGATGTTGCTGTTGTTTGTGTTTTGTTGGTTTTCTGTTTGTTTTTGTTTTTTTGTTTGTTTGGGTTTTTTTTGTTTGGTTGGTTTTTTTTGTTTTTTGTGTTTTTTTTTTTTGTTGGTTTTTTTTTTTTTTTTTAATGTAAACTGAAGTAAATAAACCCACAAACAATCTGAAATACTTAGGATCAGTGCTTTAAACATGTTGTAGAATGTGTTGCTTGCAACCTGGCATTTTCCAGCTGCTGCAGATACACACTTCTAAGAATAGGGCAGAGTTTTAAATCCTACTCAGCCAACTGTGGGGGGAATTTTTAGCAGGGCTCCAAGTACCAGCTTTAATTGTTGCATAGTTTGGTTGTGTTTTATAAAGTGAAAACAAACACCCCAAATCCTAGGGAAAGTAAAAAAAAACCTACACAGACACTGCTGTCCATAGTGAGGAAACTACATGCTATATTCTTCTAATTCTGGGTTCCTGATGCTCTCGGAAAACGCAAAAAGAACAGCAGTGGTGTCTGGGTTGAAGAGGCCTTAGTGAGATGGCAGAGAAAAATTAGAGCCTTGAAGATGTATTTTTGTGAACACTTGGTGCCAGCTGTGGTTTCTGAGTACGAGTGTTGCTGGTGAAAGCCTTAGAAGAACAGTTAATTTGTAGTAGGACATGAGCTGAAGTAGGAATTCCTCAGGAGAAAACTTTCCTTCTTACAGCTGGAGCTGGGGAGGGTGTGGTGTAGAAGAGACAGGGGCAAGACTGCAGGTGGGGAAGCCATTCTGCAATGTGTGTAGGTTACATCACTTGATTCCCATCTCTGGAGGCATGGGCAGAGCTCTCCTGCTTGCTCCTCTGAGAAGCTGCCTAACCAGTCTGTGCCTGTAGCAAGGTCTGAGCTACTGGAGCTCAGGTGTTCAGCAAGATGAGATGAACCTTATCTGATAGCTCCCAGCAGAGCAAAGAGGAATTACTCCTTTCTCCTCCCACACTTCCAGCCATATTTTCCATTCATTTCTTTTCATCTGACTAATCTGTGAGCCAATTAAATTTGCTAATCTGTCAGGAAAGCAATGCAGAATAAAACATAAAAACAAACCTTAACCCCCAAATCCATGGGTGTCCGCTCCTATTGAGCTGAATATGCTGAATGGGAGATGAGAGGAACAGTAGCATTAGGGAGGAGTAAGAAGGAAAGGGATTCTGGCTGGGAGAAGAGGAGTGAGAGGAGAAATATGTAGGAAACATGAGTGTTCTGGCAGTGATGAGATGACAGATGAACTTGGTCGCCTTACAGGTCTCAGGCTTCCCTTACCAAGTGGTCCAGGGACCATGAGAGACCTCATACTGATGTGTATAATAGACATGAGTATATAGTTATTTATCTGAAACTTGAAACTGCTGTGGAAACATGATGACTTCAGACTCTGGCAATCCTTCCTGTACTTCCAGATATTCAGTATCCTGCACTGTGGGTGGGCAAAAAATATCCCACGTGCAATTTGTTTTGCGCAAGTCTTTCAAGTATTAATGGAAAAAAAACCATGATAAGATTATGCAAAACTTTATTGTTAGCAGAGATAAGATTGTTTATGTCAAATAACATGTTGCAAATGCAGGCCTAGTTTATTCAGTGAAGACCTGTTGTTTCTGCTGAGGAGTTTGTTATTTGGAAGCAGTGGCTGAGGAAAAACTCTGAGCTTGTCAGTCACTCGGACTGTTGGTTTCAGCTGTCCCCGGTTCATTTGCAGAGCCGGGTAGGTCATCAGAATAACGCCGGGAGGCACTCTGGCCAGCCCACGCCTGCTGCCAGGGACACCAGGCAATGCAGCACAAGCAGCCGAGGCCAAGTAGTCATCTGGATGCCTGTGAGAGTATGTCACCAACTTGTACTCTTCAACAGATTAAAATATTTCTTTAGTGCTTCTCACAGCACAATGTATTTACTTAACCCTTTACCTTAGAGTGGTGATTATTAACTAGGAGAAAAAAAATTTGGTGTAATGCAATTTCCTTATTTTTCCTGTAAGATTTCTTTTGATTGTCAGGATTTCAGACCTATTTAAAAGCTATATCGTCTTATCAGAAAAAAAATGTTGTCTTCCTTCTTTTCACCTGAATCTGAAGTGGATGCTTCTAGTGATATGCTACTGTTTGCCTGGTATTCATTTAGGGTGAAATTAGATGAGAAGTTTGAACTGATATACTGACTGTGGTGCTGAGAAGAGGCATTCTCTCTCTCTCTCCATCCTGACATGTATTCCCACAGCTTTCTTGGTTGGCTGCTCACTGAATCTGCTCACTAAGGTGGCAGGGGTCTAACCAAGCTTCATGGTGGCTATTGCCAGGCTGATAAGCCAAAGCATTGCACAGAGAAGTCTGATGAGTGCCAAAATATAGTAAGGGGAAAGGGTAGAGGGCTACTGTGACTACTGGAAAAGGCAAGGCAGCAGGGGAAGAGGAGGGACAGGTAGGAAGAAAGGTGGTAAACTGTTAGATAAACTACGCCGTTAAATGTAAATTTACTTTTACAGACTGTTTAACACAGTATAGGGAAACTGTCTTTTTTGCCTTTTCTTTCCCCTGGAGTCTGAATAGGCCTTTGTAACACTGTTGACAGATCAAAGGTTAATATTTTATTGCAGTTCATGAATAATGCAAAAATAATCTGGCTGTGAGTTTTATGAAAGAATATTTTGGGGAATATAAAGGCTCTTTTATTGTCCTGTCTTCTCAGATATGAACAGGTTCATTATACAGTGAATTAAGGAAAGCCAGGCTAATCTGCAGCCCATGGCATTGCTTCATTCAGTATCATTTCCGAACAGGGTCTTCACAAATTTCTCTTCAGCCTAGAGAGTAGAATCTTTATTTGAATCTCTTTGAAGATCCATCATGGTCTTTATAGATTTCTCACTGTCCCAATGCACCTTGAGACTGATGGCCTGTGAAGGCTGGAGTCAAATATTACTTTTATAAACTATTTTAACAAAAGAGTTTTAAATTTGAAAATACCAGTGTGTTTAACCTGTAGGTGAAATGACTTTTTGAAAAGGATTTGATGAATTGTGTTAATCTGGAGAAGGCACTTCTCAGGTAATTTCTCATTTCACAAAGTACTGTAACAGCTTGCAGCCAAGTGGGTCTATCTATATTGTCAAATGTACAGCTGATGCAGTAGGAAGACAACAAGAAACCTATTCTTAGGGTTTTGATTAGAAATTTAATCTGTATTTCTTGCTTATAGTCACATTGGATTGGATACAATTAATGTTGGTCTTTGAAGGAAAAATCAAGAACGTTCCAACCACTGTAGTTAACAGCCATCATCCTCTAATTTTGTTGGTCTATGATCTTATTCTGGATAACAGCTCAGGATTGTAATCCAAAATTGTCATTATTTCTAGGCTGTTCAGTGCTTGTATGATAAATTTTATATTTTCATCTTCCAGTGGACTGTCATCAATGGGAGAAGCAGCATGAGCAGTAGGCACACTAACCTGCCCTTTCAGTGAAGGAACACCAGGTATAAGTAGTATCAATGTCTTTCCACATAGTCTACACTTCAAACACCACTCAAAATTAGTAATGAATTTATTTATACCTGTGTATTCTTTTTCTGATGAGATTCAGGAACATTCTTTATGAAAATATCCTCCCTCCAATTGTATAAAGTAATCGGAAAGTTCCTACTAATACTTCATTCTCAGAGGTGACAGCCACTTATATCAGTATTGCTTGGAATCTGTGCTATGAATCTCAGTAATTATTGATTGTTGCAGTGGTTTATTGTTGATTTGTTTCATGTAGCTCAGAAATGGAAGAGCTAAAGTTAAATGAATCAAACAACTTTAATAACGTCAGTTTAGACCTCCAGCTGGCAGAGCGAGGCACTTTGGGGGAATCTAATGATCTGTCTGAAGGAGCCTTAAACACAGCTGAGAGATCTTAGCTCCATCTAGTCCTAAGAAATGTCCTACTTCGAGGTCATATAAATCTGAACTAATTCTTTTAACCAACTGGAGTGCATGGAATTTATTCATGGTTGACATGGTTTCATTTCATGTGTGTTGGTTTCTTCTACAGAACTCAATGCCTTTCAATCATATAGGCATATCTCTTATATCTTCTAGCTTGTTGTTAATTTCATAGTTCTGTAAATATTTCAATAAAATACTGACAGGCCATGATTTCAGGCTCCTACTTTGAATATTTATTGTAACATAGTTGGTTAAAAAAATAGAATGAATTTGCATTTTTTAAGAGTATCCCTCTACTATCATAAATTGAACCACTTTTGCAAATACGAGATGTCTTGAGGGATGGTGGCTCTTGACCGAGAGAGCAAATGACTTTTCCCTGAAGTCAAATGGTTACTACAACTATGGAAACAAGTTCCCCTTATTGGGGGACCTAATTGCTTCCTTTCTGCAGGTAACTGAACAATTCTATAGGATACGTGGAGTTCTCAAAAAGTGCAATATAGATCAGAAAAGGAGTAATTTCTACACCTTATGATCATAACTCCTAGCTATGATTAGTTTCTTTATGTTCAGATAGTGACTTGGGCACTTGACCTGCAAAATAGGTGTGTTGGGGGTTTTCAGAGCTGTGTGTGTCCTGTGCCTATGCTAGCTGAGTTTTCCAGAGCTGATCTAACACTGCAAGTGTGTGCTACAATAGGCAAATTAGCAATTAGAACTGACAATGCTGGGAGTGGAATGGGTCTGTTCAGAAGTTCCTGCTAGGGACTTAAACCTCTTCTTTCAAGTCCTCATTCCTTTGAGTACAGCCTTTTGTCTTTGTCACCTTATTATTGACAACTTCAGCAAAACTGGCAGCAACAACTGAACTTCTAGTTAGGAATTCCTCTAAACTGATAGCCTCAGCTTTCCAAAACACCCTGCATGAGCCTCAACCTCTTCCACCTCCTCCTCTCACTTCTGCTAGACATTGTCCTAATCCTTAGTCTTTCTCCTATCCTATACTAATCCCATAAACCCTGAGCAAATCTGCCTACCTCTGTCAGTATTTGCTGAGGAAGGTCCAAGGTGACAGCTCTTTGTATTCACTGTCTGCAGTTGATACAGACCATAGTTTGAGTCTCCCTGTTTAGCTGTCCCTAACACGAGCAATTATGGAACTCACAGAGCAATTTTAAGCAATCATAAGACATTGTGAAAATGTTTCTTACGTTCTGGTCCTTTAGGTATTGTTGTGTATAACACTAGTAATGCTTGCAGGATAGGACTGTCTTTGAGTGAGTGAAATTTAAATGCCAGTTTTGAAAACAACATGAATAACACAAGAAGTAGTATGTAAGATGGTCTTTGAAAGATCACGAGCATGACTGAAGCAAGTGGGATTTTATTCTGGTTACATAGAGGTTTCAAAGAGGAATGTGAGTCAGTGAAACACCCTGACTGTTGATTCTTGTTTCTCTTGTAGAAAATTACTTTCAATTCTCTACTTAACTTTTCTTGAAAGCGCTGATTCTCTTGTGATTTTCTAATTCATGTAGGTAAAGGCTGTCTGTAGTACTGCTTGTGAAAAACATTTAGTATAAAAGGCAATATAGTAGAGACTGACACAAATCCTCCTGTGCTAAATCAGCATTTTGGGATCCTCTTTCTGTTCCATTTCCCCCCACTTTTACAGGTACCTGCATCCTATGAATGAATCCTAAAATTATTAGATCCTACAACTTACTAACCTATATTAACCTCTTAGTGGTATTTTTTAAATCTATTTTTGCCTTTAATTTCCTCAGTGGACCTTCTGAGTGATTAGTCAATAAACTTTTGCCTGATTTACAAGGACACTCCTATCTAGTAAGAACAGTTACTATTCTCTCTAATTTACAGTTACCTCTATTGACTAGATCCCCTCAGTTTCAGATATGAAAGTGGAATTGGAATTAGTTTAATTCTTTGGTTTGTCCAACTTTGATTATTCAATTATTTTGTCATTTAATCATCCTAAACAATTGGATCCTCGTGAGTAATGAAAAGGTTTACAACAGTTGATGAAGAAGGTGTCATCTCTTTCCATGGGTATATGAGATGATTAATAAACATTTTGAGATCTGTTTGTACATTTTTTAACTGTAGGCTAAATTAGTAGTATGCCTCAGTTAATTTCAGCACTTTAGAAGTTTAGAGAGTGTCTCTGATGGCATCTGTCTCCAATCTGCTTAGTTACAAAATAGTTAGATTTGCTTAATCAGGCTTTTGGGTCCTTTCCTTTCAAACTATGGTTCACAAGGCTCATATCAATAAAAAAGCCTTATGTAGGAATAGCTGAAGATCTCTATTTTCCTTTGGATTTCTGCATATCATGAAGGTTCTTCATTAGAAGTGTTTCAATTATACCTATATATGGCAAACAGACCTTTGCCATGGCCCTCTGCAATTCAGAAATTACAAACTGCTCCATATGTGCTTTGGTGTGCTAAGAAAGTGAATCTATTTTTTTTCTTAAGGTTCACATATATAAGAAACATAATATAAATTATAGTACTAGTTTACAATTATAATTCAAAACTAGTACTGATTAGAGCTGAAACAACGGTATAGTATTCACAGTGGTTGAGATTTTGTTGTGCCATTGTGAAGTAAGAAAACTATGCTTGTAAATCAAACTGTAAGTTGTCTTTATTACTCTTCAGCATTTGGATCTGTGGCACCTGTTTTGAAAAACAAACTGATTTGATACAACAGAATCTAAAAACATCTGACTAAACTAGAAAGTTCTTCCTGATAGGTATCTTGAAGAGAAAATTCTTGTTTGAAGGCTAATATATTGTTTGGAAAAATAATGTAATCATTGTAAATTTTTCTTTGTTCCTTTAAACAAGAATTGAAAAAATGCTAGGAACTTGCAGCTTATCTTCATTGCTATATAAAAACTCTTTGCAAGAGACACTTGTGATACGAAAATAAAGAATAAATTAACAACATTTTGAGGAGTAGTGTGAACACCAAAATTAGGGGATTTTATGGTTTTTGTCTCACCCATCAGCAAAATGAGGGAGCAGACTTGGTGTTCACAGTCCTGCATTAAATGAAAAATGAGTACTGCTACAGTCAAGAAAGAAGTTATGCATCTACCACATCCTATTAAAGTTTGACACTTTCTAGTGACTTCTATCAAAAATTGTAACTTTCCAACCAAACTGCTGTGATATTTGGAGAGTGCAAACTGCTTCCACAAAACCTTAAAGGCCCCCTGACTGTGGTTTCTCTCCTTGGCAAATGTCATGTTCTTTTGAATGGATAGGAAAAAGCTTTTCTTAAGTTTCTTTAGTATAGGCAGAAGAGTTGTCTTCTCAAAAAGTTGTGGTTTTTTTTTGTTTTGTTTGTTTGTTTGTTTGTTTTTAATTTGTAGCATATACTACAGTTCAGAATTTGAGAGGAATATGCATTGCTATTAAAATAAGTAGATAGTATGACCCAAACAATTTTTGCCTTGTCAGTCTAATATCACCAGTTCCAGGCAAAGTGTTGAATAAGCTGGTGAAGATTTAATGTATTAAAGGAAAGTGATATAGTGAATACCAACACATGGGAAATCAATTCTGTCACTTTAATTTGATGTCACTTCTAGGAAAAGTAATAGGGTAGATATGAAGGTATCGATGAAAATAGTATTAGTAACTGCATTCACATAGAGCCAACTTGAGAATGCAGAGATTGTGAGAGGTAAGAATTAAAGATGACCATTCCCTGGCATGGGGTGATCTGGATCATTAGCAGACTGCTCATAACCGGCATCCATTTCAATACTATCAAAAGCAGAGCCATGTGTTTTGGAAGGATGAAATTCCTCAGAATAACGCATGCCCTGCCACCTTTAGATTCTGAGGAGTCATGCTGAATCATCAGATGAATATTAACTCTGATAGCAAGCCTGTAGCTAAGGTGGCTAGTATTCTAAAGAGTTTGAAACTTCTTTTGTATTTGGTAATGAGTGTAACTGTTGTGGGGAATAGATTGTCCAGTTTTGCTGGAAATTTTTCAAGGGATGCTGAAATCTGACTGGACTGTTATGAGAAGAATAATAGAAGGATTTAACAGAAACTGTTATGCAGAATGAGTCTAACTCATTAAATAGAAAGCTAATTGGTTCTTCAGGAACACATTTCTTACGGACAGAAATTTGGTAATAAAAGGCGAACTTTAGCAAAATAATAACAAAATTCTATGATTGCTTGTTGAAAGTTGAAATTTCTGCATGTGAGATGAGGTTTTTAGGAGGAATATTAAGCAGTTGATGCAACAAGATGTGAGTGTAGTCTCCATTGCTGCAGGCTTTAAAAAGCTGATTCCTTTGACCTTATAATCAATAGACAATAATTCCAGTGCAGTGTCAAAAGCAAGATGATGAAACCTATGACAAAACCTGAGAAATTTCTTAGTATGCCTGGGAAAGTGACTGATCAGGTGATGCAAATATTGCTTAAATAAGGGCAATTTAAAAAGACTTCTAATTAGTATTTTTCCCTTACCTTCTGACTTTTCACATTTCCTGAAGAAATTTTTTTAAATTTTAACACATGAGAACTTGCTAGTTGTCCCAGGTAGGTGATGATTTTGTCAGTTGACTGACAGTTTTATAATATGATCCACAGTCCTACTGTGCCAGTTACAGAATGTATTTACAGAACATGTTTGTTGTGGCAGTTGCTGAATCCCCTTGCTTGCAACCTTCCTTTTGGAACTTTGTACATTTTAAGTAGGAAGATTTTATAATTCAGAACCACTGACTTTTTGAAATAGAAACTGCATTTGCCAATTTGTTTTTGGTGGTCTGAGTCAAGAAATGAGTGTCTTTTCACTGTCTTTTCATGAGCTTAGATGAATTGTGAATGAGTCTGTCAGGAAAATCAGCCCTGTTCCACCATGTATTTCCTGCTTCCCGTCTGACAGATGAGGAAAATGGTACTTTCCTACCACACAGAGAAGAGTGCCGTTGTTGAACATATACTGCTCCTTGCACAACCATTTAAACGAGATTTGAATTTGGAATAATGGTTGGCCATTTGGTAAAAAAAATCTTGGAAAAAAATCACTTTAAACAGCCTTTTGATTTATAGATGTCTGCGTAAAACAATTGCAACCAACTGTA
This sequence comes from Formicarius rufipectus, assembly GCA_013399695.1. NCBI lineage: Eukaryota > Metazoa > Chordata > Aves > Passeriformes > Formicariidae > Formicarius > Formicarius rufipectus. Next base: position 1,279,746 of record VXAU01001554.1, on the reverse strand, counting down.
GCAATAATGGAATACTGCCAAAACTATGCTACCAAAATTCAGGCCATCCCAGCCCAGGGGAGAATAGCTTGATGTTTGTTGAAAAGCGTGGAAGTCATAAACAAGTGTTCAACGTCAACTATGAGCTGCCTATGTTTCATAGGTTGTCTGTGTTCTATTTTATTTCTGTTGCAATAGGCTGCTGTGCCTTACTGGTCTCCAGAAGTTTATCTTTTAGCAAATTATTTTGAATGGCATGGACCCAGCAGCAGACTAATGTACATAGTCGTAATTAGCAAATGTCTTTGCCCTTGAAGAGTCTCCTATGATAATCATTTTATGCCATTACCATCCTTTTTCAGGAGTAGCTGCACTTGCTAAATGCAGCCTGTGCCTGTTGATTTGCCAAGGGAAGGTCCTGCCATGTGATTTAGTTCTCCTCTCTGAGTCACTTGGCTGACTTCTCAGTTCTTTGCATGCTCAGCCTGTTTAAATGTAGCAGACTGACTGTCTTCACAGAGGGCTATAGTTCAGATGATCTTAGAGGTCTTTTCTACCCCTTAATGATTCTGAGTCTATGATCTCACCTCAGTGCCCTTTCAAAATGAGCTACCAGACTGATGTCATGCATTAGAAGATGACAGCACTTGGTTTAGTAATGAGGCCTGCACATGTTAGTTAAATATGCATGAATGTAAAATCTAGAAGTCCAGATATCCTTATGCATATATCTCTATAAATAATTGCTCCTTAATTTGGAGATCTGACCACTGATAGAACACAGTCTATGCAGCCTGGTTCTGCCAGTGAAACATATTGTGTTCCAGCCATACTGGGTGTTTCAGGAACACTCAGGCAGGCAATGGTGCCAGTGGGGAGCTTGTGCACTAGCAAAATGAAAGGGGCCTTCATAAAGGTCTTAGATTTGTATCTGTGATGCTTTGTATGTGCTACTTTTTCTGATGATACTAAAGACCTTGCTCATACCAGGCAAATTGTGCTATTAGAAAACATGTATTTAATGTACTTTAAATAACATAACATGATTCAATGTTTACTGTAACCAAAGCTTATTTAAAACTAGCTGGAATTACTTAACCTTCCCCTTCCTTAACTTTAGCTCTAAAGGATAACTCCTTGTTTAACTCAGCTGTCTGCATTAATTTGGGATAATAGCCTGGTTTATGGTATTTATAATACTTTTTTCTAACTATACTTTCCAGTTTGGGAAAAATGAAGAATATTTCACGGCCTCGAAGATTACAAATTTTAATGGGAAAGGTAGAGCATAGTGGGACATTTCTCTGGGCTGTAGTATTAACAATGAGGAAGATGAGGGGCAAATTAATCCCAGTAAGGTATTTAAGACCAGAAAAAGAAAAGAATTAGGAAAGCATAAAGGAATACCATTATTTGATTTTGATTAATTTGGTTTTGGTTTACTCTTGGTACTATTTTAGGTCCATGACTAACTTATAGGTGGACTTCTCGAAACATTAAGATAGATCATGCTTGAACTCATTATAACTGAAACATCAAGAACACATAAACCAGAGAAGAGATCATGGATCAGAGATTATGATGAACACTAGGAAAAAAATTTAACTGATACATGAGAAAGTAAGTTGCTGAAGAAGCAGTTTCATGATCTATAGTTTGGCCTTTTGTCTGGCCTTCAGCAGGTATATAATAACACAGCTTGAAAGCTCTTAGATCAGCAGTTCAGCTCCCACGCTGGGAATGAGACACAGCTTGCTCAGCTGATACCTCGTTCTGACAAATTGAGTTACAGGATGGACACAGAGCAGGAGTCGGTATGGCATCAGTGAAAACAGTAATAGAGTAAACCTTTCCCAACCACTGTTTGTAGGAGAAATAAGAGCATGGAAAGGTTAACCAACAGCACATCTAGTATTACTTGTTCAGCTGCACTGAAGGAAGCGCTTTCAAAAAAGGAAGCACAGAAACTGACTTTCCTACTGGGAGGAACCTGCCAGGGCTTGTAGATTTTTACTGTTTGTGGTGGGTGAGTGCATTCTAGACATGTTTCATCAGACCTTTGCAGGGTCTGCATTGCCAGAGAAAGACGGATATGTTGTGTTCTGACAGGTAAATGTGAGATGACACAGTAGCTGTGTGGGAACAACACAGTACACAATCATCAGACTGCCTGAAACTCATGGAGAGCAAAAAGATACTGCTTAAGATGGGATCTAACATAAGAGAGAGTTTGCCCTCTTTGAAGTCCTGATGCGAAAATGGTTCTTTCTGAGGGTACAATTGCCACTGTATGTTTCTATACTGGATTAAACTAATGTTGCCAAGGAAGTGTCTGTAGGTACTTGCATGCCATGACTGAGAGCTATGTGCATGCTAGCACACACTTCATAGTGATTGATTTGACTGTTCCAGCCTGCAGCATAGGGAAATTAACTCAGTGTGACTAGGGCTTAATTAAACAGAACCTGAAGTTTCTGAAACCTCACTTTTTAGAACGTGATCCTCTGTATCTGTTCATCAGTTCAAATCCAGCCTAAGTCCCCTAAATCTGAAGTGAAACCTTGAAGTTTCTCCCAACAGTGCTCGAAGTCAGGCCTGTTAATGAGCAGCATTGAGGACTGTCAAGCAGCGTGAGGTTCCAAAGACCTTTAGTTCCCTGAGTTACAGCACAAAGTTTGCTCCTGGGAGTGGGGGAAAGTAGCTTTAAATATTTGTGGACATTAAATTTATTGAAGACGATTCTGTCTGTGCAATGTAATTTCTTTCTAGCATCCATTGGGATATGGTAAGCTTGGGCTGAAGAAGGGGCCAGCCAAAGAATTTAGCACCTTATCAGGCAAAAGAACATTACTCTTGTAATGCTCAAAAGTGATGTAATTTTCAGTGGCATTCTTAAGGTGGCTTTTGACTCATGCATAGACTCCTGGGAGTAGTTTTCTAAAATAACATGTCTTGTGTGTGTCTTTCAAAAGACACAAAAGTAGTTTTTATCCCCATAGCTGTGATTCTGTAAGGAACATTATCATTGTCTTTTATTTTGAGAGATGTTGTGGTTATGCTAGGATTAATAAACAGCCTGGATTTATCCTCTACCTGGCAGCCCTTGAAAATCTCCACGTAGATGGGAATTAATCGCCTCTTACTGCAGTTCAATTCTAACCTCAAGAAGGTGTTTTTTGTGTACTCTGTGAACCTCTTGGAAAGAAAGTGTTTATTTTGAAACAAAAATTCTTGAGCTTCAACTTAAAATCCCACTTAGGGAATGGACTGTGTCCATCTTTATGCTCAGTTTTGTGTGGATCTCAATGCATATACCAAAACAGCAGTTTGCATAATTAGTTTCAGCATCCCTAAATTCTGATTCTTAAGTAGAGTAATAAGTTGATAGAGTTTAGTTTTTGTTTCACTGTGCAAAACAATGTCTCAAAATACAACGATTACTTAGAAAATATTTTCGTTCCATTGTAAGGGATTTCTTCTATGAAATTTGCTGACTCTTTTTGGACTCAATTGAGCAATTTCAGGGCATGGTAGTCTCTACCATTCAGGGGCTGAGGAGGCAAAGAGCACCTAGGAATTAAATACTTGTAATTCAAAACATATAATTATAAACTCTGGGCAGATTCAAGTTCAAGCTTGTTGCCTTGAGACAGAGAATGTGGGAAATGGCAGTTAAGGATTAAATCTATAGAGGGGTATATTTGCCCCCTGCTCAAATACAAGACAAACTGCATTAATGTGTCTCAGTACATTGAATTACTCTGTGACACGATTGGGAGTATCTGCCAAGAATTTTTTTTGTGAATATAAGTCTTTGGTTCTTAGCAGCAGCACGTGGACAAATGACAGTCAAAACAGACATCATCTTGAGTGTATTATAGTCAGCTGGGAGGTCTATACTTGCTGCATTAGGGAAAAAGGAAATAAGATTGCCCTGGTTTTTCCCAAGTCTTTTAGGTTTCATTTTAGGCTAGTCAGCCATTACCAAAACAGGACCAAATTAATTATTTGGGTATCTTTGAAGTCAGAGGAATTATAACTGTACTAAGTCCCAAGCTTTTTAGTGTAATGACTCTGCTGAATCTCAGAGGAGAATCCCCTTTTGAGAGCTTTTCTCTAATGGATGCAGTGTTTAGCATGGCTTTTCATTAATCATCATGAGTCATGCTGCTGCCTGCTCAAAACCTGCTTTTGCAAAGAAGTGGTTTTGCCTTCTCTCAGTTTTCAGCAAAACATGATAAAAGTCATGGAACGATTAAGGATCATGCTTAGGCCCATCAGTATACTGTGAGTTGATGAGGAGATGGGTCACTTAGGGTAAAAAGGCCTTTCAGTGAGATTTTGTTTCCATTACTACATTTAAAGGTCTATTGATGCCCCAAAGACTTCATAGAGTTCTTTTTGCTATTTCAATGCTGTCTCTGCCTCATCCTCTGCTGTGTGTAAAAATACTGGAATAGGCCTGGTGTCTTTGCCTAGGTTATGGTCAAGATCATTAGCAAGAAAAAAAAATTTGCTCTCCTTTCCGTTAACTCAGTGTAGGGACTGATTTTATCTACCTCTTGAGCTGACACAAAAAGTAGTAGAAGTTGTTTGCATAAATGTTTGTGTGATCCCACTAGGAAGAGCATAACCCATGTTCACATTTTTTTCTACTACCTATTTTATATTCCTTATGATGGCCTTTTCCTTGGAGAATTAAATTGTTTTTTTTCCTGTACCTGGTAATCCCCATGGTAGATTTTCCCCAATACTCCAACTTCAGCATCACTTTATAATGATTTTGATGGGACTGACTCACATCTCTTGCAACCTAGAGCAAGTTGCAAATACTTGGCATTCCAGTCTATATAGCAGACAAATACTTAGCTTCAAGTATTTGCTTTTGGGAGGCCATCAGTGATCACAGCCATCGCTAACTGATGGACAAACCCGGGCATGGATACAAATGCTTGTTAGTTTCCCCATTTCTTCTCTTTCGTGTAACATCTGCTGCATTTTCCAGCATATTGTTTGCTCCACTAGCACTGCCAACACTAGCTGTTTCCAAAGTAATGGAAACTTGCTTGTGAATGAAGCAAGTTGTAATGCTATCTATCTGAAAATGAAAAATGTTGATAACCTTTACATGCAAAGAAATAAGATCTTACCATAAATATACAACCAAAGAACTGCTTGTGCCCAGACCTAAAACACATCTTTAAAATAGCTATGTGCTAGAAAAATGTTTGGGAATGTGAAGGAAGATTATTGCTCTAAATATCTCATTATGAAATGCAAAGGGTTATTGCTTTATTTTGCTTTGGAGCTCTTTATTCCCACAGGACGGCCTTTTGGAAAAGGAAATGTGACAAACAGGAAAAGAAAGCATTTAAGTAAGAAGCACAACTGTGGCCTGAGTTGTTGGCTTGGTCTTATCACGTTCTAGATAGTGATTGAAGATGAAGGGATTCACACCCAAATTCCACTGCAATCATCAGGACAAACTTTATAACTGGGCTCAGGGGCCACGTGTCCATCTCTGTGTGCCCATGTTAAAGCACAAGGATCTCTGAGCCTGTGTCCTGATGTACTTTTAGTAGGTTGATCCTGTTTCATAAACAGGAGTGGTCAGGTATTATGGGTGCAACCACAGTGACAGACATGTCTGTAACCTACTTAAGAGACATCTTGTGTAATTTTTGTGACAGGGATTCAGGATTCTACAAATCTAGTCTTTTTTGTTCTCTTGTCAGCATTCTCAGGCCTCCCAAAAGAACACAACTGCTGTGTTTATTCTTTTTCTGCAATCTGCAGCCAGAGTTGCATACTATTTTGTTCAGGGTAGAAAACTGATCTTCTGAGTTGTTTCTCAGATTTGCTTAGTGTATGGAATAACTTGACAGTTAAGGAAGTTTTGAATATTTAGAAATACCTCAATTAGAAAATAAAACTGTGGAAATGAAGTTACATGTAAATGGACATGTAAAGATATCCTAGCTTTCTGTAACAAGCTTTAGGTAGACCAAATTTCATAGTTAAATACAAAGATGTTGTGATCTCCCTGTTTTAAAACCAGATTAGGAAATGGAAATTGATTATTATCTTAATGGTCATTCTGTTTATGTATATATATCAGAGAGGAAGCCATGCTTTTCTGTAGCTTTCACGTGGCAGATGCCAGAAAGAAAACAAGAAACCAGCAAAAAGTACTGGTTCATATAACTTTATTTGCATATTTATATAAACTATGTAATTGCTAGAAATGATTGCTTTGTAGGAATAGCGTGTAACAAGTCATCCATCACGTGATATCTGGGCCCCAGAAGACTTTTGGGAAGTTAAATACAGTAGCTTCTATGTGTTTGTGTTCATAAGAATACTCGCTGGTAGGCCTGTCAAGTGCTTGCTGTGTGAGTGATCTCTCCAAAGTCTTTCTTATATTTGTTGATTGCCCAAAAATCTCTATGGTATGCTCATTTCAGGGATTTTATTATAGACCAGAAGTAAATACAGTGTTATAAACCTGGAAAAAAATTCACTGCTTCTTCCATGATTTAATTGTTCAGAGGTCCGTGTTGGCTATTTCAATCAATGCATGGCTTGTCCAAAGCAGAAAATCACATATGAATTTGAGAATTAAACTATCAACACAGCACACTGAGTTTAGTTAAATTATACCCCAATGAATCTATAATCAAATATTTTCAAACCTGTTTGCACTGCTTGACATGCCTTAAATGTTAGACTAATAATATTACTGTCTATTAAGGGTAAGTCCTTCCTATGCTGGGAATATTTCTTATCAAGTCTGAGTAATCTTTCTGATGAACTATCTCAGCCAACAGGTGGAGTGGGAGTCTCCCTAGCTGATGGGTAATAGGTAAGTGCTGTTCATTAGTGGTTTCCCTTTCACATTTACTGCTTGCCGTCCAGCCCCGGGGGAACTTGACTCTTGTAACCTTCTTAGTAATCAGTATGGACAAAGGTACTTCAGCATGTGCAGGAATTAAAAGGAATAAGAGAACTGTGTTTGCTCTAGCATAAGCAAAGGAAAACTTTCCAAAATCATAATAAGGTTTGGTGCTAAATGCAGAAAACTATATAGAGAAAAAATCCCTATAACCACACCTGCATAGTGTGTGCTAGAATCACTTTGTCTTTTGCCATCTATGGAAATGTATGGCACTGCATTTCCATAGCAGATTGGGAATTCTCCCTGGAATTCCGCAACTTGAACTAGTTTTAAACAAATAGAAGCATCTCTTTTAAGTCATGAGCATATTCTGTGAGTACCAGTTTACTCTGATTCAAATGCTTCCATAAAGCTACTCTTGTTACAGAAAGTGCCACCTGGAAACAACTGGATAGGTGCTGAGGTATTATTGCTACCACTGAGTCCTGCCATGTAGCACTGCTGGAAATTGTGTTCACTAATAGACCACAGTCAAACAGGCTGTTACTGCTGTCACTCAGAGTTGGTCCTGACTCCCACTCACACCCAGCCTTCCTACCCTCCCCTCAACCTCTTTACTTTCAGACTCTCACGACATGACCTATTATGCCTTTTCTTTGCTGCGTCCACGTACTTAAATTAGTGAAATCACACAGGCTCCTGTTGCTCAGTGTGCAGATAAACATTGCTATCAGTTGCATAGCTGGCTGTCACTGATTTGTACAAGTCCCAGCCTGAAGGTGATATGGGCAGTGCCAGGCAATCACAGTGCTGCTGTTTGCTCCCTGCCTTTTGACCTATATGGCCACATACTGTGCAATTCTGACATGATCCCAACAGGAATTTAATTTATTTTTTTTTCTGCTGCAAACTGGAAGAGGAATGGCACTAGAGCTCTGCTGAAAATCTGGAAAATCTTTATCTCTGGGCTCTGGATTTCTGTGAGGAGTTTGCCATGACACTGAGCCTATAGGACCACACAAGCACTGATACAACTTTATACATCCTTTCCTCAGGAAAAAGGCTATAGAAATCAGTGGCCATTTGTTGGACTGAAGCTGCCAGAATTTGATTTCAGCCTTCTCTGTGCCTGAGGTTGGATTAATTGTCATTTTTAAAATACGTGATATTTTGAAAACCAAAATCAATACAAATTTTCACTATGTTAACCTGCATCTGATTCATACCTCTCAGGGGAGGTTAGTAGAGCAGTTCTTTGTTGAGATGGATATCCTGAGATTAAACTAATTACATGCCAATATTGCTTAGATGTTTGTGGGAGAATGTAATTTCACCAATTTCAAGTGCAAATTTCACTATAAAATTAAGGTAGATATTAGATTTCCTCTGAAATCAGTGGAGATGGGTAGCTCAAGAGGGTACTTTGGCCATTCCTAAAATAGATGAATTGCTTTCTGAAAGTGGCTGAATCCCTTTACTGAATACAGAGCCTTTTCCTGCCATATTAGTTTTCCTGTTGACAAAACAATATTCTTGATTCTTTGTATAAAAAAAAAAAAACCAAACCATGCAGGTTAGAACAAGTCCAATATGTGGCCAAATGAAACTCTGTATGCTTTGAAAGTATATTAAATATTCTAGCATGATCAGAAGCATTCACATTGCTTTTTAAGGTTAACGTGAATTCTTTATTCCCCCTAATATGAGCATTCAGGACTGTTAAGACTATTGGACTATTTGACTACTGAGAAAGCTAGGAAAATTGCAGTGGCATCCCAGAAGGGAAGCAAGCTGGGTCTGTGTCTATTATCCATTTGCCAATGCTGCACAGCTCAGTATTAATATTTCTGACAAAAGCCTACCAGCCTCACAGTAGCAGATAAGGATTAAAATGTCCTTCCCTCTTCCCTCATGGGCCTTACCTGATCTGTAGCAATTAAAGATTGGCTTGAATGTGGAAACATGAAATAATTCTACAAAGTTCATCTTCTAATTGAACTTGAAAATTCTGAAATCATCTACTCAATCTTTCTCTTAGTTTTGACTCACAAATGTCAACAGCCTCCTGGCTCAACAGTTTGATTGCACCATGGGTGTAAAAGTATTATTTTGTTTTTTCCACCTTTCACTTTTATGAAATGCCTCCTCACTTTTGAACGGAGATGCACACAGATTAGGAGATGTTAATCTTCCTGATGTTGTCTGCTTATTTCCACCGTGTTTCTAAAATAAGTGATATTAATGTTATCTGTTTTTCCAAGGAGAAAAGTATTCTATTTACCCTTCCCCAAGTCTGTTCTAATTCTCCAAAATCCTCACTCTAGATGCAGAGATGTGTGCATATAATATTCTAGAGAATCTGTGATAATGATTTTTATAAACTCCTTTAAACCTTCTGTTACTGTAGTTTCAGCCTTTATGTATCTTTGCATTTTTGGCTACAGCTGTGTACACGATTACATCTTCACTTGCCTAGGATAACACTGATGTCCATTTCTTGACCAAATATTACCATATAAAAATACCTACAGATAATTCAGAATTCAGCAAAGTGTCCTAGCATTAACATCACATTAATCAGCTTTGATTTTCCTTTCTCATCTTTATATCCATTCACCTAGTGTGCTTGGATCCCTTTGTGTAAGCATCTCAATTTTTATTGTGATTTCCATGATGTATTGTTTGATAGTGGAACTGAGATTCTACATTCCTAGGTAATTTGCGTGGGAGCACTTTAATTTTTATCTTAGCATATTAAAGGAAAAAAAGAAAAGAATCATATTTCATGTTATGTGTACTATTTAAATGACAACAGCATAGTAAAAGCATGGGAGAAACTCGGTAATTTCCAAAACAGTTCCTGATTCACCTGCTTATTTCTCTAAAACAGAAAAATATTTCTACCAAAAGAGATCAAAACCAATGAATGTTGAAGGCTATATTTTACTACAAGCAGGCACAAATTACTGTAGTAAATTTTCTTCTCTGAAACTTTAACCTGAAATTAATATTCTGAGTATCACTATTGACGCAGATTGAGACAGAAAGGTAAACAGTCAGGTGAAATGTTTTCTTTATGCAAAAGGAAAACTGTGTCTGTGCAGGCAAATTCCATAAACAGGTTGGGGGCTAAGGAGGGGAGGGAAAAATGGAACAGAGAAAATTGAGACTGAAATAAAAGGACACTGAGGATATAATTTAGAGAAGCAAGAGACATAAGATTGAAGTTGTTTGTTTGGTTTTTTTCAACTGAAGGAGAAGATTAAAATGCTGGAGTGTTTGAAAGGTGAAATAATTTTGAGAGTAAGAAAAGCTGAGCAGTAATAGTAATTTATGGAGGTTAGGGACTGAGAAGTGTTAGCTCAGATATAAGCTTTGTGAGAACACAACTTCTGATAATGGAATTATCACATAAGATGTAAGAAAACTCAGTGTGGGGGATATTTAAGCCTATCTATTGCTGGATATAGCTCCGGGGTCCAAAGAATGTGCACTGAGCAATGCAGAAGTAGTCTTTGTTTTCACTTGTTACTTGGTGATAGCTATTCTCACAGCATTTTTGATACCTTTCTTGATCATATAGAATGCTTAAACTAGAATTGGCTAATTAGATTCTCATTAAAATAAATTATTCTAGTTCTGACAGTGAAAAGTCAGGTTTAAAATTAAGTCCAAACAGTGCAATCTGTATCTTTGTAAACTGTGATTATGGCTGCTGCTTTGCTGATGGCCAAAGGAGCACAGTGAGCACTGTATTTCTTCTGTATTTAAAATCACTCTCTGATACTGCTTAATGTCACAGAAGCAGGTTTAGCACAATTAGTTTAAATTTAACTACATTCCAGTAGCCTGTTCTTTCTTCTCCACCTGTCTGTCCATCCTCTCCTCCCCATTTTCCCCTTGTCTCTCAAGAAGAGCCATAAGCAGTCACATAGATATTTTGGAATTTGTGTAGCTGTAACTTTGAAATAGATTTTCATCCATTGTGAACTGGCACCAATGCATTGACAGTAGAGTGCATTCATAAAAATGCTTCATGCCTCTCACATCTGTCCTGTCTTCTCACTTCTGAATGCACAAGAACTCATAATCCAGATCTGCACCATAATTGTAGATGTATTAACTAGGAATTATTTTTTTTAGTAAGTAAGGAAAACAGAATGAAGAGCAGGGTCAAAATGTTATGTGAAGACAGATTTTGATAGATACATTTCTTAAAAACAGTACACAGCCTAATTAGATATTAAGAAATTGTGACCTTACCTTTTTTGTTGTTGATATTCAGAAACCAAAGCGTGAGACTGCATTTTGATGTCGCATTTATCACTCCCACTTCACAATTGACAACAAGGTAGAGTATAGTCTGAGATGGTGAATCCTTTTGATGGTATGTTATTGTGCTTTCTTCTTGCACGTATCCATCCAGGTGAAACCTGACCTTCTTTTGTGGGGTTAAGAAAAACAGATGGAAACTGATATTTTAGAAATGTCTGTGATGGGCTAAGGAATACTTGCTAAAGACCTTTCTTCTGATAATTCAGTTGCCATCTAAGGGACCTACTTGTGGTCCTACTTTGTCAGTTATAATCTAGTGAATATTTAACTTGCTAACTAGGAGACCTGGGGCTGTGTGATTTATAAGTGGGTGTAGCCTTCACTTTGGCATTTATTGTGGCCCTTTGTTCTGGACATAGGCTAACTAAATTAGCAGGTGAGGTAAAGATTGTGATTTACTGTAATTTCTAGACAGATAAAAATGCTAGACAGGTGCTAAAGGTTGTTTTTAACAAAAATTATAAGCTTTCATATATTGAACTGTTTTAAATAAGTGTGTTGATAGTCTTCAGGGAAAATCACAGCAAATGCATTCTGAAATGGAAATTCTGAGATCAGGAATGCTAAATATTTTTAGAGAGATAAAATGAGAATATTACATTGGATGTGTAATCAAGTCATGCTTTGTTTCATGCAAAATTGCTTTGAAAGCAGTAATTTCATGGCACACATTTGATTTCTCCTGTGTCAAGTTTCAGGACACCTTGATTTATCCATGTAGTGGTATGTGAAGAATGAGAGGGAACATGGTTCTGGTTTTGATAGGGTGCAAGAGTTGCCCTCTGAGAAGTATCTCAGACTGCAGGATTCAGCATACACTTCCATACCAAAGAATACCTACATCAAATCTTCAAAGGATTTGGCCAGAGGAATGTGCATTATCAAATATTTAAGTTGTGTATTAGGCAAATCAAAAAGTGTGGAAAGCAGGTATATCAGGCATAAAGAGTTAAGGAAGTGGGGAAATTTGGAACAGGTCAGAAATGAAAGGGGTCGTTTCCCCTTTGCAGTGAAGGTTTCAGGGGTTGGGGAATCTGACATGCAAATCTCTGAACTATAACAGAAAGACATGGCCTTTTTAATTCTTTCCATTTTGGCAATGTGGGATCTCTGAGATGTGGAAAAATTCAAAGGCCAGCTGGGATATGGTTTTGTGTTTTGTAATGTAAGTAAAAGTAGGCTGGCACAGACTTTGTGTAACACAGAAACACCAGCTGTGTGGCAATCTGTGTTCAAGTCTACAAGACTTGTGCTGGCTGATTCAAGCTTTGTTCTGCCAGCAGTGTGCCCATTTCCCAGGGGTAACTCCTGCTGTGTGAGATTATCAGCTGTAAATAAGGTCTGCTCCTTGCTGATGGGGAGAGCTGCTGACATATGAGACTGACCAGTTGCAGTTTTGGCCTCCTACCAGCAGAGCTTGAAGGCTGGTGAACTCTGTCATGGTACCATTTCCTAGCTTTTCTTCTTGACTTCTTCCCATCTTTTGGGTAGGTAAACATAAAAGAACTGGAAAATACGGGGTTTTTAGGCGTCCTTTCTTCACTTTACAAGACAGAACTCCTAAAAATCCTTAGTTTCTCATGCATATGTTGCCCTAGTTATTTGTCTTCCTAAAGAAATAAGAAAAACACACTAAATACGAGTAAGGAAATAATTTTAAGGGAGATGAAAACGGTAGCTACAGTGACTTGAATACGAACTCCTTTATTCAAGATGTGGACCTTTGGCTTGCACAGGAACCGAAGTGCTGTGATTTTGCGAAGGTTTCCTGCAGAGGGCGCTCTTCCCCGCGGGCAGTGCGCGTGTCCGCGGGGCGGGCGCGCTCCCGGCGCCGCTTCGCGCGCTGCCGGCGCCCTCTGGCGGGCTGTACCGGTACTGCCCGGCCCGGAGCCGTCGCGTACGGTGCCTGTTTGGGACCTCGGGACACAAATACTCTCACAGCAATGTAAGAGTCCCAGTTCATTAAACAGTCTGTGCTTTTTGCATGGACAGAAACAATACAGTTTATTTTTGAATATTTATCTTTTTGATTGTTTTTATTTACGAATTAAAAGCATACACAAAGACTTACTTTTTGCTAGAAGCTTATCACCTTTTTAAAAAGGGGATCAGAACTTAATTGTATTATAATTATATCATTTGTATACATCCCCTATATATATATATGTTTAATAAAGACTTACTGTGTGCCATGTTCAATTGTTACTCACAATGGTTTAATTCTGATCTACTATAAATAGCTTGGTAAAAATTACATAAACCAATGCCTGAATGATGACATTAAAGCCAGGATGAGTGTACCTGCCAGACTGTAACTGGTAAGAAAATCCCCCCTCCTGACTTTTTTTTGTTGGTTAATTGTTTTGGGTTTTGTTTGTTTGTTTTTGTTTTGTTTATTTCTGAAAGCATTGTCTTGTGGGCTTTTTTGGGCAATGTATAGATGTACATTTAAGGACCAGAGACCATGTTTGCTTTACTTTATATTGAGACTTGTGTTATTTTATAGTATTGTCTGTAGGTTGAAATCATCTTCATGTTATTTGTTATACTACAGGAACTTTGAAGAGATATTTTTTGTTCCTAGAACTGCCACATGGTATTATAGATGGCATGATACTTTCTTGATCACTTTCTTTTGGCTCTTCCTGCTATTGAATTTTAATCCAAAACAGCTTTAAAGGAAAAGAACACATTCTGCATGTCTGTTAAGGTATTATCTCTTTTACTGTTACTCAGTTCAATCAGAACAGAAAAGCAGTAGCATGCTGGGTTGGCAACTCAACAGCTCAGAGCACCTGATAGATTTATGCTTCATTATTTTTCATTCAACTGGTCAGGTCTGAGAGGCAGTAGCAAAGTGTGCCAAGTGTCAACTTTTCTATATAGTTCTCATGAAGTGCCACCTAAATCAGACAAGAGCTGTACATACTTAAACTTTCAGAACTGGTGTAAAAATAATGAGATGCTGAAATGCAAATTTGCAGCTTGACTTGAAGTCTCTATAGACTTGCAAATATTACTCATGAATATTAAGAATGAATCCATTACAATGGATAGAAAATTGTGGTTTTGGCACCAAATCAGCTTTCACATTAGTATTCTTAAGATTTTTTAATTAAGAAGTTCTTAAGTGTGTTGCAAACATTTCCAAATAAATATATACAATTCCTATTGTTGTTCAGCCTCAGAGTACTAAAAGTTGATTGTTTTGGAGTTTTGTTACTATATTTAATTTGTCTGAATAAAAAGAATTTTGTTTCTTTTGAGGCATGCCAAAATACCATTGGATAATTTTGTGTGATTAGACCAAGAAAAGCTGAAAGTGTCAAAGGTCTTAAGCCTGTAAAAAATACTGATATTTCTTCTGTCCCTTGAATGTCAGTGCAGAAAGATCCAAGACACTGAAGGAGTCACTTCTCAGTGCTTAGCTCTGTGGCTTATGCTGCATAGCTGCTCTCATTTGATTAAAATGCAAAAGCAGTTTTTACTCTTAAAGGGAGGAAAATTACCTAAAATTGTCCCATTCCATTATCTTCAATTTAAAAATTTTGCCTGCCTGTTTATCTTTTCTATAGCGTCACCTCACTTTGGAAGATGCCTCCTGATTCTGCTTTTCAGGAGTGCATCTCTGAGCATAGCACAGAATGTATTTTTTCCCTCTGTATATTTTACTGTTGGAGTTTCATACAGAAGAACTTTTAGTGTGTCTAGATTAGTAGTTTAGTTCAGAACAGGAATGTGCTTCTGCAGCTCATCCACTTGTCCCTACTAAATGTGCTTTGATTCATATAATGGAGCTGTCTTGGGGCACTTTGTTGGTTCTCTTTCAGATGAAACTGAAAGTACAAGTGTTCCAAGAACACGTTCAAGGCTCACTGACTGCATTCAGTCCCTAGTCAGACCTGATTAATTCTTTTTTTTGACATAAACCCCCATGAAATATGCATGGTGAGGATGTCAGGTCACCAGCACCAAGTGTTTCATTCCATAGCTCTGTTTCTAGTGATGCCCAGGTCTTGCTGATGTATGCATGGCCTCTGTCTTGTTATTGTGGTTCCTTTTAGCTGAGGTGGTCTATGTCTCTTTGACCTTGAAAGTCCTTGTGGAAATGTCTCTTAAGAAGTATTTTCTTTTTTGGGGAGACCACACATCTAATTGCACTTTATTTATATTAGGAGGTAAGGAAGGAAATTATTTGCCAGAGCCCAGTCTGAGATTTTAGTATATACATGTCAGATTATTCAGTACTGGGGTTCTGCTTTGCCTAAACTGGAGAAGCTGGAATTAGCTGTATTGGTGTTCAAATTATCCTCCAAATCAGAGTATTCCCCAGTTAGTCTCTGGAGCTTAACTTAAGTCTTTCCCCTTCCACAGAAGTAGGGGAGAGGAAAGAGACACCACGATTTCGCCAGACAGCAGCAGGCAAGTGACAAAATGGAGCTCCCTCTCCATAACCAGTTCTGGAGTATTCTGGGACACATTTTCGTTTCCATTTTCTTTCTTGCCTTTCCTAAAACCTCCTCCCAAAAAGAAGTGATTAGAGGCTGATCTTCAGATGCCATGTCTCTTCATGTAGTATCTTTTTGACAAAGTTTGACTCTAGAGAGACTAAATGTAATGATCACAAGTAATGATGAACTAATGCTGTCCTAATTGAATGCTCCTGGACTGACTGGGTCTTCATGGCAGGACAGTGTAGCAAATTTCTGGATTTTGATGAGATAAACAAAATAGCTGCCCTTTTCATGATACTATTGATAGGCTGAATTTGCTGAAATTAGAAGAGAAACAGTTTGCAGACTGTGGAAACACTGGAGTTCAACATCAGTGACATTGCCAAGATTTTTAGTATAAATAATAGCCACACATTAGGAAACTGAGTTACTGGTGCTTCCTCAAGTTTGTTGGTTTGTAGTGTTTATTTTTTTTTTTTTTTTTTTTTTTTTTTAATTTGATCCTGTCCATCTATTCCATGTGTCATCTGTGTCCTCCTCCTGCTTCTTTTTC
Source organism: Formicarius rufipectus (assembly GCA_013399695.1). Lineage (NCBI taxonomy): Eukaryota > Metazoa > Chordata > Aves > Passeriformes > Formicariidae > Formicarius > Formicarius rufipectus. The sequence goes on along the minus strand of VXAU01001554.1, from coordinate 1,263,530 downwards.
CTGCTCTAAAGGAGTTCTCTACAGATTGCAGTGAACTTTGGTACAGAAAGTGAATAAATGTCAAACCTGAATAGATTGAGATCAAACATCCTCAGTGGGATGGGAATGTTTGATGCCAATAGGGCAGTTCAGAGCAGTTTGAGGTGATCTTGGTTTTCTGCTTTTTATCATGATTTGGTACTTGTAGTTTTATAGTATTGTTGAAGCTCTAGTGTATCTAAAGCTGATGTGTCTCTGGCATCTAAGAAAAGTAAGCGTTAAGGAAGTGACCCTCCTTAAGATTTTGCAAGTGGCTTGAACTGAGCACACAAAACACTTACTTTGCTTTTCAGATATGAAAAATACTAGTCATTTTTGTTCCTGGAACCCTTAAGCAGGAAATAAGCTTCAAAGAGATGTTATTGTAATAGTGTGTTATTAACTCCTTGCAGTTGAATAGAACCTTGAAGAATGAAACAGATGAAACTGTGCTGCCCTAATGAAACAGCATCTTAAAATTTTTATTATATATTAAGCTAATAGTTGCTTCAAAATTTTGCGTCCTTAACTGGAAAGCATTAAAAGTTCAAAACCACTGTGAAGGATGTGTTAGCCAAAAATATTAATGAAATGTGATGACCTCTAGATATACATTCCCATGTACAAATATGAGGGCTCTGTAATTGTGACCCGTTAAGTATGGTGGCTATATTGACTGAGTCAGTAGCCTCAGGCAGTTGCTGGCATTCAATACTGCCAGTGTTTTAATCTGTGAACTATAAAAATGGGGCCCTTGGGGGGTGAGGGAAGGAGACCTTAACAGAAGTCCAGTATTTGCTAGTGGGAAGGTCCTTAAGATGCAAAGATAAAACTCCCCTATACCTTCTTTCAATATATATTTTAAGTGTATTCAGCCTGCCCTTGCTTTCCCCTGTTAGAAGAGATTTATTATTTCAGAATGAGCTGTGTAGTTTTCTGTGCTTCTCAGTGGTTGTGCTACAACACAAAGATCACAGCACTCATTCCTAGGTAAGGACACCTCTTTCCTTCTGCAGCAGAAACTCATTAATTTTAATATACACCAGTGAAGCAGTTGAGTGGGCTTTGAGGTCTCCTTCATAGCAGCATGTTGTATTGCTTCACCACCACTGAGTTTATTATTCTTTTTTTAATAAAGCAAGGAGGAATGCAGTTTGTACAGTCCTAATGCTGTCTTGCTTGGATATCACAGGGCCATCAGCACTCTTCAGAAACATAGACTGCTTGAAAATTGAAATGAAACATTATTTTGTTTAATCCATGAGTGAGGAATGTGGGCACATATTTATGTACTGCTTCTTCTCTATTTTCTGCTTACGCTAAAGTTATGCAGGTCAAGACTAGGAAAATTGTCTATGTAAGATATAAGATATAAGAAATGCTATACAGGACCAACATAGGGCTTGTCTGCATTTCCTCCACCAACAACTGGATGTAAGATATTTCCTCAAGCCTCCAATATTTAACTGCACTGTTGTGTGTATTTTCAGAGGTATGTATTTACTTTCTGAGTTGCTTCCTTGTGATTGATACTTGTTTCAAACTTCGGGAGTCCAGTTTCACTTTTGCCAGTTGCCAGATGGGTCTTAAAGTCTCAGCCCAGTTCTGCCAGGATACATGAGGCATTCATCTAGTATTCAGTGCAGTGAAGATTTTTAAGGGAGGCTCACAGTGGTGCTCAAGACCTGTATATATTAGTTCAGGTCAAACTCCGATTTGAATCAGAATGGTGGTTTGATTCAGCTCCTCCAGCCTCCTTGTCCCATCTCTGCTTGGTCAATACAAAAATAAATAGCAAATACAGAATGTGTAAATTCTGTCATTTGAAATTAGTACTCAGGCAGAATAAGTAGTCATTTCTGCATATCCAAATACTAAGCATGTTTTACTTTGTTTGTTAAAGAAGTCCCTATTTAATTTCAGTTTTGATTCTGTAGAATTTCTCAGGACTTGAATGTAGAGATTAAAACCAAGCAACTGTTCTTAAAGTTTCTAAGACTAAGTCATCTTTTCTCCTTTTATGTTCATCTCTCCTTCCAGTTCCTATGAAAATATATCTTTTCTTTTTTTTTTTTTTTTTTTTTTTTCCTCCTGGCTTCTCCTGAGACTTGTTCATCCTAATTTATAGGCCTCAAAGTCTCCTTTGTATGCAATAATTCTCATATCTTGAAAAATATGCATCCCATACTCTATCAAAAACTTACGCACTCTGCCTTTCTTGGAGATTATTGAGGAAAAAGAACTACAGAAAGCATATTGGAATGTCTCCCAGTAACCCCATGCTGCTGTGTCCCTGTGGTGATGCATTAGTGTCCTGTCAAGGACTGCACGCCTTGACTGATATGCGCTGTGAGAGAGGGGATCTGCTGTGTTCGCTTGTTTGCAGTTGACGTACAACTACAAAGAAATGCTCTTTGTAGTGTCTTTCTGTTCTGTCCTGGGAACTGGGGTGTGGCTGGACATCAGAGGCAACCTTACTCTCCTGTAATTGTTACCTATATAACAGGTTAGGTGAATCCTTTGTCAGGAAGACAAAGCAGCTGAGCATGTTTTGCTAGGTTTACTTTTGTCTGGCATGCTCACAGACTAGAGGGCTCCTGTGAAGATCAGAACAGACAAAAAGCCAAGCACTGGAAGTGCTCAAAGGAAAAAAAAAAAAACAAACAAAACCCTTTCCTGAGGACCAAATGTGGTGTGTTGCAATCTAAACATGAAGCAAAATTTATTGCATATATTGTTCTCCACCATGTCTGCATTAGTGTCAATGCTTTCATGGTCCCCTCAGAGTTTTACCTGCCATCAGAAATGCAACTTTTAAGCGGATCAACATTTCTGAATCTTTGCACAGTACTCTCATTGCCAGACACTTGTGAAGGAGGTGAAGGTTATGATCTCTTGGAAGAAATGTGGCCTTGGATCAGTGCAAGCTGATTGGTAAGATTCTGTCACCTTTTATCATTGCCCTGTCAGGCAGAAGATATTTGCCTTGGAGGAAGTAAACAGCCTATTTAAGTTAATCCCTGGGAGAGCTGGTAACACCCTTTTACTCTAGGAGGATAGGTGTTTTCCATGAGCAGATGTCTGGATTCCCTAAGTTAGGAGGGCAGTCAGAACTCCCGTGGCTGGCATACTAAAGGTAACCCACTTGCTATCAAGAGATCTCTGGTGGATGATCGAGGAGATTTAGAATCAGAATAATAGATTGGAGTATAAAAAGACATAAATCAGCATCCTCCCTCCATCCTCAGTTAGGCAAAGGGAGCAGGATGCCTTGCCCAGAGTCTGGGTAAATATTCTGGGAGTGGTAGCTGGAGAGAGACACTTACTACTTGAACAAAGGCAAATTCTTGCTGTGAAAGATCGTCACAAAAAGCATTGAAGATTCTTACCCAAAGAGAAACAGGCCTGGGGGTAACTGAGATTTAGAAAATGTTTTATGAAAAGAGCCAGATGATGGCAGCATTGAATGCAACAGAAGACTGGGAAAATTCCTGGGTTAAGTAGCAAGGGACCTGCCCTTGAAAACTGAGTCAGGGATCAGCATTTTCATCTAATCCTCCACTTCAGCACTGGCTTTTGAAATATGGGTTTATGGCTCTGGGAAGAAGAAAACAGTGATTTTTTTTTTTTTCTATAAACATGCGTTGATCTTTCAAAAGCTACACAATAAATCAGCTCAGAAATATTTTCTATGTGGCATCAGAGATAAACAATTTTTCTTCACCCTTTCAGACCATGATATCTTTTCAGTTATATAAATTTTTCTAGCAAGTCCTACCCTCTACTATCCTAACTTCTTGTCGTCGAGAACTAATCTAACTATGGCAGTCTCCAAAGCAGAATTCAGAATATATCTCTAGACATAATAGGAAATATAAGCTAGGTGCATGTTAGTTTTTCCAAGAGAAAAGCTTAAAACCACATGCCTGAAAAGATTATTGACTTGGGCATCTAAGATGCTAATGTCTTTTTTTGTTGTGTGATAGGAAACTGCTGTCTCTGTGGCAACATATCAGCCTACATCTTCCTGGAGTACTGTTGTACTGGTATTGGCAAAGGATGGGTTGATCATTGTTTTCTCTGGATTTACTGCTTTGTACTAATTATAAAAGAAGAGAGTTGGGCTTTTAAGTCTTCAGAAGTGCTTCTGCAGAGGTAGCCATGCAGTTCAGGAGAAGCAAGCATGTGATTTCAGGACATGTACTGTTAGGAGATAGAAAAGACAGTCAAGCAACACAAAGTCACTGCATGTTCACAGCTGATACAATTTAGAAGTGAGACTGCATCTCTGTTTGTTGGTAGTCCTCAACTTTGGGAGAAGTTCCACAAGCCAAGCTGTTCCAATGGTTTTATTTAAATGTTTATTGGAAATACTCCCTTCAAAAACTTATAGAAATAGTTTTCTGGATAAGCAGAAGACAAATGGCTGTAATACACCCTGAACATAGACCCCTTTTTTGCCAACAGATATTACTGAATTAATTCTTTTTGCATCTGCTGACTCCTCAGTCTCCTTGGGGTTTAATTAGAAATTTCAAGGACATGTATTTTACTATCTTGCATGCTTACAGAAAGAAGAGGTGCTGCAAAGAGGAATGGATACTCCATCAGTTTCTGAGTTCTTGGGTGGAATAGGAGTGCAATGCATTTTAAGTTCAACTATTTTCTGGAATGGCAGACTCTCATTGCTGCTGTGCCAGGCTCTGGCTCTACAAATCTCAGTTACTGTACAATTGATCTCAGTTTGTAAGCAGAGCTGACACTTTGGCCTGCATTTCCTGCCACCTGAAAAGGATATAGTCTCATATGGAACACAGAGATTGTCAAACCCTGTTTAACTGGGCTGCTTTGAAAAAAAAACTAAGAACAGTAATTGTTTATCCTTGTATTTGTGTAAGAACCATCCTTGAGACTGCACTCATTGTGAGTTTCTATCCCAGCACATGCAAAAGGAAGATTCTAGCTTATTCCAGTTCTATTAGCTGTGATAGTGAATAAGGTTATTGGAACTACAAAAAAATAAAAGAGGGTATTTCCTTGTGAGACATCTCCAGGACAGCTCACTGTTATGACAAGAGAGCAGGCTTCAGAAGAAAGCTGACTCTCCATTCTGTTCCTGAGAGATACTAAAAATAACAGGAGTGTGATTCATTGCCCTGGCTGGTAAAAGCAAATTCAAACCATTCAGCAGTACACACAGTATGAAATTTCTGGAATTCCCATATACGGAGAAGTGGTGCACTCCTCTAGTCTATGTGGAATATAACAGGAAGGGGAAAAATATCCTAATGAAGAAAAAAACCCACAAAAACCCTGAACAAACAAAAACCCAAGAAGATACCTGCTGCTACGTTTTTTCCAATGCAAACTAAAATCCTTGCCAAAAGAGACAAATTGCTTAATATCCATACAGTGCTTTGAAGATCTAAAGTGCAGAAAGTGTTATTATTATTTTTACTGCAACTATGATTCCTCTTCTAAATAGATATGTGGATCTCAATCTTTAAAACATTGTATTAAAAAAGGTCTGTGATATTTTTCTGAAAAGGGATGAATGATGTGGTACATTTATCAACACTATAATAAAGCATTCACAATTATACCTATCAATTTATATTGGCTTGGAGGGAAATAATTTCTGAGTCAGCATGTGGTATCATTAAACATATTTAATGGTAGTGTAATAATAGTCTTTCCATATCCTTTTAGTGCATATGACTCTAAAAAAAAAAAAAACAAACCAAAAACAAACAAACAAACAAACAAAAAAAACCCGAAAATTGCCCCTGGGTGTAGAGTGCACTGTGTTTATGCCGTTCTACACCTCTGATGGTAAGTACTGCCACCAGGGGGGCGAACAAAACATGACCACGAAAATGGGCATCATAATTGTGGAGTGATACTGCTAGTGCTCATTTTCCAGTAATGCTTACTGGAGGCATGTCAGGGGTGCACACACAGAACCTCAGTATCTCCTGGCTCCACTGTTCCCCCTTAGAGATCTACAATCCTATTAATCAATTAAATCTTTGGTGTCTTTTCAAACCCATAGACTTCAAGACAACCAAGTACTGATGTGTCTGCTGGACACTGGTTCTCTGTTACTCCTTTGGAGTGAACAGGAATACTTGGACAAAGTATCTCATTATAGTCAATATTAAAGGTCTGAACAGCTCCAAGAAAACATTTACTCCTATTAGCAGCTGGTTTAATACACAAATGTTTTGCAGCTGCCACGTGGCTATGCTGAAAAATGTTGCACAAAAATATTGCAACTCCGGGAAGAGACCAAGAGCTGCTGGTTGTTTACTATAGAATCAGTAACATTGTCTTTATATCTTTATCTTTTTTGGGATAGGAAGGACTTCTGTGGTTGGGTTATCAGAATAAATGTGACTACTGTGACAGTGTGACCAGGCCTGGATTATTGTAGGTGAACAGCAGGTCTCAGAAACTGAAAGTCAAAAGGTAAAACTCAGTAGATGAACTTTCCAGATTTTTTTTTTAAAATCCTTGTCTCAAAAATCTCTTTAAATAAAGCTTTCCAGTTTCATTTTAAGTGCAGTGAACAATATTGTAATAAATTCTTCTGGGAGCTCTATAAATATACAACATAAATTATGTTGCATGTCTAGTTAATATTCATTTGACTTGTTGTGCAGCATTTAGAATTGCCTTCTTACAGCAGATAAACATAATATGAATGTATCTACAGGTCATTAGATGGATTAGGGGCTGAAATAAAGTTCATTCTGGAAGTGGTAGAGTAGTAATCAAAGGAGCTAACATTTTCAAATAATAAGCCTCACTGAAAGAATTTTGCATAGTTTTTAATTTGAAAATTGACAGTTTTCTTTGCTGATCTTGATGCATATTGCAATATATGTTATCTTTCTCCTACTGTCCATTTTTTTCCCAAGATGCATAGAAAGAAAATGATATGACATTTGAAAAAACTGTTTTTTTCTTGATTACTCTAATTTCAGTAGTGACATTCATGACAGTATTGGAAACTGTCCAGAGCCTTCCAAATTCCCTCCAATAACAAATACATGACTTTTCTTAGCCATGTTACATCCTAGGACAGTGAGATTAGGATGATGTACACACATTTACTGTTCATATGTACAGTGAATGTCTTCAAAACTAAAATGAAGTTATCCACTTAGTCTTATGTTCTTTTTCAATGTTTATATTGCGTTTATCAAAAGGAGAAACTCATTTTAATCAATTATTACTTCACATACAGGATGAGACTGTGCAGATTGCCACTGATTTGTAACTAGAACTTGCCTGCTGTTGCTCTCATGATTTCAGTTTGCTATGACTTTATTTTTCACAACTAATTAGATTTTGTTTCATAGCATTACAGCGTGCTATTATGTACTTCCAAGTTTTACCCCAAAGGTATTTGTGTTTCAGTTCTGAGAGAAATTCTTCCTGTACATTTGGTGATTTGCAAGGTCCTTTGTGATATTTGTTGATAAAAGGTGCTTTGTAAAATATCTTTGCTACCATATGGCTTCTTCATGTTCCCAATTCAAATCCACTGGGAAAAATCCTCTCGACAGCATCAACAGAAGCGCATCTGGTCCACACAGTCTATGACAGAGTATTCTTTTGGTTTGATTAGTCCTTCTATGCAAGTTCAAATGTATTAGACATAAGAAGAAGAAACAAAGCTTCTCAAAAATGAAATCTATGCTACGACAGGTTTGAGATATGCCAAACACTGTTCTCAGTAGAGACCAGCTTTTCAGATTTTGAAGGGTTTACTCAGAGTGAAAACCACTTGTAAGGGCACTGCTTACAAACCATCTGGACTTTCAGGTCAGTAGTTTGCTGCAGAAATGCTCTAGACATGCATATTGAAGGACAGCATGATAGATTTTACTAAGTTCTTCTTTTCCCTTATTGCTGACCAGTGGTTGCTGAGACAAAGCAAGTGATGACTACTAAAACAGCGATGTTCTGTGTTGCTTTCAGATGAAGGAAACAAGGACTCTTACCCGTGGGATATGCTGACTGTCATGCCTGCAATGCAGGCAGAGTTTTCTTCTACTGCTTACAGAAAAGCATGCCAAATTTGTGTCAGTGATTCTTTCCATTGCCGCCTCTTGCAATCTGAAAACATTTTCAAAATAAAAATGACAATGCCAGTGAGAATGAACCTTGACAGCAGTATAATGAAATGCGTGGGAGGAAGCACTCAATCTGCAGACTTTGAAAGAAAATTTAATTCCACCTCCAGTCCTGCAAGATGTGGTATTGGACCAAGGACTTTCAGTACAAGTAGCAACAGCCTACAGTCTAATTCACGCATGGTGAAAATAATGCCTTCTGGTGCATGCAATATTAATACTCCAGGGTTTTCTCCATCTGTTTTCATGTATGCTTAAAGTGTACCTCTTTGAGGCAGGAAGTGACTTTGTTTCATGCATTTTCTGTGCCTAGCACAGTCAGACACATTCCAAGAGGACATAATCGCTACTGTAGTACAAATAATATTTTTTTTTTTTTCTCTTGAGGAAGTCACCGAAACAAAAGAATTGTATCATTCCTAGGTGTATAAACTGCTTTGTCAAATGAAGTTTTGGTTTATTTATTTATTTAAAAAATAACTGAATGCAAGTATAAAAATTATCTCATTACTTTGCTTTAATGAAGGTCCCAATTTTCACATAGTATAACCTGTGTAAATCTACTGACAACTGTATCAAACAACATCAGCAGAAGAGACTTTCACTACTGGTGGGAATATATAAACAATAATCATGGTACATGTAATGAAGGTGGAAAAAGAAACTGGTCTCCCTGACAGCTCTCAGTTCTAAGGGTGCATGTCACACATGATTCATAGAGCATGATTTCTCTCAACTGAAACCTCGGCCCTGGCAGAAGCATCCATGTATTTGACCCTGAGCACTAAGAGGCTGGACTGCAGTTGTACAGCTGTGTTGAGAGGAGCATTCCTATTTGCAATCCTGCAGCAGCAAAGAAGGTGACTCATGATTACATTGGTGTGGGTCTACAGTGTTTCAGGTGAAATTTTTGTAAGACAGATGTATTAATGACTGAAAGGAACCAAGAAAGGTGAGATGAACTTCAAACTGCTTCAAGTGAAAAAAGGGATGGTTGTTGGTTTTGGAGAAATTCCGTAGGCTTTTAAATATAAAATTAGAGGATTTAATGACCCTTTGTGGACCTTAGGTGTTAACTATATTAAAAATGTGGAAAGATTAAAAAGTAGGTGCACAAAAGTTGTCTCTATAAGAGCAATTTCTAGAAGGAAAATTTGATCCAAGGCTGCCTTTCCCCCCCCCCCTCTTAGTATACTGAGTGCCCTCAACAATAAATTCCAAGCTATTACTTTTTTGCTTATGAATAGGTCATAGATAAGAAATAGATTAAACCCCTGTCTACATATTTATGTATCATTTCTTGTCCTGCCAGCAACCTGCACTTTCTGAAGTGAGTGGTGAGCATTTTCCCAGCAGTATGTCCTGTAAAGCTGAGGACAGGAACAGACATCTTGTTTACTGCTCTGTTGAAGTAGGTTTGTGTTTGACTGATCTGAGAGGGGTATTTCATTACTCGTTGGGGAAGCTAAGATGTGTCTTTGTGTGATGAACATCTCTTTCAAACGTATTTTATAAAATATTCTGTCCTGGAATAACTTTGGTAAAAGTGCTTTTGCAAAGAGAGACTCCCAAAGGAGGTAGGAAGGCAGTTGGGAAATGAAAGTTTCCTCCAAGAAACATTCAAGTGATTTTTTTTGTTTTCCTTTAAGATTTCTTTTTGCCCCGAATTAAGATAAAAACCCAACAGGTCACAGTCTGTCTTGGGGTGAAAACTCTGTTTTAGGAGAAGCAGGCTGGAAGTTTTGGTGCTTCTTTAGCTGCTAAGAGGTAGTATAGCTGCCTGCTGGGAATGACTTATTTCTCAAATTCCATGCACTTCTTTCTTACAAGTGCTTTTCAGCTCATGGTATATTTCTTTCACTGAAATTTTGACCAACTTAGGTAGTTAGCCAGCCAGGGATATGATTAGGAACGCGAGCAAATGTGAGTGTGAGTAAAAGGTTGCAATGCCTCTCTTCACTAAGAGAATTTTCAAGTTGCTTGGACTGTAAGGAATCACGCATTTCAGCAAATTCCTAAAAAGAAGTCCCTTCTGTGAGTCGGGGAAACTGGCACTTTTCCTTCAAGGAAGACTAGGAAACTGTTGTCACTCTGAAGCGGTGCGGGCTTCACTTCCTTGGATTCCAGAGAGAGCGCTGTGTTGGGTCTGTCCGCCTGGCTGTCCGTGCGGGACTCCGCGGGGAGCGGCGGCCGGGCCGGTTCCCGGCGGTTCCTCGGCAGCCCCACAGCCAAAGCTGGTGGTGCCTCCCTGGAAAACATCTAAGAAAGGGCAAAATGCCGCAAAGGTGGTGAGCAGTGAGGGGAAAAAATAATGTGGGAAAGAGCCCTGCGACCTCCGAGGTCGGAGAAGGGAGAGGGAGGAGGAGTTGCTCCAGGTGCCGGAGCGGGTATCCAGGATGGGAATTGGAGGGGGCTCCCTCAGGCAGCCAGCAGGTTCCCTCACGTCTCCGACGAGGAGATGCAAATGTCTTTCTAGCACTTGCTGGTTACAAACCATGGGAAAAGTGTATCTCGGTCATGGGAGAGCACATACTTTTCTGAAGGGAATAATGTGTAATTTTACTGTAACTTTTTCATATGTATGTTTGTATTTTAAATCTGCTGAAACAAGAAGGAAGAGTGGTTGCTCAGGAGACAGAAAATACAAAAATATTGATGATATTTAATTCTTGAGCATGGGTCATTCACTTTTTAGTCATAATGCTTAAAGCACTTCGAGTCTGAAAGGAGGGATAACCTGACCATTCCCACTAGGCATTGCCAAAAAATCTCTATCGGGAGTTTTTCCAGAAGGGGAATTCACTGCCCGTCAGGCTACAGAGCGGGAGAGCCCAGGCACTGATCACAGCCTGCAACGAAAACACAAGCCAGTGCCCTGTGCTAGAAGTGAGATGGATTCCTTAGGTACAGTTTCTGGTCACTGGCCTGAGTATAAATACCCCTCTCAGCCTCTTATTTCATTTTCCAGAGGCAGCATAATAATTATCCACAGTTTGTTTCTTTTAATAGTGAAAACAAATATTTGCGGTCTTCTTTGTGTAGTACAATGTTATGTCTGATACAGCTGAACAGAATGCAACAGGAATTTGCTTTTCTGGTATTTGTTAGGGCATCTAGTACCCTTTTCAACACACACATGGAAGCATATTGATGGTTTATGCTGTACTTAACAATGCTGGGAAATGCAGAACTTTTTTTTTTTCTTCATATTTGTGTCATGTATTTTCCTGCTTTCCTTTAAGCAGTTTGAAATCTTGTATAGGAGGTCAGGTAACTTACATGGCTTGCATTCTGGGCAAAAAGAGCAAGTCCTCTAATGCTACCACAGTGAGATGACTGGGACTGCCAAGCAGCATGTCTTTCTGGGCGATATGCTCACAGACTTAATGGTTATATGGAAGCAATTTGGTGATTATAGAGAATTTCTTTAATACAATTCCTGTAGCTTCTTACAAGATCACTGAAATATGTTCTTACTTTAGGTTCACTCCCTTCTTCCCCCATTATGGATTTGAGGAAGGAGTTTGTGTGACTCTAATATTGTCCTGTGTGATATCATTGAAAGGATACAGTTTTGCTGCACACTACTCAGATAAGGAAGGACCACCAGTGGTCCACAGCAAAAAGTGGCTAGATACAAGACACATGTACCAACTAACTAGTCCTTTCTTTTAAGAGAATGATACATGTTTTCTAATGCCTGATATTTTTCTTAAGTGGTTGATGAGTATGCAAGATGGATAGGCAGAGGTGATACCTTATATTAGGCAGATTAGTTGGTTGAGAGAGAAGAATTTTGGGTACATAAAAAGTTTTAAGGACCATGTGTCTTGACAACGTGCTTCCCCTCCCCAGCCCCCCAAGCTTTATCTTTTGTTTTGATGCAAGAAATCAGCTTTCTTGGTCAGTAACCCCAAGATGTGAAGCAGCATGCCTGGGAGCTATGTCCAAAGCCTTTGCTGTCTCCTTTTGTGGCTTCCAGCCCTGTGTTTGGTCTTGGAGGAAAAATTTCGGAGCATCACAGCAGGCAAATGTAGTTCACACTGAGAGGTCTTGAGAGCCCTCGAGCTTTTTAGGTGAGAATTTCTTCCATTCTGCAGCTCCTGCAGAATTTAACACAGGATAGGCCTGAGGAATCCTTTCTGTGGCATAGAAATGGGACAGATCTGTGCTATCTCTAGTTTGCTTCAGGAAGGTTGGTCCAACTTCCCAGGCTGTTTGTGAGTAGGCAGGGTTTGACTACCTGCCTCTTCCCAGGGCGTGTCTAGTAAACTGTTTATGGGGTAGATGGTCCAACCAAATAACTTTAAAGGTTAGTGTTATAATTCAAAGTATCACAAAAGATAAGGTACTTTCTCACCTAGCAAAGCTTCCTACTTCTTTTAATTTTTTACTGATTTCTGGTGTGCAGTTACAATCTTAAATTCCGTGTTACTATTCACCTGAGTATATGCTGTTTGACATAAACAGGGATTGTAGAATCAAGTCCTCATCTGAATTATTGAGAATACACATTTGTATAAATCAATTACAGTCACTGGTGATGAACCAAAATTCTTTCTGTTTTTCCATGTGAGAAGAGAGAAGGTGTGGTTTTGTTTGTTTGGTTGGTTTGTTTGTTGTTTTTGGTTTCGTTTAACTAGATGTTACAGCTCTTACTTGTACCCTTGGTAATTTAATTGAACTTAACCAAACTGAGATCTCATCAGGCCTTAACTGTGTGGTTAGAGCATAATTAAAATAAGCCATCAAGCAAGAACTAAAAGCACATTTCTATGTACCCCAGTACATGGGGTTCATAAAGACATAGAATCCCTAAATGTTTCAGCACGAATTAGTCTGGATTGGGTGCTTAAGTAGAGAAAGGTTGCCCTGTGGTAATGCACAGTCATAAGAAATTATTCTCTAAACATTTTGGTTTTAGACTGCAGCTGGCAGTTAATCTTCATTTGCAACCTACCCTTTCTTAGGGGGCTTTGATCAGTCAGGGACGTTATGTAGTTCTGTGTCACATAGCCTGAGGTTTTTTCACATGCCTGCCTCTGCAGGGTAGACCAATCTGATTGCAACTTCTAAATTCAACACTTAGGAAAATTGTTGTATAACTACAGTAAAATGTCTAATCTCCCTTTGCCCTAAGGTGGCACACATGGCTGGATCCTTGGTGAGTGCAAAGCAGTTAAATTGAAGGCAGTGGAAATTTTGCCGCTCTATACCAGCTGAGAGTCCAGGCCAAAATATATATGGAAACCATAAATCCTCTGCTATGGTTTCTAATATTTTATGGTATTTTACTATTTTTTTTCTTACATATGCCTCTACAGTAACTTCTGATTTGTATTGTCTTTGTATTTGTATTTGTATTTGTATTTGTATTGGGTAACAACAGGACTGAGCTTTTCTCTCAGCTTACATAGATAGATATATATCCAAGAGTAATTCCTGCTTTTTGCAGTAGGAAACCAAGGAAAGGTGTAAGAATCCACTTGTTTTTTGGAAGATATACCTGAAGACAGTGGAGTGGACTGGGCTCTGGCTGCCACTGGGACTGATCTGGTTTATCAAGGCGCCTGTGGTTGTTCTGGAGCACGGGAAGGTGAGTGGACTAAGTGTCACACCACAGCCAAACACTGTTGCTGCAATGACTCTGCTGTGTTCAGAAACTGCAGTCCTGCTCTTCTCACTGTCAGTTCAGTGAACTGAGTGGGGCTGAATGTTTTTTCCCACCTTCACTACAGCTCACTACAGTGAAGACAAGAGCAGAATGTGCTGCCTGCAGCCAATAGTTAACAGCACCCACAGCTTAGGGGCAAGAGACAGCTGAAATTCTAGTGAGTGACCTGGCTGCCTGAGGGAATTCCTGAGATTATGGAAGGGTTTTGAGATTAAATACGAGGCAGGAGTTGAGATTACAATACAGTAATCTAAACATGGTTGAATGTGCCTAGGAGGTTAAAATTAGCATTTACTTGCACTGGTGGTATCTTATTTTGTAACTCTGAGAGGAAATCATTCAGTGAGAGTAGAATTGCAGCAGTTAAATGGCTGGCAAATGTTAGCACTTTCAAGACCTTCGGTTCTGCTTTTCTTCTTCCTACCTGCTGGATCTAAAGTACCTTTTCAACTACCAAACTGTAACCCACAGCAGTTCTGTGTTAGCATGTTTGTTGATACTTCTAGAAATAAAATAAGGGAATTTATGTAATCTTTAAGTAAACAAATTTTCGAGCTATAGATGTTGCTATATATTGAATGCATGCTAAAACACCACTGAATAATAAACACTGTATGTTTTTATATCTTTTTATCTATCTATCTATCTATCTATCTATCTATCTATCTATCTATCTATATCTATCTATCTATCTATCGGTATGATTTACTATCCATTCTCATTTAATCATGACTATTAAATATTTATCTGAAATAGAAAGGATGTTTATTGCAATGGGAATATTCTGGAGGTGATTTGTTAAGTTTTAAATAAAACAATTATTCAATAATTCAGATAGAGTAATTATTTTATTAAGTAATAATACCATTGTATTTATCTTAGTATCCAATGAAATCCTTCCTATGTTAAGTGATACAGATTCTTTATCATAAATAACTCTGTAAGCAGTGATGCTGAGATTAGCTCAGTTGGTTAGAGCATGGTGCTGATAGCACTAAGGTTATGGGTTTGATCTCTGTACAGGCCATTCACTTAGGAGTTGGACTCGATGATCTTTGTAGTTTCTTCCAACTCAGAATATTCTGTGATATCTGTGAAATGCAGTGTGGTTTGGGGATGCCTTGTAGAAGTGTGCCCCTGGGAAAGCCAACACACCTGTGCTCCCACCAGGGGGCAGGATGAGACAAAAATTAAGGAGCGTTAACGCGAAAACCCAACAGCACAGCTCTTAACCTCCCCCCCCCCAACTCCCCAACTTCAGTTTTTGCAAAAGCACAAGCTCTGCGGCTGTATGACTATCTAAGTGAAAGCAAGTCTTCTGGTTCTTTGTTTTCTGTTTGTTGGTTTGGTTTTTGGGGTTTGTTTTTTTTTGTTTTTGTTTTGTTTTTTCGAACAGGAGTTATGTAAACAATGCTTGTCTTCTGCTTCAGTGAATATATATATCACTGCTTCTGAAATACTGTACATCCTCACAAACAGAAGTCCTATGATCTATTTACAGAAGCATTTTTAAACTATGTAAAGCTATATAATAAATCTGTTTGTTTCACATCTTATATAAAACAGTTATGCTTTAAATGCCCTCTGCAGCATTTTAGCTATTATTTTTCTTAAACTCAATTTGAAGATAATCCTGAACACTACAATTCAGGACTGCAGCATTATATTGTTCTCTGTAAAAACAACATAGTAAAAGCCTGAGGCTTATGTCATGCCCAATTACAGAAGAACACCGATGTCTTAAGTGTTTCTTGTATCTAGGAATAATGCTGAAGACAGCCTACTTTCTAAGATATTGCCATGACCCACTTGTGCCATGATGGAAGAGACCAGTGACTGAGGCCTGTTTAACCTAACCATAAGTCATGCTTAGCTGTGAGGAGCAAAATCCAATGAAATGGCTAGATTTGTTGATAACAGTGGATATGCTTGTAAGGAATGCTGTTCATCATTAATTAAAGCTTAATCCAGATGATTTGAGTACTCTGAGCAAAAAATTGTGAAAGACTTTTTAGTAATTACACCAAGAGAATTTGATATCTGTAAAAGGTGAGAATCATCTGAGAATAGAAATGTGTCAACTAGTTACCAGGACACTAGGAACCCACAGCTGAAGTGTGAAGTTTGTAGCTGGTATTTACAGGTTGCTAACAGCCATAATTTTACATGTGTGTTACCAGAGTTACAAATTACCAGGCACCAAAAGCCATGATGAGAGTAACTGAATTTTTCATCCTATAATTAAAGACTCCAATAACTTGAGCATATCTGCAGCTTTTGTTTTTCATTTAAATTTTATATGTTGTTGTTGCATTTGGCTTGAGAGGGAAGTTATTCAGGTCAGTCAAGTGTGTCAAACAGGTGGTGAGAATAAATACAAACAAATGTGGAAGGTTTGAATGCTCAGAGGTGTAAATAACTGCATGGAGACTGGCTTATAGAGTTTCTTACCTATCACTTCTGAATTAAAACTATGAATCTCAGCATTGTGCTCTGCCCTGTCAAAGCTTAAATGACAGCTTTAGGTGGTGGTTGATTGTTTTAAAGAATGCATTTAGAGGAAGTGACTGTAGTATAGGAGTCAAGTAGCACCTCTGTTGCAATGGCATGTTTGTGATCATCTGCCAATTCTCTTCCAAAGCTATCAGAGACTTAGACTATGTTTCTTCTATGTATACTTCTGATTTTTTTCTCATTTCAAAAATCTGAATTAGAGGGAAAAAAAATTAAAACTTCAGCATCTGGAATGCTTCATAACCTGTATGTGTAAGAAATTATACTTTTGCCTTTTACACAGGCATGTCATAGACTCATGAACTCATGCAGGTTGAATGAGACCCAGGACTGAGTCCAACTCACTTCTCAGAGCAGGATCTGTACTGGGTTCAGCATTGTGAAAACACCCAGATCTGGAGACTTCCTGGGCTACCTGGACAACCTGTTCTACTGCTTCATGTACTATCACTGTCAAAAACTGTTTTCCTGATGAGGTCAGAGCATTTCTATTTAGTTTATATCTGCTGTTTCCCATCCTCCTGTCAAGCACTTCTGCAAAAAACTTTTATCTTCCTAAGAACCTTGTTGCAGGTATTGAAAGGCTCTGTTAAGTCACCCTAAACCTTCTATATCCATGCTGTGAAGGTGAATGTTTGTATTTCTTTATTTTCACCATGACTATGACACTAACATAACATGATACCATCTTTAATTATTTTTTATACATTTGGATGGAATCCAAGATACTCTTAAAGTTTATGGATCACATTATACTAAGTTCCCCTGAAATAGGCACAAATAATTAGACTATTTTAATATAAACGTACAATGTATCTGGATGTATAACATATGGGCATGTATTACAATATTAATATATAAAAATTCAATATATTTTAAGGAAGAAAGAAATGAAATTTTTAAGTCTGTAAATCACATATATATATTTATTTCTAATAGCTGTCAACTGCTTTAAGCAA
This sequence comes from Formicarius rufipectus, assembly GCA_013399695.1. Lineage (NCBI taxonomy): Eukaryota > Metazoa > Chordata > Aves > Passeriformes > Formicariidae > Formicarius > Formicarius rufipectus. The sequence continues at coordinate 1,246,224 of VXAU01001554.1, read as the reverse complement.
TTTTTGTACTACTGTGCTAAAACTTCTTCTGTATTGGAGAAAGCAGGGGTATTGAATTTGAGGGTGAAGGCTTCTGTCCAAGTTCTCCATACCTCCAAATTGTCTCAAACTGAGATGGTGACCTAATGACATCCTTGTCTTCCTGAGTTGCCTGCCCCTTCTTTCAAAGGTCATAAACTCCTTTTTTCCACTTAAGTTCCTGTAAAAGCTTCCTGTTCACCAGGCCAGTCTTCCTTGCTGGCTCGTCTTTTGGCACACAGGGATGACCTGCTCCTGCACCTTTAAGAGTTCCTTCTTAAACTATGCCCAGCCTTCCTGGACCTCTGTTTTTAAGGGCTGTTTCCCATGGAACATTGTAAACCAGTATCCTGAACAGACTGGAAAGTCTGCATTCTGAAAGTCCACGGTAGAGGTTTTGTTGACCCCCTTCTTCTCTGAGAGTGTAAAACTCAATCATTTCATGGCCGCTATGCCCAAGATGGTCTCCCACCACCACATCTCCCACCAGCCCTTCTCTGTAAACAGCAAGTCCCTTGTGGCACCACCCCTTGGAGGCTCCCTAACCAGCTCTGTCAGCAAGCAGTCTTCCACACACTCCAGGAATCTTGTCTACAGCCTCCTCTCTGCCATGGGGAGTTTCCAGCAGGCATCTGGCAAGTTAAAGTGTCCCACAAGAACAAGGGCTGGCAATTGTGAACCATCAGCCAGACTCCTATAGAGTAGTTCTATAGTTACAGAGTAGTTCGATAACAGACTCCCACCGGGATGTCTTCATGGTTATTAATATTTTACTATTGTTACTAGCATTTACTATTAATACAATTACTATTATACATTATATAATGTATCATATGAAATATTACTGTTACTGTTATTTAAATTACTGTTGTAATAACATTTTACTATTATTTCACTAATACTGTAATCATGTCAACATCATAAGTCAACCCCTCAAAAAAGAATCAAAACATTTATTAAGATTATTATTTTCTTTCATTTTTGCTTATAATTATGTTTGTTTCATATTTTAATCTTTCCCCACTGGCTACTGGAGTTAAAAGCTTAACAATGTCTGCTGATGCAGCAACTTAAAGGGCTCAAAATAGAGGGGCAATGAGGTACGCTCTGAGTACTCCATTTTAAAAGGAATGAGTTAGCAAGGAACAGATGAAGGCCTGGGCAAATTGAAAAAGGTACTAAAGGCAAAAATTTCCTCAGGCATATTACTATGCCCTAACTTTCAGAGGTTTAAATATCTGCACAAAGTGGAAGCCAGAAACAATGCTTTTACTAATTTTTTTTTTCTCCAGTAGAACAAACCAGAAAGTGGATTTGTGTGTGGGAATTTCACAGTTGGCTGAAACACAAAGTCAGAAGTTTTCAGCTAAAAACAGTTGTCAAAAAACTGATTTTTTTTTTAATCAACTGCAGAGACAGTTCTGTTTTGTCAGTGGTTTATGTCTCATTTCCCTCTCTCAGGATGTCCAAGGTGGGACGACGTGGTGATCCTTAAATGGTAGCATGAGGTTCACAGTGGGGCTGCACAGGATGCTCTGGTAGAGGCCAGAGGAATATCTGATTGGTCTGTTTTTCCACATCAGATCATAAGCTGAAACAAGAAGTGTATGAACTCATACATATGTACTTACACACAGGGCAAATATTGTTCAGTTGTGTGACAGTGAAATACTATTGCTAAAGTATCTTAAATAATAAAGGCATGTCCAAACTCTGAATTATAAAACTCATCTAATTCAGTTTAGTGAACCAGATCTGTGAGGTTACCCTGAATACAACAGGTCATAACCTTCCTAAGATTCAGTGGTAAGTATAAATCAAGAGAATACTGAAAGTATACTTGCTGTTGTCATAAATGCAAGTAGTTCTCGAAGATATTTATTTCAGTGACCAGACCTGCATATGATGCTTCTGTATATTTATGTTTTAAAGGTAAGTTTTTGAGTAATTGTCAGAATATGAAGCTATTTAAGCCAATCAGCTAATAAGCAGGTATTCAGAAAGTTGAAAAAAGACTACGTATGTTTAATCTGCAATTTCTGATGAATCAAATATCATGATCTTGAATTCTGAATAGAATTCTGAATATTATTTATATTTCTGTAATGTATAAGATTTCTAATTAGATAATTACTACAGACACTAAATGGCAGTGTCACAGGAACATTTGATTAACAAGTTGAATGAAATGATTATCTTTCTACTGAAAACTGCCAGAATGAAACCAGCATACATTTTCTATATAAAATATATACAGTAGAATTGAATTTTTTTTTTTTTGTTTCTTAATCCATGTATTATTATTCTTTTGATGTCTAGACCATATTTTATAAAATAACTTCTTAGTGTGTTGTTAATTCAAAATAATTGCTGGAGAAACTAAGAGATGAATGTCAAAGTATATAACTACAGTGGTAGAAAGATCAGCATGAGATTTAATATATGGTATTGTGAGTTGCTGTTCCCAGTGAGCAGATTCTGATGAGATATGTTGTTGGTGTCAGAAGTTGGGGAAAAATTATGCTGCTTATGCATCTTTTTTTTGGTCTAATGTAGCTGCTTCCAGGAATGAGAGAGGTGAAAGATGTTGAGTCCATAGCGGTGATGGCAGAAACATGATCTATCCTCACCTATGTTGTCTACATAGAATTGACTAAGGTGTGTTGGATGCAATTCACCTTTTTTCTAAAGTTAGTTATAATACAGAATTTTGAATCAGTTAAGATATTTTGTGGCAAATGTCAACTTATAGGAAAAAATGAAATAGTGAACTTAAGAAGAGATGTAGATGTAAAAATTCTCCTTGATTTAATTGTAGTTATGACAGTAAATTCAAATTTCTTACAAAGCCCTTCACAGATGTACTGCTTTTTCATCTGAGAATCTCAAGAGTGCTAGAAACATTAATTAATTAACTTTCTTAATAATTCTGTGAAAGAAGATTGGTAATTATTATGAGATACTCATTTTAGAGTGGTAAGACAAGGCACAGAGACATTAGGTAATAGACGTAATGTTAAATACTTTGGTGGCATCTTAAGCAGTTACAGTGAGAATTCTGACAGATAGAAGTGGGATCTGAGAACAATCTAAAAAAATAGCCACCTTCAGGATATCTTAAATTGAGAACAAGAAATAGTTTTTCTTGTCTTGATACTCTTGTTCTTTTAGCTACTGGACCTAAAAACTGTCAAGCATGAGCTGAACAGCAATCTGGATTTCAGTAGCTATCAGAAGACGTAAATGCAAATGTCTCTTATGATGAATTAACTTCTATATGATAGTTTTCTAAACTTTGTTGGATCAAAACATTCCAAGGGAGTTTTGGCTTCTCAAGTGTTTTTCTAGCATTTATAGTAAAGATGATGAGTGCAGCTAATGACTTATGTAGTAGTAGGCAACATTTCATCAAAGAAATCTTTGCTTTAGAGCAGTGGCTTGAGGAAGCCTAAGCCATTGTTTTTAATCCTAATGTTGATACTACTATGAACTGTCTATATTTTTCCTGATGTGGGAACAATATACAGGAAAAAGTGTACAAGAATATATGGAATCTGATGTGTTTTATTGAAGATGAACCTCATAGTTAGCACTCAGAACTCACATGAGGGTAAACTGCATCCTACAGAAGGTGCATGGAGAGGAAAAGCAGCTCCAAAAATACCCGTAACACAGCTAAGAATAATTATTCAAATTTATTGTTATTTTCAATGGCAGCTATTGTTATACTGAAAAGAGATAAACCGGGCGATGATTTCTCCTTAGGTGCTTGTGTTTGAGTTTTGAGTTGATGTTTTGACTTGCTTCCTTTGTCCCCTTAGCTACAGGCAGGTTGTAAATGCCCAGCCATAGAAGGGAAAAAACAATCTCTGTTTCTCTTCATATCTGTAGACTGATTTTGGAGTAAGAAGACTTGTAATTTGGGAATAGTCATCTGCAGGTTCAGTAGGCAAAAAACACAATGCAGGCTGTACAGTTTGCAGGGAGGGCAAACTGTGGCCAGGAGGAGAAAGAGGGAGTACTATACACCTCCAATATACATGGGCTGTCATTAATTGGAAGATTATGAGGGAATAGAATTCAGTAGATTTCCAGATTATCTTCACTAAGTCCCCATGTTGAGCACTATCTTTCCATTTCTGAAAGAGAAATGGTTGGTATATCAGTAGATTCTCACTGTTTGTGAAGGTCTGAAGAGCTGCATATTTGCCCTTGTCAAGGTGCCTTCCACTGTATTCAGTTCCTCCTTTCCTGGTTTGATGTGGCTGTTTCAGAGCCCTTCAGCTGTGATTTCACACGTCTCCTTTTCTTCTCAGCCTCATCAAGGTGTGAATTAGAACAGTCTTTATTAAATACCCTATGATGTTATGATATGCCTCTTCATACCTTATGACTAAGGGAGAATGCTTCTGTGTGTGGAAAAAAATGCAGTGTGGATGCAATGTGCTGCTTCCTCAGGACAAAGGGGAATACAGGATGTGAAGATAATCTGTAGATGTATACATATTTTGGAGTAAGAATCTTCTTCATATTTCTCCCCCTGTATCTTTCATTTATTCTATAACTTCAGTGTTGTGTGTAACGTATTTTATAGAATAAATATATTTAATGTTGGTTTAACTGAGAAACTGTAGAGGAAAAAATAAAAGACATAAATCCAACAGAAAGGCTATAGATATCTCTTGGCTTGCAGATATCTTCTTCATGCTGTTTCCATGGAAATTATTTATAGTGCCTGGAGGGAGTGAAGTGCAGGTCACAGATCTGCAGAGCTACAGTAGGCTTTCAGCCCAGTTAGGCAGAATCTGACAACAACAAATGGGAATGTCTTTGAATGGAGCTCTTCTGCTTTCATAGGAAAATGTAATCTCTTATAAAAATGTGGCTTTGAAAGAAAAATATTAATCTCTGTGGCAGTTTGGGGTGGAAATGGAACCAAGAGCTGTCAGTTTTCATCATGAAAACAGCTTCAAACTCTTTTCCCTCAATTCCCCCTCCCCTTGCTGCTTGAAGTCATTAAGGGATTCATCGCATTTATTAGAGCAGAATTCTAAGTAGCATTTCAGATAATCACTGTGTATTCCACTTTGGTTAATTATTTTACTTCTTGAATGTCTACCTGGGATATGCTGAAACAGACATGAAAGTCAGATCTGGCAAATGCTGTACACATTGCAAGTCATCAAGGAGCATATTCTGCATTTTATTTACATAAAAAAACTATTTTTTATAAAATACTAAACATTTATGGAACATTTTTAATATTATGTTTATGTATAATACATATATGTGTATTTTTTCCCTCCTTAAAGCCTTCCAAATGTTATATAACAATTTGTGTGATAGCTTTTTGCAGAAATGAATGCTTTGTATGAAGACTTTGTGGAGGGATGTACAGATATATGGACTGTAATTTGAATGAAGAGTGTCATTCTTTCATTTTGTCACAAATTACTCAGCAGTATTCTTTTTAAGGAATTTGAAACCAAAAGAAATTTGCTATCTTCATACTTAACAATTTTTCCACTTTTTTAAAAGAAAGTAATTTGTTTCTTACTCTCCTTCTCAGTTTATTAGAGAATAATACTCCCTGTACTCTTGAAAGATTAGGATATGCCATAGCCTACCTGTGGCCTATGCAGGCTCTCTGTGAACCAGATACTGTGGAACAAGTTATGCTATAAAAATATGTGACTCGGCATTGTTTTCTCCATTTTTCTTGGAGAAATGCAGGATGTTCAATATAACAATGTCACTTCAGAATGACCGTCTGTATTCCAGGAAAAGAGTAAGTGCAGGAGTATGATAATGAAATTAAATGTCCTGATAATTTATTTTTTTTAGGATTTTTGCACTAGGAATGTTAATATTTCTCGTTTGACTTTGCTCTCATTAATTTTTGAATTCTTGTAGATACTGTTGTACAGTGCATTTCTGGTAGTTACTTCAAAATGTAAATGACTGAATACTAGTGATCATGGTGAAGTGTTTAACTAGCTACTCTGCATAACAAGCTAGATTTAGATTGGTGTAGCCACAAGCCATGACTTTAGATCTCACTTGCAATGATTTTGCAGCTTTAGTTTAGTATCTGAAAAGTTATACCTACCATAATGTGATACACTTTACTGTAACTTCTTAGACAAATGAACTGTGAAAATCAGGACATATTGAAGTTATTGAAGACAGGACGTGTCTGCTGGTTATATCAAGCAAGTAACTTCTGTGGTGTCCTAAATGCAGGGACAAGATTCATTATTGCAGATGAATCACAGAATGAGTAAGATTGGAAGGGACCATAGTGGGTCATCTGGTCCAACCTCCTTGCTCAAGCAGGGTTATTCTGGAGCACATGGCACAGGATTTTGTCCAGACAGTTCTGGAATATCTCCAGTTAGGGAATCTCCACAACTTCTCTGGGTAGTCTGTTCCAGTGCAGTAAAGTTCTTGTTCTATTGTTTGGCATCATTGAAAACAGCCTGGCTTCAACCTCTTGACACCCTCCTTTCAGGTACTTATGGGCATTATGAGTCCCTCTCTCATTTCTCAACGCTGAACAGGCCCTACTCCCTCAGCCTTGCTATGTAAGAGGGATGCTCCAGTCCCTTAGTCATCTTTGTTGACCTCTGCTGGATTCATTAGAGGAACATCATGTCTCTCTTGTCATGAGGAGCCCAGACCTGGACACAGCTCTTAATGTGGCTTCACTAGTGATGCAGATAGGCAGGATCACCTCCCTTGACCTGCTGCTCATTCTAATGCACCCCAGGACACCCTAGGCCTTCTTGGCCACAAGAGCATTGCTGGCTCATAAATGGCTAGTTGTCCATCAGGATATTCAAGTCCTCCACAGACCTGCTTTCCAGCATGTTTTTCTATAGAATGGGAAGTTTTTACCATTCTAAAACTCTCTAGAAATGAAGAGAAAATTACTTACTGATCTCTTTCTTTGTCTTCCTTTGGCTGACGTAGTATAATATGAGCTCATATAGTTTGTGTGTCTCTACTTCTCACATAAGAAAAAAAGTATTGAATTTCTGTTTCCATACCAGTGTTGCTACAAGTTCTCTCTCTTTCTTTCCCCCAGTTCAACTTTCCAATATCTGTTAATTGTTCTTTTTTTTTTCTTTTTCTTTTAATGCGGTAGATACTCTTCAAATTAGCACAGTGTTTCTAATAGTTCAATTAGGTATACCTCTCAACCACTCAGGTGTAAAAATCTTAGAGCTGACTGCTGGCTGGAGATTAAATATTAACCACAATCTAGAAACTCAGCACTCACCTCATTAATCAGTTTAAAATCATCTGTCATAAAAAAGATGCAATATGTGACATCACTTTTTCCCCCTTTGGCATCTACCAAACTCTTAATCTCAGAGAAATGTGAGAAATATGTTATTAAATTCAGTAATTTTGTGGCCATACTTTTGTCAGTTTGGATATCCTGGCTGATAATTATTAAATAGCTTCTATTAAAATAAGCTCCATTAGAAATCTTTTCTATATGGCAGTAAACAATTCTTTCCTTGGTGCCATTTTTTCTTGTTGAGACAAACTGTTCTGAACAGCAGTAGGCACAAAGATATTGACCCTAGGAGATGCTCTTGGGGAATAAAAACAAAACCAAAAAACCCAACAAAACAACACCAGCCTGCATGCTCCCTTGATGTACAAAATGTGTTTGGATACCCACAGTGTTGTTGAATGGATATGGAATGAAATAAATGCCCAGGAACATGCCCATGCACATTGTGGTCCATTCCTCTAGGCATAGACTGAATGCAGAAAGTAGTAAAAGTTGTGAACCTTTCCTAACTGACATGGTGAAAGGAGATTGAGTACTGAAGCTCATTCTATAGTATTAAAGTCAGTAAATGTGTATGCATTTCTAGGACATCATGCTGTTATAGACTGAATGTCAGCCTCCATCTCTCTAACTATGGACAGAAATTCAGTAGATGATAGTTTCATCAGTTGTTACCTATGGTGGTGTTATGAAAATGTAGAATACTTAACTCTCATTTGGTTTTACATTTATGGAGAATAATTGTTATTAGAAAAAGCATTGATATGCCATTATGGCTGGCTGCACAGGGCACACTTAGGTATTACAATATTCATTCTTGACAATCAGTATCATACTTAGATCCATACTGATCCTTTTCCATAGCTATTAAAATAATCCTTATTTTTCTTCACAGCAAGCAAGAAGAACTACTTCACTTTTTGAGATTTGTTAATGTACTACTTATTTTTGTGTTCTTTGAAGCTGTTTCTTGGTGAGAGAAGACTTAAGCCAATGACAACCTTCTGAAAAAGAAATTTTTAAAAGAACATTAATCAACAATATTGGTTTTGTTGCAGGTCTTTTTACAGACTGGTCCCACAATGTAAAAAATCCTTTCTTGCTTTTGCAATGGAAATGAAGTAATACTGTTTTCTCACTGTTTTGCCCTCAAATTCCTATGCATATAATTTCAGTGGTAATTTGCTACTCACTTGCTTATTCTTCTGATCTACATAAATCCTGAATATAAGCAGTCAGAATCCAGAATATGTACCCTAAGAGAAGCTCAGAAATATTATTTCATAAGGATGAAAAAATATTTTAAGCCTATGAGATCCTTCTATTTTGATAGTATCCCTATTCTTTCAATTCTATACCAATTATATTTGTGTTTATTATAATAATACTATAACAAAGCTGGGTGGTTTCAATTCCATTATCAGAATAATTTCTTTTTTACCATAGCACAACTTCTTATTTATCTTATAAATTGCTAAGAGGTAGCTTTTAATTGATAATTGATTAACAAACTGGTATCTTAGTTTAGTACCCATTATCTACTCTATGTGGAGGCTACAAGTAATGGCCTGCTAGACATCAGTGCACAGGTGTAGCTTCCCTGGTGAAAACCTTGCAATGAATAGGTTGTTTTTTTTTCCTGAGGTGCTAAATGAAGCTTAGCAATAAAAGAAGGCCACATTGACTGTGATTAGTGCAAACTTTCACAGAGACCTGTATCCACTTTCATAAAATTTTACTAGTCTAAAGAGCTTCTTTGGCTTTTGTTTTCCATTGCACCAGATTAATATCTCTGTTTTATTTCATTTCACCAAACTGAAATAAGTACCAAAAAATGTTGGATAAATGGTTTCTTTTCAGCTGAAGAACACTTGTGAGCTTACCAGCCAAGCAGAATACTACCCATTAAGGTGAATAATGCTTCTCAACTTAGTTTTGCATACTACTGTCTGCCTTTTTTTAAATTTAGACAGCCAGGCCGAGTGAGTCTTCTGAAGTACATTTCACAGAGATTACTTTATAAATTAATTTAACAAAGTTGTCCCAAATTTGTTAAGAACTCTGAGATGGATGTCCCTGATGAAATATTCAGGAGAGATTTGGTTGTTCTATGCAGTTCTCTACTAGTCATTACTGTGTGGAAGCTCTACAGAGACATAAAATATACAATATGTGAGATTTTCTTCTGGCACTTCAGCTTCACTACTCTATCTCTAGAGCTTATTTCACAGCAGCTTGTGCAGAACCATTATGAATAAATATCTACTCCTGTGTTTGCATAGCCAATTCATACAAGCACGAAGGAAAAATGATAATTCTTCTGCAGTTTACTGCACTTGTGAGAGGTACTTGCTTTTATAGTAATTATTTCATTTTTTTCTCTCTAGAATTTTAAAGTATCAGTGCAATAGTTTATACACATGAGCAAGATGATATATAATGCACACTGAATAATTCTAGACAAATAAATATTCAGCTGTCCTTGGCAGGAATGTGTATTTGAGAGGAAAAGCACGTAGTGTAAGCTGAAGTGACCACAATTACATGGATGTGCCAGTTGCCCGTTGTCCTGTTGGCACTTAAGTCTTACATTTTCTACTATAATTCCAGGATGATTATGCAGCTCTGCAGCATAAATGGCCTTGGTTGGTACCTAAACAGAGTGTATTTGCAGTTGAAACCAAATGCAGCCAGTGCTCTTGGAGTCTGTTTATGGCTGACACTGAAAACGTGGGAGAGAAGTGTGTAGACAAATTGTATAACTGCCTTCAGCTCAGATCTATAATAGTAATTACACATGGAAATGCATGACGCAGAATGATTAGTTTTTCTTATTATGACTCAAGCCTTGCTCTGGGCTTGTGCTAAGGACTGTTTTGTATGAGCTATTTGCAAATGGGTGTCTCATTTTTTGGGCTGGGAAGGCTAAATAAAGCCATTCCTTTGGGTGAAGTTGGCTATACAAACTCATGTTGTACTTGTCTGGTAATCTAACTAAGGTCAGGAAGATTTTTGGCCTTTTGAATTAGAATAGAATGTTTCAATTGGAGAGGACCTATAATGATGATCTGGTCCAAATGCCTGACCAGTTCAGGACTGGCCAAGGGTCAAAGCATGTTCTAAGGACATTGTCCAAATTCTTGGAGGCTGACAGACTTGGGGCATTGACCACATCTCTTCTTGTGCATGAACACCCTCTCAGGAAAACAGTGCTTCTTAATGTCCAGTCAAACCCTTCCCTGGCACAGCTTTTAACCATTGTCACAAGTCCTATCACTGAATATCAGGGAGAAGAGATCAGCACCTCCCTCTCCACTGCTCCTTCCCAGGAAGCTGTATAGGGTAATGAGGTCACCCCTCAACCTTCTTTTCTCCAAAGCTGGCAAGCCCGAAGTCCTTTGCGGCCCCTTACAGGATGTTCCTGGCCTTTCACCAGCTTTGTTGCCCTTCTCTGGATGCATTCCAGTCCCTTCACATCCTTCTGAAATGGTGGGATCCAGAACTGCAAAAACACTCCAGGTAAGGACCTGCTTCACCACCTAGTGGCTTCACAGTGGGAAAGAGCCTCACAACCCACCTGAATCTCTCTTTTTCTTCAGTTTGTCCCCACTGCCTCTCACTCTCCTGTATGCACCTGTGCCAAGGGCCTGGCTCTGCCTCCTCCATACTCTGCTTGCAGGTGCTGGCAGGTGGCCAGTCAACTGGAAGATATGTTTGAAGCACTATTAGTTTATTTCACCCATGTCCTTGTTGAATGTTGCATAATAGGATGTAAAACAGTATTTATATCCAACAAGAGGTACAGAAGCATCCCTGAGTATTTTTTATTTTTAAATTTCAAGCTTTTGTAAATTCAGATTTTATGGGAGGAGTAGGTATGCAGTATTTTTTCTTTCTTCCAAAACTGACTTTTAAAGCTCTTGGGGGTATGTAAAAGAAATTAAAAAGAATTAGGGGGAAAAAAAAAAACAACAAACCAAACCAAACAACAAGATACACACACACAAAAACCCCCCAAATGAAACCAAAAAGTAAAAAGCTAAGCTCTTGTTTTTCTTGGATTTGTAATTCCATTCATGCTAAGGTTCAATCTGGGTGTGAAATGTGCCCAAAAGAGTGTTGGTGAAACTCCTCTCATAACGGAGGTATTAATATGTTCACAATCAGTGAAGTCTTAATGTTTCCCTGTGATTTTGGATGTACCTGAATGCAAAGCTGACTTTTAAAAATTAGAATCTCTAGTATGCCAAAGTAATGACTGTAGTGTATTTCTGTACATTTTGACTCTGTAGATGAGTTTTTCCTCAGTAAAAAATGCACAGCAAAATAAGGAACAACACTTATTCTAGGGCTGAAATTTTTATATCTTTGATGATAAAGAATGGTATTGAATCAGAATGGGGCAAATTAATTTATGTCACACACCAGTGGCTGACTTTCTACATGAATTGCATGTATTGTTCCTCATGAATTGCAACTGTTTAAATCAGCACTGGGTGTAGTAACATGAATTTTTGAATTAATAAATAAATAAAGAGGGGAAACTGGTTCAAAGACCAAAGGTGCATTATTTTCTTGAATATGTTTGTACTTACAGGTTGGCTGTAAGGCAATATGGACTCTGGCCCATTTGAGAATTGCATTGGTAGGAAATGAATAACTGAGTCAGATGTCACAGAATATTCTTAGCAGAAAGGGTCCCACAGGGATTGTCAAGTCCAGCTCTTAAGTGAATGGCCCATACACGGATCAAAACTGTGATTTTGGCATCATTAGCACCAGACTCTAACCATCTGAGCTAATCTCAGTTAATTTAAATGGTCTTACATTTGCATTTCAAATTACTGATTCCTGGGTTTGTGGGGTTTTTTGACTCCCTCCTCCGGTTCTTTGCCCTTTCACTTTTAACGTTTTTGTTCTCCTAAGTTCCTATGATGTCTAATAAACCTGGCAATGAGAGCTCATTCCTGTAAGGAGCACAAATTATTTTCAGTAAATTAGTGTTGAAAGTGTTTCTTGAGCTAAGTAACAGCAATTTCATTGCATGTAAACAATATTAAGTAATGTTAGCTTTTCCTTTATTTGCAAGTAACAGGATAGTTTTTCAGCATAGCACTTGTACTTTGAACAACTTCTTATTCCTCTAAAATTTTGGTAACTTTCTCAGTAGGAGTAGAGATCAAATGACAGCTATAATCAGTTCAATAAAGTGCTGTGGGGGGTTATTTAGTTCACTAGCTTCTGCTTTCTGCAGTTTTTTCCAGATTTTTCCTTTATTTTACTCAGGGCACATTTCACTTTGCCTTACTTGCTGTAGTTCCTAGTTAAAGCGGATGATCTCATTTAAAATTACTTTGTTAGACTATTAAGCAGTGTCATGATAAACTAGAGTATTTGTTTTAAAATCCAGTAGCTAAAATTACTTAACAAATGCAGCTTCCATGAGAGTTAATGGAATTAAACCAGAGCTGTAACTTGACTCTCATGTCTTAGCACAGAAAAGAATTTGTTCATTTCCTTGTTCTAGCTCACAACTTAGCACTGAGCCTTTGACCTGAGAACTCTGAGCTGCAGGACAAAATTTGTGACAGGTTCAGTAGAGATGGTCATGGGGACTACAAATACAATGCTTGTTTTGGGTATTTTTTGCCTTCCTACTGAGAAATGGAGTAGTATATTACTTAAAATCCCCTCTAAGTTACAGATAAATATTCCTGTGTTATCTGAATGATAATGACCACCACTCTGACAGTATGCAGTTGCCCAGGAGTTTCTATTCTTTTCTTCTTTCTGAACCCCTGCAGTGGCCTTGCAAAAAAAAATTCTACTTCCTGCTATATTTATTTATTGAATCTCCCCTCTACTTTTAATTCTATGTGCATTGTTTTTCGTACAGATTCTATTTCTGGTTTTGGTGTTCCTTAAACTTTATCATAGACAACAAACCAGACCTGTTAGTCTTATAATGTGAATAGAATACTTTGTTCTCTCTTCTTTAAAAGGGATTCTCTTGTTACTACTGCCATTAATGATTAGATGTTAATTTTCTAACAGTTACACGTTTGCCCTAACAGAGGTGTTAAATTCATCACTATCAGCTGAATTTTTTCACTTGTTGCAAAAATAAGTAACCCAATTAGATGAATTGGATATACAGCAATACATTAACTACACAAAGTTATGAAAGAGTGGGAAAGTAAAATAGTGGCCTGTATAAGCCCCATTCCTGTATATGTTAATGTAGATTTGAGTCTCAGATTTAACCTTACCCTGCAAGAGAATCTGGCTGATTTGCTGACAACCTTCCACCAAAAGAATAAGAAATTAATATGTGCATTGTGAACATGTTTGTGTATGCAGTAAATACAGTAGTATTTGAACATTTTTTAGTTCGGTGAAAAAACCCTAGATTCATCATATGAAAAAAAGATTAACAAATTGTTTTCACACAGGAGTTGTAGATTTTCAAGGTCACGGTAGGACCTCATTGTAACTTGAATGTTCACACCTGTGCATACATGGCATTTGCTGGCCCATCTCTGGTTATTTGATTTGTACACATAAGTGCAGTCATTGTATGTATACATCAAAAGACTGAAGCAATACAAATAGAGAAGACATGCAACAAACAGCCCCTATTAATCATTTTGATGGAAGTTAAAATGGGTGGGTAGAAGATGCTCTCAGCATCTGGTCTTAGACCTGGATGCTGATTGTTCAGATGTCCTCAAATAGAGGTCTTCCTTCCAATTTTCAGCTGGCTGTGATTATACTTCTGTCATCTTTCTTTTTACTATGTGCTGATTGAAAAAAAAAATCTTACTAAATATGAAAGGAGAGGCAAGGAAAAACATCTGCTGTAGAAAATATTCTGAATTGCAGTTTAGAGAGCTTATGAATACTGTAGGCTTAACACTTGTACAAAACCTCGTGGGTGGCACATTGTCAAGTGCAGACAGCATGGTGGGAGATCCCAGTATAGAAATCTTTTTTTTTAATGGTAGTGAAAAGACCAAATAAAATTATTTGGAGGGAAAAGGCTTGATTTGAAGGGAAAAAATAACATGTTGGACACAAATTAAATTACTGCATGGATTTGGACAGGCATGACATGATTAAAAATCCATGTAGTTAATCCACCAAGTCTTTATAAAGCACATTACTGTCATGTGGGAAAATTGAACTGAGAACTTTGGGTTCTCATGAACATGATTAAATATTAACTTACAGATTTTAGATAATTGGCCTTTTATTTCTAAAATCTAAATTTCTCATGCTATTCAATGAAGCAGGAAGGATTTGAAACTTCAGCTGTGCTTTTTTACTAGTGAAATGGAGTGTTTTCTGATGCTGTTGATGTTTCCAGCTCTTTCATTAGTACTTCTACCTGGCTTTAATGTTGCTATGTCTACCAGCTGGATCCCTAGCTAATACTCAGGAAACAGTAACAGAAAGTGAGAAATGGATGATTGGGGTGAACAAAATAAATATTATAGGCTCTGACAGAATGCAAAAGATTGTACTTGTTACCAGAACACTCTTCTGATTTCCACTATAAATGATAGCTAATACATGTGTTCCAAAGACCTGCCAGCCGAATATGTTGGATTTGGAAGAGAAATGTTCCTGCCAGTTGCTGTATGCTTAGCCTGCCTGCAATTATGCTTAGCTTTTTTTCCCCTCAACAATTGTACATTTTACACAAGTGCAAAATAGAAGCAATTTTAGAGGCTTTTTATGTATAAGATGCTCTACAGGCAACTCACCTGCTGGAGATGAAATGATTCTGTATTCATGACAATTTTCTCCTCTGCATACAACATTTATTCTACAAATCCGCTATTGCAGAGATAGAGTTCATATTTACTTATGTAAGTAAAGTTGTAGTGAAAAAAAGCATGATTTTGTAAGTGGTTTAAAACAAACCAAGCAATTTTTAATAAAAACAATTTATTTACAGCAGGGCAGAAAATTCTTTCCCCATCCTATAAATAATCACTATTTAAATATTTTCTTTTTCACAATGAAATATGGACCCTCAAAAATATTAATGAACTTATATTTTGGAAAAATGCAGTCAGGAAAATTGACTTTGAAATAATTCAAATTACTTTGAAATATTGAATGCATTTCTTATCCTCATTTTATATTCCAAGATCATATGTGCAGATACAAAAGGAAATTCTAACCAAAAATAATATTTTCTGTATTTTGAAAAAGCAGCATAAGCTATTTGGATGTCCATAGATATTTTACATTTCTCTTAAATAAGAAATTTGTTAAAGTGTTTCTTTTTCACAAAATGTTTTAGCTCTGAAAATATCATGGTTTTATTGAAAATATTTAGTCAAACAATTCTCATCTACCTGCAGTACAGACTTCACCCTTGTATCCATTTCTGATCAAACCAATACTGATTTGTTTACTTCATTTTAATAAAAAAATAAAATAGGACATTTGTCATATTTTAAATTATTTCAGTAAATTGAGAAGACCCACTGTTTTACTGAGCTTTGCAGCAGTTTAGCCACCCAAACATGATAACGAAAATTTCTGTAAGAGCTTTCACATTGGCACTGTGCTGAATTATCTTGAACAAACTATGTCTATGCTGTGTACAAAAAATACCAGTGCTTGCCATATTCCAAGTAATTTAGGGGTGAGAATGCAATCTTCTCTGTAACAGAGAGCAGGGATCGCCCTGCACACCATGATTTTGCTCCTGTGAGTAGATATCCTTGTGAATAACTAAATAGGCACTTAGAATTGTAATGGCAGCTATGTCTCCAGGTCAGCAACTTCCATGATCAATGCATTTTATGAGACACATCAGCAAATAGTCAGGATTACGGAGCAACAAGGGGATGCTCTCTAATGTAAAACACCCTGGGCAGTTGGATCTCTGCAGGCTCCTGGGATTGTTCTTGGAGAGAGGTCAGATCTCCCAAGAATTACATTTGAGGCATGAACTCAGGGACTGAGAATTCCTCACATCTGTACAAATCTGTATTTTTTCTGTCACCTGTAGAAAGTGTAGGGTTATCTGGTAGAGGTAGGATCCCAAAGGTGAGGGAATAAATATACCTACATGCATTACCAAGCATCCTACAGCAGGAGACCCTAACAAAGTGAGAACCTTGGGGGCCTTGTCACAGGAGAGCAGGACCATGTGACAGTACCATACATGGGAGATACAATCTGATTGGACTGAGCAGGCAATTAAAAGGAGCAGTTTCTCTAAGCACTCACTGTAGCTATTTTCTAGAGAGATGCTGCTGTATCTCTTATCTTTGACATGCAATGTGAGAGAACCCTTTTTTTCTCATGATACTGCCTGCAGCTTGACTGTGGCTTCATTTCTTCTAGGTTACCTGCTGGGATTACTAGTTTAGTTTTCAGATCCATCCTACTGGAAACAAAGTCAGAATTAAAGTTGTATTCTTTTTGCATATTGCATCCTATATACAGTGGCCTTCAACCCACCTGCATAAAGAAGGCCACCCACAAATTAGTTCTAAAGTATCTGTTGTTTCTAGCAGATGTTTCTGCTAGTTTAATTCGTGAAGTCCATCAGCTGTCACAATTTTTTCCTCACTTGCTTTGAAATTATGGTACTTCTAAGAAAATGCTTAAGCATTCACTTGAGAAACAGCACTTAAACAATTTGTAGGGGATTGTGTGAAGTAGGGCAAGAAAATGTCTAGCATATGAAATGTGTTCTGCTTCAGAAATTTTTAATGTTTCTGAGGCACAGTGCTCGGTTTCTATGGCAATGCTGGGTTCTGGCTGTCTCCTCCAGGTGCACTATACCATGCTAATGCCATGCAGGTTGTGACAAGGAGACGACTTCTTCAAGGGGTGTTTAATGTCTTTGTGGAAGAATGGAAGATATAGAAGCTCAGCTATTTGTCAGGCTCCATTGACTATATATTTTCAGTAGGTTCTCTTCAAATTAGACCAGACTGGTATAAGATCTTAGTTTCTTATGCAGACTCATGTAAAATTTTCTGCTAAGAATGACATTTAATGAAAGTTTTGCTGTTTTACACCTTAACATGGCTAATGTTTTGTAGTTGCAATGAATCTTGATCTTTAAATAGATTAAATTTGTCTCATGGACGTCATGGATGAGAATTTGTTCCTTCTGGCTTAAACTATTAGGGAGAGGATTTAATGTAAATCCTCACTTAAGGGTGTTAAAGATTGAAGTGAGTTTTGATTAGCATAAATCACTCAGTCTCTGTTCCCTGGCCCCTCACAGCCGCCTACAGGTGCCTTCTTTCAAGAAACAGCAAAAAGAGACTTTGTTGATTCTTCAGAACTTCTTGGGACAGCCCACTGTGAAAAGCAAATCTACCATGACTTTAGGCTATATGGTTCCTTGAGGAGGGAATCAGAATCATGGTTCATTTGCTAAGTGCCCATGGAAGTTCTGTAATGACTAAATCTTATAAAATAATTCTAATTTTTCTTTAAAGATTCAAATCTTTCCCAACTCAGATAATCCTTTCCAGTTGTTCTTAAGTTGAAGTTCTTATTTTTGAAGCTAATGCAAATTCAGGTATCTAAAAATAACCTACATGTTGTTCAATGCTTTTGTAAAACTCAGTAGAAGATGCAAGCATCCAGTGATCCTGAAAATTAAGTTGTTTTTGATCAGAATTGGTAGCTAGAATGTAATAATGTCTTTAGCTGAACCATGAATCCAAGCTGGATGTTTAAATGGAGCCTGGACACCAGGTGTCTATGGGGTATTTGCACTTTGAAATTTTGGCCTCACAGCCAAAAACCCAGGTCTGAAAATGCAGAAAGTTTTTCTCAACTGGGAGAACAACTTATGTAATTAAATATCTAAAAGCAGGCATCCATGTTAAGATTTCAGAGCTTTGGTACAAAATTGTATCAGTATTAAAACAACATGTTGTGGTTTATGGTTAATGATACTGGAATGTTGCAGAATACAACTTTCCTACCCTGAACTGAGGTGTAGTATAGCCATGGAGATTTTATGGCAACATAGTACATTGAAATATAAGTGTTACTGTTGCAATCCAATTTATGGATGTTTTAAATGTCAATTGATTCCTGACTTAAGACAGCAAGGGTATACACACAAATACATACACACACAGTTGCTAGTATTTGCAGAAGCAGCAAATTTTACTTTTAATTATAGAGTAAAATATTGTAATTATCTATCTTTTATTCTGATCAAAACCAGCATCTCCAGATTAGTTTATTTATGCTAATAAATATGCTAATATGTATATATTAGATGTATCTATTTGATGAAAAAAGTAAGACTTCAGTACTTCTAGCTGGCCTAAATCATATTCCTAATGTGGGTTTTGATCTTTCTGTTGTATCTAAAGTTCCCTCTCCAGTTTTCACTACTATTACTTATAACACATAGTGAAGCTGTGATAACAGGGATAAGTGAAATCATTGATAGATTGGTGGCCTTTTTTGGCAGGTTTTTTTTCCAGGGAACTGAGAGTTAAAACTCTTGGCTGTAAAACTGTCCCAAGTACTCTTCTCTTCAACCCTTGATTGCAGAAATGGGCTGGCATTTGCCATTTGTGTTAATGCTGCTGCTGCTTCTTCTAAGAATGAATCTTATTAAAATCATCATCAGAATTTGTATTTCATTCATAGAGATAATTTGGGAGTAGCTCCATCCATTGTTTTAAAGAGAGTGTTATAAATCCCAAACACAATTATATTTTAGGATCAGGTACTTTAGTCTTTGTCAGCTTAGACTGAAGACAACACTCCTCCTTAATTATAATTTTTTTCTTAGATGATCAGAGTGATCCTGTGCCCTTTAACCAGTGCTGGGAGGCTTCCTGTTACTTCTTTTGTTGAGAAAGGATCAGATTGAAACCACCGTAGCTTAGTACTAATGTTGGACAATTTGGCTGTTAAGTACATGCAGCTTTTCACAGTGACTTTGATGGAAATAAGGCTCTTAAGACATGCCAAACTAATATAATAATACTTTAGCTCTAATCACTCCTGTGGTTATGAAAAGGATAAGGAAAAATATGTTTCAGGCTCAAAAAGCAGAAGGGAAAATGTCTTTTTCCTTGGAGTTCTGGCTTCTCAGATGAATTTGAGAACAGGTGTGTATTGTAAAGAATTCAGTTTTAACTGGTTCTTAATATTAAGGGTTTGGAGGTGGTTTTTGGTATTTTTTTTTTAAATTTTATGTTTCCTTCCCTATAAGACATTTTAACAACACCAAATGATTTTTTTTAAATAATAATTTTAGGCTGTGTCATTATGGATGGGTGGATGGGTGAATATCTGTCATTGCATATGACAGGCACCTACTCTTACAGAGCTGTCAGGCTTGTGCCTTTAGTATAATTGTTTCCAGGAAAAAGTGCAGTTGTTAGGAGAGCTGTTGGAAGGCAGAAGACAAGGCATCAAAGATCTCTTTCAGCAAAGCTAAGGTTCCATATGACAGGGTACTAAATAACTCTATGCATAAAGTACTGGACGCAGTTTTGAATTTTAATTTTTGTACAGGAATATTGAAGCATTGATGTTCCCATAGACATGACATCTGGTTTTCTAATGTGTTGTAGGTTTTGCAGTCATTTGTAAAAATGTTCTACAAAATCTCTGGTAGTTATTGTTGAGAGCTGCTCTGTGACAGTGAAAGAGCCTATACAAAATGTAAGGAAAAGGAAAATCACTTATCTTGTTTAGAGACTGTGAATTATCATTATTACCTTATTTCCTCATTCTGGCAATACTGGAAACATTGTTACTATAGGATTATTTAAACATAAAGTAATTCTGAAGTAGGAATTTATGTTTGGATTGTGATGTAAATCGCTTTACAGCTGAATGCTGGGTATCAGCAGCTACATCTTGGGCACTACAATTTTCCTGTCAACTGTATACATTCTCCCTTTTAGGTGACATACTGTAGTTTAATGACCGCATGTGAGCAACTCTCACATTCTGACACAGGAGAGTGAACAACAGCCTACTGAAGTTAAAAATACTCAAATAACACCCATTCTTACCTTTTCAAGGCAAAAATCAGTAGGGTGGAGTATCTAAATATTGTAGACTGTTTCCGTCCTCATTATACAGCCATGCTGCTTGAATTACACAGAGTTTTACCACTGATGGAAGAAAATTGTATCTATGAATTGTTATCCAGTTTATGCCTGATAATCTCTGTATTTCATTTCACAGTAACCTGTTTGCACCTGTATGTTGGCCTTTCCTGAGCCCTAGGCTGTCCTTCATGGTTGAGATCCATGGAAATACAATTATGGGACCTATGTGAGCCTCTGGGGATGCTTAAAAAGATATACAAATTAAATTTCCTATATAAATTATCTGGTCTGACAAAGAGATAACTCACCTTAGTGCATTGTTGTATTTAGAACAATAGAATAAAAACACTAGTTATGTGTTATTCTAAAAGTAAAGGAAGAACACAAAAAATACCCTGAAAAATAACATTAAAAAGTTTAAAGTGAACACCCCTCCAGCCCAAGCACAGACAGTATAAAACTTGTGGCTCTTTTTTTTTTTTTTTTTTGTAATACATATAAGAGGTGATTATCATGTGTTAAGATTTCTTACTTTTTGCAAAAGGAGTAGTATTTAGAATAGGTTTGTCTGAAGTTTTGAATGAAATTAGTGTGAAAGTCACTGCTGGAAAGCAAGAGGAAATGTAGTATGTTGAAGAGAAAGAGGCAGAATTCCTCATTCTCACATTATGGTGTGGGAATATTCTGCTAGGAAGTGGGAACCTTAAATTATGGCTGCCTCCTTGCATTGATTGACAACACATCTGAAAACTGTATTTCTGGAAATTATGGTTCTGACTCTTGTGATCAATGTTGCCAGCAAAAGTAAGGGGTTAGGACGAAGCCGGCGGCTGTGATGATGGAGTAGATGGGGAGAGAACTGAAAAACCAGAAGAGAAACCTTTACAGCAGTTATATGAGAATGTTGGCATGCTTTTGTTTTTCTGCTATGTAGAAATGAATAACAAAGCCACAGGGGGAAAAAAGCAAATGTGGTTTCAATTATTCCATTATGAAAACGCATGAAATACTTTTATCATATCTAATTACAGTTATAAACCATTTTAATAATAACTGAGACCAGTTAAAAGATGACAGATGTTGAGTTTTGTAGTTATAATAACAAAAATTAGTCCCATGACAGATGTGATTTTTTTCCCTGTGTCATCTATTCTGAAACATCTAAAAATGAAAAGGAAAAAAGAAGACATAAGTAACATTGGTACACAGCATGTTACACCACACTGAATCAGTATTCTGCACAATAGCTCATAGTGCTTATGTCAGCTAGACCAAGGTAGAAGGTTACTAGAATGTTACTTCTGTAAGAGCATTAAATCTGCATATCTTTGCATGCTCCCATTGTAACAATTGTTGTTGGGTTTTGTTTCTTTTTTTTTTTTTTTTCTTTAATACAGAGTGGCCTACAGGGTTGCCATAAATACTTTTGGAAATCACTGCTTTTAGCAGTCTTAGTGCTGAGTCTGAGCAGAAGACTGAAGGTTTTGTACTCACTATTTTACATTTGTTTTTTAAAAAATTGTGGGTTAAACCCCCCATACTTTCCTTTTTCTTCCCTCTCCCCCTGCTCCACTTTTTCTTCTGCTAAGTTTATTTCATTAGTGATATTCAAAGGTTTAAAGCTAAATTCGTATGTCACCATATATTGTAGGTGGGATAAGGCATGTGGTGAGCATACTCCACATCCTCCTAATGATGAATTCAGATGCATTTCCCTACAGTTGCAGGGTGTGGTTATTCTCTGTTACTCAGTGTAATTTTGTTGACACGTCATCATGGGCAATGAAGTTATTAGCTGGTGTATTTTAGAAGGATGTTTACAACTGGTAACATGTGCTATAAATTCATGATTAGGATGGTGTATCTTTGAGATTTTCAAGCGCTTGTATGGTCTCCTAATAGAACTGACTGGATTCCTGGAAAATCTGTCTAATTTTGCGGGGAAACAAACCACAACATTTAGAAAAAATTGCTTTGTTCTTGCAGAAAAACTTGCTGTTTCTTTAATTTGTATAAGTTTTATATGTTGGCAGTCATAGGAATGCACAGTTTATATTTGCTTTTAATTTATGCCTTGATGAAGCTCTGCCTTTTAAACAGTAACTGGTTGAAGTAATTTTCTTGTAGATCCTCAATTGATCAAGCACTCAACTGCTTTTAATATTGTGTTACTGCTCCAAACAAGACAGAAAAAACATGTTTCTAATGTTTTGGGTTTCCCAAGTTGCCTTTTAGAGGTTTTCTGCAGGAGGATCTATAAACAATGTCTCATCTGGAAGGAGAAAAGTGAAATTAACATTAATATTTTTGTGCAGTCCTGAAGCAGTCTGCATTTTTAACCATTGGGAACTATGCAGAAATATATTGTCTGCTTTGCTAATTTTTATTCCTATTTTTATAAATATTTTCTATTTTATTTCTATTCACTTTGAAGTGAAAGTTATCACCAGAGTAACAAAGTTCATCAGAGTTATCACAAAACATGTGTCAGTTTGTTCATTTGTAACTGACATGGATGAAGAGAATGAAAACAGAAATATGGCTTTATGCCATGCTTGTCTGTGGAGAGGTGTGATGAGATATTTAAGGACAGCTGTTTTATGAAGCCTTAATGTATTCATAGTGGCAGCTGCAGTTTTCCAAACAGAATAGCAAGAACTGAAGAGCAGCAGAGCTGTGTTTTGAAGAAGAAGAAAGTTTTTACCATTTTCCCATCCATGATCAACTGTAGATGATAATAAATTGCATAGAAATTGTCAGAAAACTGCAGGGTAGATGTTCTTGCAAGAGTTCAAATCAGACACTAGGAAAAGGTGGCTTTCGTTTAGGAAATAATTGTCATTTAACACAGCTGCATTAAACCCAGTCTACATCAGGGCCTCTGTTTTACCATAAAGGCATTGTTGGAGAACCATCTGAACCATGAACTGTTGAGCAGTTGATATTTTTCTTCCATTATTGTATTGATATTTCTTCTTGGTCTTCCATATCCCGAGGTATTGTTTTGTTCTATCAAACCTTTCTAGCACTGATTCTTGTAATACTTTTGGTTTTCATATTGAAGTGCCACTCAGTCCTTACTACAAGATGCACAAGCACATAGAATTATTTCATCTCAAAAAACTTTATAAACATTCACTTAACAGAATATGGTATCTTATATGTGTACTGTGTACATCAACCATAGCTGACAGCAGAGATAGAATTCCATAGGCTTTGTTTGTTTACTGAGTTACAGATTTGAAGAATGCTGAGGAATGGTGGTGAGTAAAGAGGAATGTGAGTCCTGGATTTATAGAAATGTTGAGTCATATATGTCTCTTGTCAGCTGGTAATCACAGTGGACATGCTTTTTTCCAGGCTTGCATTTCAGCTAAAGCACCTACAGAAATGTGTTGGTACAATTGTAGGAGAGTACATTTCAGTTGCTGGTTTTGTACTGTGCTGTTTGTAACTCAGAAATACTTGGTGATATGATTATGTCAACCAGCAGGTGAATGTGCAGCCATCTGCCTCTCCTGCCACTAGGCAGGCTGCTGCTACAGTGGTGCCTAGAAAGAGATAGTTTTCACTGAACAACCAATGCCTTTCCTCTCTCAAATTGTGCAGTCTGTTTCAGAAATCAGTTCTTTTTCCTCAGATGATTTTGTGAACATACAGTAGATATTGCTCATCATCATGTGAACGTCTTGGGAAGTGCAAAACTATTCCATCTCTGACTATACTGCTTTGATCTCAAGCAGAAATCTGCTTTTATCAGGTTCAGTAAGCCTTCTTTTTCCACTACACTGCACTGTAGAAAAAAAAAAAAAAAAATTCAGAGAATGAATGTGAGATATCATGGGATTTTCTCTTTCTGATGAGCCACCTTCCTGTAGCCTTTTCCAGGAGTGGAATCTAGACAGCTGCTACCAGTTGGCTACATTTGACATATTCAGCAGCTGCACTTGCATTTAGGGTACTAAAAGTCTGAAAGCTACCTGAACATCATTTAAACTGAGTTTGAGTTTGAAGTAATGTATGTGTGTGTCTGTGAATAACAATAAAAATAGCAAGCATATAATGTAAAGTCTAAACAAAAAAAATGGGAATTTATATATTTTGAATCAAGTATTTTTCTCAGATCTTTGCTTTTCTAAAAAGAAGTTTTTAAAAGCAAAATTATCTTAGTTCATACTGAAGTAATAAATGATCTGTTAATGAAATCATCCAAATCAGAGGATTTTGAATCCTGGTGTCTTTCAAAGTGAAATTTTTAAGGTAAATATAGGTTACTGTGTTGCTGTCCTGTGCTCTACAGCATGATAGCAGACTGCCTGCTTAAATAAAATGCTGTTTGAATGCTTCAGAATAACCCTCAAGATTATTTCTGCTATATGTCGTAAATAAGATGTGTCACTACTGCACTCATTTACATGTCAACAGAACATCAAAAATAGAGGTGTGCATCGTCTGTTTTAATATTGCCTTGACATGAAGAAGTCATATTAACTTACTGTGTTACTATGGCAGACCTTGGTGACTGCCATCAAGGCCACTATTCCTTGGGTTCAGCCTGTAACTTACAGGACAGAAGTCACTTTAAAGAGAAGTTGTGTGATGGACATGGGTTAACCAGACTGATTACTAGATTTGGGAGTGACTTGGGGCAAGAAGTCTCTGTGACAAGAGCTGTCAGTGTGCTCAGGTGGTCAAGAGGACCAATGGCATCCTGACCTGTATCAGAAACTGTGGCCAGCAGGACCAGGACAGTCATTGTCCCTTTGTATTGGGCAGAGGTGAGACCACACCTTGAGTATTGTGTCCAGTCTTGAGCTCTTTACAGAGAGCGTCTGGAGCACAAATCTGATGAGGAGCAGCTGAGGGAGTTGAGGTTGTTTAGGTTGAATGGAGTTTGAGTGGGTGTCAGTCAATTCTCCCAAGTGACAAGTGATAACAGGAAACAGCCTCAAGTTGCACCAGAGAAGATCTAGATTTGATATTAGGAAAAATTTCTCCACCAAAAGGTTTATCAAACATTGCAACTGACTGCCAAGGGAAATGGTTGAATCACCATCCCTGGAGATATTTGAAAGATGTGTAAATGCTGCACTTTGGGACATAGTTTAGTGGTGGCTTTGGCAGGGATTGGTTAATGGTTAGAGTCAGTCTTAGACATCTTTTCCAGCCTAAATGATTCTATGAAGGACATTATATCAGTTGCTGTGATCCCACTTGTAAGAGACTGAAATAATAAGTTTGGGAGATTCAGGTATGTCCCTTTCATAGAAACACCTAAACATAGGATACCAACTAGTTATATCCCCTCTGAGCTTTGTTATGTAACACAGTGGTGTCAGGAAGCTAAACATCAGATGAATACTTTCAAAAGTGGTTTGTTGTATTCTCTTGAAAATTAATTAAGGCTGAATTTACAACTTTGAGGCAGGTCACCTGCTACTGTGCCTCTGGCACTGCTTGCATTCCCCAGAAAAAACGGTGACATACTTCCCTCTCCCCAGTGGGAGCCTAAGTCTGATGTTCCATACTTCTATGACCAGATGCTCAAATTTTGAAATTGTTCAATATGATTATTTACTGAAAAGCCAGTGCTCTGTAACAGCAAATAAAAATAAAAGCTCACATTACAATTAGCAACAATAAGCTAATGAAGAGGTAGGCTTACAGTATTCTTGAAAGATTTTAAGGGATTATAGGGTTAAATAAATAAATAAATAATTAAAGTCTTAAATAAATATGTATTTTTCTGGGCAAGGTCTTGGAAATTAATACAAGTAGTCCAGATCCTCTTTATTTTCAGTGGCTTGTATGTGTTGGTAATATGATATACAGATGGGAGTTACCATTCAAAGGCAATGTCCTGCAGTCATCTGCAACAAGCTGAAGGTACAGGATGATGAAGTTTTATGACTTCATTAAGTTTGGTGTGGATAGACTATGAATACACCAAAATGGTAAAATCACCATTCATACACATAGAATTTGTTTCACTGTCTAAATGTAAACTATGGATCATTAAAATTTTCTGCAGACAAGTATCTACCGTTGAGTTTGCAAATTTGTTTATGAACCCTGGGGGATCAACTTGAACAGGTTTAGCTCACAATGACAACTCTGAACAAATCATTAATAACAATTAACTAACAATTAATATTAACAATTAATAATTAACTAACTAACAATAATGTTGTTCTGTGTTTGAGTTGGAAATAGAAATCTGGACCAAGAACCAGACATGGGTACACTGAATAGCCATTAAAAATCACTGATTATCACCTATACTGCAAACCTTTCTGTCAGATTTCAGAAAACAAAAAGCAATACATTTTAGGGAAAATCATGCTCAGCTGCCAGGCAGTTGCTCTGGTGAGTATTAAGCTTTGGCTTTTTTTGAAGGAGAATGTAGTCACTAAGGTTTCTTCAGCTGGGAAGAAATAACACAAATAGGAGAGCCTTTCTGCCGTCAGAGTAGGAATAGGTATCGTGGCAGAGATACCTGATGCCAATACCAGAGTGAAGTTGTGGGTGAAGTGACGAAATAAGCTTGAGATTGGTGATAAAATTAGCAAATGTAGGATGGAGATATCCAGTCTGGAGTCACTGTACTTCTGTGTAAATTGTTTAGTCCTGAAGTAATGTCTTCAGTCTGAAAATAGTTATTTGGCCATTTTATAGCAGTAGACTAACATTTTCAGGAGTAGACGAGTTTGGAATTTTTTTACTTTGTGTTAGGTGACTATATTCCTTATGAATGCTTGTGCCTGTATGCTAAAATTAGTGTATCTAGACTCTGAATTAAAAATATCCTGAGTAATTTTGACTTTCTCAATAAGGAGTTTAAAATCATAAGATGGAAGAGTTGTTAATATAAAGAGTAGAAGAGATGAAATTTTAGTTATGTAAAGTGGACTCAAGTTAATAATTCACACTATGGGGGAAATCAGAGCAGGGCAGGCTTGGGGGCCCCATGTAGCCACTTGGTGCTAAGCAGACACAGTCTTCTTCACACACCCCCACCCCCCCATATGAAGATATTCTGACAGTTCAAAACCCCATACTAGGAATTCTGTTTTGGTTTTGTCTTATAAACAGAGATATAACAGAATAAAGCTTTCACTGTTGAAGGTTTTAGGTTTTTTTTGTTTTGTTTTATTTTCTTCGGTTTATGTTCCTCTCCTATTTCAGTGACTTTAGATCAGGTCCTATTGCTAATTTCTGTTCCATTCAGTTTCCCTGGTAACGTTTTATTTTTAGCATCATTATGCTTCAGAGATCTGGCATGGAGGGTTCATTTTGAACATGAACTATTATAATTTTATTTTAAATTTTTCATTCCATGGGCAAAAATGGTAACCCCCTCCCCACCAAAGCTATGTTGTTCCACAAACAATCTATAAATATGTAAAAAAAGGTGGCCATATTGCATGGTTAACACTTTTATTACTTCCCCACTACTCACCCATGGATTCAGAGGAGGATTTCTGGGAAGATTTTGTTAGGCAATCATGCATTTTTAAACCTTTTGAAAATCATTACCCTTTTGTGCACTAGAGGTGTGTTATTCTGATTTTTCAGATCCACTACCACAGCAGGTCTCAAACTCTCAGCAGCACTGTGATTATAAAATATTTTGTCTGGCAGAAAAGCAGTAATACTTCTCTCCTTCATCTTCAGCACTGTCTCCCTCTGCAAATTTTCTGGGCAGAAGTAAAGAAGCTGTTTCCATTTCTAGGTTCTATTTAGTGACATGTCCTTGTACAGTCACCTGAGTGCCTTGACTAGAACTTTCTTCAGTCTCTGTAAGGAATGCGACTAGCTGAAATTCTTGGTTTGTAGTCTACAGCAGTGATTGCATAATAGGATTATAGTTGGAGGTTGAAGATTTTTCTTTATCCTTCAATATTACCTGCTTGTCATTCTGAATTCACACAATGACTCTGACTTAAAGAACAAATGTAGCTGTTGGTAAGAAATATTGACATTTTTGTATATTCATTTAAGTAACTAATAATTATTAATTTTAACCCTATCTTTCAACTGAGAGTTTGGCCAGCCATTCTGACAAAAAGGAGTGCTTGAGAACTTAGGCTGAATTTAGTGGAAATAAAAATAACTCAGCTAAACATGAACAGAGTAGAAAAAAACCCCCACACCTTACAAACAAACAACAACCCCTCAGTGTGATATTAATAAGACGCTTAGGCAGTGACACTACCACACTGACAAAGGGTAAATGCAAACAAACATTCTAAAGCTCTTAGTATTTTTCAAGGTAGTTTGGATGTAGAGTGCTGTTTGCCCATTAACAGATCAAGGACTTTCTGATTATGTCTTTCAATCAAGCTGCATACGAAAGATGATCTGTCAGAATTTATCAGCAAATGAATAATTATTTATCCTCTTATGTAGGGTCCTGTACATAGTATTTGTCAAGCAAGTTCTCTCTTAGGGACGGATTACAATAGAAGCGCTATACAGGGTGATGAAAGCCTTCCTATACCTCAGGCTTTGTAATTTCCTTTTATCTGAAATAATTGCCATAATAAGACATAAGGTCTAAAAAGCTCCTAGGCCTTTAACTGAAGGTCCTGTGCTATTCAGAATATGCCTTGGTTACAAGCAGATGCTTCTATTTTCTGGTAATCCTGAATTCAAGGCTCTTTATAAAAGAAAAAAAAACCCCTTCATTTTCTCTGTTGCTAGGGAATGGTAAAAGAGAAATAATCCTTCCTCTTCCTTGAAGAAATGTCCAATTCGTGTCCTAAAATGTGTCATTCTTCATAGCTTCATCTGTCCAAACAATCTTGACTCAGTCTGATATAAGATAGTCTGATGGGACTTAGATGCTAATAAGATCTCATCACTATCTCTTGAGAGATGAAGCAAAACAATGCAAAAGTGGCAAGTTATGGCCATTGGCCCATCCCAGCTGCCATACCTAAGAGTAGTGCTAATGGGAGTTGATGGGTTGCTTTCTGCCAAATTTGCTTTTTTTTCTTCACACAGACAAATTTTTTTGCCTCTTACAGTGAGCAGGAGTGAAAGGCTTTCTAAAAAAAGGAATTACTGCAGTTTACATAGTACAAAGACTCATACAAATTGCCTGTCAGTCAATTGGATTTGACAGGCAGGAAAGAGATTGGTGATAGAGAGGGTTAGGACATTTGCTAGGGTCCAGCTAGAACATTTCTCACGTCAACATTTTTAGTTTTTACACTAAGGGAAGAGCTGAAGTGCTGTTACTTTTGTTTGTTAGTGTGGGTTAATAATTAGCACCTGCTTGCACTCATGGTTTTGTTAGTGCTGCGTATTTGATTGGCTTTGGAAGATACTCCTGTTTTGAAGGCTACATGTGATGGTACTGCACATGATTTGTGCTTCGCTTCTGTAGGATCTCTTTGCTCTTTCTTAGTAGGGAGAGAAGGAATGGAGAACAGTAAAAATAAGGTACCTTGAAGCAGTATCAGCCTGCTAAAAGTGTGTATCAGTCAGCTTTTGTTTCTGCAGACAAAGGAATACAATGCTACCCTTGAGTCATACTGCTGATTAAGTAGGACCCAATAGTGTCTCAATGGGCTGTGGTATAGCAGTTTGTGTTGGCTGATACTTCTGGGGTCCCTTTTGGACTTCTCTACTGGTTACTATCAAGAGTTCTTTCTCACTGTGTAATGGCAAACACAGGGATGGACTGTGCTTCCCAAAACATATGCAATCTAAGGAAAAATAAAAGCAATGATATGGTAAAAAGGAAGAAAGGGTAAACATAACCTATTGTATGAAGGTGTAGCTTTTATCAGAAGAGAGGCTACTAGGACATGGTATCAATGCTATGGTGAAGAGTGTTAGATGGTAAAAAATTTAAAAATACCTGGATTTCCACTCTAAGACCATTAAAAGAGAATAGAAGAAACTGGAGATAGCAAAGATTTCCAGACTTCATTGTTGTTAATCCACCCAGTAATCACGTACCTGTCTATGTCTCTGTCATATTTTGCCATTATGTTATGTCAAGATTGCTTACCTGTACATGGTAGCAACAGATAAAAGATTCCCTGATAGTTTTCAAACACACAAAGCTATTTAATCTCAAGACTATACATTTCCCCAAGGTTTATTTGGTTCCAGTCAATTCAGTGGACCTCAGATACTGAAAAGACTGAGTGATTATGTTATCTAACATACAGAGTTGCAGAAATTTTTAACATGCACTGTGATAGTCAAAGGACCTTCTCATTGTAACTGAGACTTCACTGTCCCAAGAACCACTACATTTTTTTAATCTGTTTTAAGGTGATGTAAATGATAGTTTGAAAAAAAGAAAAGAAAAACAACAAAACAAACAGCATGCAATATAAAAATCTCTGTCCTTTGATCTCACCTTCTTATGAGCACTCATTACTCTGCTATAAACCAAGCACTCTCAAGGAGTAAAGACAAGGCCAACCCAAAGAGATTTTTTCCTAAGACTCCTATCAGAGTCTTAAGACTTAGGACCAGAAGACATAGATTTGAACTTTCTGTTCAATGGAGCGACAGTACAGTCAACAGAGATGTGGTGTAATGTGTTCCCACACACCAACATTGCTGAGTCAAAAGGGAGTTCTTTTCTCAGCAAGGTGAAGAGTCTGCAGAATCAACTAGATTTCCAAGTGTGTATTTGGAAAGTATTTGTTAAAAAGAAACAGATTGAGAGTACTTTCAACACTTTTCTGTTTAACTGATACATCTGTGATGTTCATAACCAGAGGCTTCTGCTTGCATAGTTGTTCTGTGGTACTGGTACCAGAGATGTGTAAACATTGCAAATATCTGAACTTCTAGATTAAGAGCATCTTAATTCAACTGAATTTCCTGTTCTGGAAATATGAAAGAACTTTAATGCAGGAAGCAATTACTGCAGTTTACATAAGGTCAATCCATGTTTCTTGGTAGAAAGCAGCACTACTGTGTAAGCTGCTGCCATAGAGTACCATTATACAGTGAAAACTATGTAGGAGTGCATTTAAATGGAGCGCTTTATTTTTGTCTCACAGCAGAGAGCAAAACGGAATAATTTTCAAACATATCATTTTTTTCCTATTTAAGTGATAACATCAGAATTCCATCAGGAACTGGCAGCACTCAGTAAAGATTAATACCAGTGGCAAGAGATTATAGCATCTAGAAAATGTCATCTTTGTGCCCTAAATATAATACAAATAACAGATATTACATCTCTGCCTATAATTTATTGTATTACTACTTTGTTTTATGTAGTCCAGTCTTTTAAGGAAGTCAGAACCAGGTGGGCTCAGAATTCAATATATCAGCTATGTATCAGTGCTAAACTCTCTCTGGATAATCTAAAGATGCATGTTGCCATAATTTAAAAGCAGAAATACGTTTGCACTTCATTATAGAATTATGAATGATGGGATCCTGACTACTGAAAAATAACATTTCAGTCTTGCATGGTTGTCATTGTCATTTTATTCTTAAAGTAAACTTAAAAGTCCCGTTTCTGCAGTGATTTATGCAGTAACTTATTTTTACTTGATCACGGATCTCACTGATTCCACATAAAGCTGTTGTCCTGTAGGTGAAACGGGCTGGTCAGTCTTTACAAGGCTGGTACAAGATTGGCTGTAATAGAAGATGAAATGTGCAGTGTTGCAGTGTATCACTCTGACAGTTGGATTCCTTATGTACAAGAAAGTACCATCAACTGGAATAGGAGAGATGGTCTTGCATTAGAAACATGAAATCTGAACTTAATTCTCTGCCCAATAGGTACAAAACACACAAAAATAAAGTACCCTTTAACAGCTAAAGGAGTAATGTCTGGATAAGAAATGATCAGGCACTAAAGCTTTATTCATTTCTCTAAGAATGCAGATCACTCTGTACATCAGATTAAACCTTCTGAATGATATTTAATCCTTAATTTCTCTTGAGTTTTTTATCTTTGGTTTTCCACTAGTTATTGAGTTTTTATTAGAAAGTATGCTAAGTCTGTGTAGCTATGTTGCATTATATATAATAACTGATCATCATTTCTCATTATCATGTTTCAGGTTTTAAAGTCTTGATCAGAGAAAATTAGATGCAGTTTGTGGTATATTGCTGATCCACGGTTTGTATTCAGTGTAGCAATGATGCAGCGTATCTAGCAGCTACATTTGTTTCTATGGCAGCAGGTCTCTTGCTGGGTCTCTCCGCAGGTTTTCCTTTATGACAACAAACTCTTTATACAGTCTAACACAGCTTAGTGGCACACAACTGCTACTGTCCAAATCATCTCCTTGCTAAAAATCCACTCGGTGAGCTTGATCTGGCAATGTGCTTCTCTCACAAGTTCTGAAGCATTTTAGCTGTGTTAGTTGCATGTCCAGTGTTAGATTAGTTACTCTTCCTTGTTATTTTCAATATTTTAATCTCGAATCTCATGAAGTATTCATGTAACTTCTCTGTCACTTCACAGATATGCTCTCACCAAATTCTTTGGTTTCTCCCCTGCCCCCTTCCCATGACAAGAGCTCAGGGGCTTTGGAGAACAGTCACAATTTGTATCTTAACTATGAAGGAAATAATTTGTTTTCCAGTGACCCAGTCTTCAATTATTTGATGAATATTTGAGGAGGGATTAAGAAAGCACCGATTGTACCAATTAACTGCCTACTCTGCTTGATAAATATCACATGCAAATTTAAGAATTATGATTTTGGTTTTTTCACTGCTGCTTAATCTTCCATTTTGGAAAACACCTTAAACTTTCTCCTGACTCACTTTCTTTTCTTGGGCAAGTTTTAAGTTGGGTCGTTTGTTGGGGTTTTTATTTGTTTGGTTTTGGTTTTTTTTGTTTCTTTGTTTTTGTGTGTTGTTTCTGAGTCTTTCTACTTGCATCATAAAAGAGGCTAGTGAATGGAGGATTCTCATAAATCTTATTGAAAATGAAAGCATTTTAAGAAACTTCTTCCAATGGTCTGCCTTGGTTTAGCAGTTTAGACAAGTCTGTAATCTTGTCATACAAGGCATACGGAGCTCACAGAACATTGTTTTCTGTTACCAACCAGAACGTGTTATATAAAGTCTTAGCTATCCTGATCATTTAAAGTGCATGCTTCTCTTCCATTTTTCTGCTCCTTATTAAAAAGTGGAAACTCATTGTCTCTGAGAGTAAACTAATGCATTAGTTTGTCATTATGTCAATAGTAGTTCTCAGGAAACTAAAACCTAGAAGTGGCCGAAGCCTACAACTATTTCCTTGCCAGGCTGGTGTGCACTCAGTGTTGCGAGATACAGGATGTTGTAACCTCTTCTGTGAAAACTCTCCTCTTTGATAGGAGTGGAGGTAATTGAAACTATACAGAAAGATAACAAGTATCAGAGGAGGCTGCAACTCATACCACCCAGAGCTTTTAGCTAATACTTCTTTTGGGTCTGGGATCAAATTTACAGCCCCGATCATGCTCTGTTAAAAAAAAACAAGAAACAAAACAAACAAAAAAACCCACAACAAACAAAACAACAAAAAAAAAAAGTGGACATTTAGCTCTTTGCTAAGTATCCACACCACTTCTGGACTTAAGTAAATAACTTTCAGGGTGACTAGCTCAAAGCATGAGTTTTGTAGCTCAGGCAAAGAACAACACATAAATAAATATATGAATGAACGTCAAAAGAATGCATACTGAAACGTAGACTATAATAATTGAAAAAAACATAACTAGTTTTAGGAAAAATTCAAATAGAGGTACTGTTTGCAAGACATTGATTCTATTGTCATATACTTTACAGGTAAACATGAGCAAAGCTATTGCTCCCAGTTGTGTGATGTTACTTATCAGAGCTAGTTTTCTGGCCTCAGTAAAAGGCAGGAACAGATGCTGTAATCCGTAAGTTCAGTTTGAAGCAGAAAGAGAAACTGTAACAGGATCACATTGCACTCAGGTATACTCCAATCTCTTCTGAATGATTTGGTGAGAGAGTAAAGCTTTTCCTTATGCATCATTTAGTAGCTGCAGAGACTTGACAGATCCACAAATCCCCATTACTGTCATTTCTTTCTGAGCAACCCTGGAAAAGTAGTATAGTAGGCAAAATCTGAATGACAGTTGGCCTTTGAAGGCAGGGAGAGTTTGCAGGGGAGTAATTTTTTTTTTTTCTTTTCTCTTTTCCTCAAACATGAGATGAGAGGTGCTTTCTAGGGCTGAGCAGACTTGCTTTAATTTTGGATAAATTTTTTTTTTTTTTTATAGCAGGGCTATGCTGATAAAGCCATTGAATGTGCAAGTTCCCTATTATCCTTTATGGCAAAACCACTGGAGGAACAGATTTCTTATATGGGAGGTATAAATAAATAATGTCTTTATGCATATTTGGAAGGCCTGAAGAAATTACTGCAGGTAAAGCAGAAAAATTTTACAGTGTATTTACAGCCTTGCCACAATTTTTCCCTTGATTTAAATTAGCTGTTTAGCTTTCTCCTTCTAAACCCTGGCTTGAATAGGTTGACTTTGTGTTCTCTGTGTGTGTATGCATATGTATGCAGCTGGAATTCCCTTACTTTCCTTTTGAATGTACAGTATGGAGGTACTTGTAAGTTTTGTCCAATGTTTTATACATTCTGTGCTATAAGGTTTGTGAAGAGATTTTATTCATGATTTTATGAACCAGGGTTCTAATGCCTTTAAAATATTCCTGACATATCAGTGGTGCACCAATCTGTCACACAAAAGGTCTTCATAAATCTGTACCAAACTGATTCCAGTAGTCTTGTCTTATGTGACTTCTTATATGAAGACCTTTGAAGCTCTTTTAAAATTCAGTGCAAAATAGATTTAATTTTCAGTTTAATCAGTCATACCTTTGAAAACTCCTTTGCATGATCAGATGTAGTCATCAATCTGAATTGCAGTGAGGTCTCTTAATTTAGTGAGTGTTGCTGTAGCCAGAATGGTCTCAGAGAAAATGACAAGCTTTGTCAGTAGAGATGAATTATCATTTTAAATCAAGTTTTATAATATAATATCTACATCAAAGCTACCCTTCAGAGAGGGACTTTGTTTTTATCCTAACCTTAGATGTTTAAAATCTGCCTTTTAAAATGGTTGAACTAGTTGTCTAGACTCCTTTGTGATCCATGGAAAGGGCCATTCCCAGAGCAGAACTCATCGGGTTTGTATTAGATGTCAGCTTTCAGCAGTCATACCCAAGCCTGCTGTTTTACTCCCTTGCATTCCTTCTCAGGGCCATTCTGAGCCATACCTAGGACAGTGCTGTCTGTAGGCTACCAAAATATGTCCCAGAGGGTGGGACTCCATAGTCTTGGGCCATAGCCCTTGTTCTTCACACTGCCACACTCAAAGCATTGTCTGCTGTGGCAGATAATGGACTGCTGCACCAACATCTGCTGCTGGCCAAAGGAGAGGCTTCTCCTGAAATTGGCTACTGGTTTTGTGGGGTCAGGACACTCTCCAGCCCCAGCCACAAGAGGAGAGCTCCTTCAGTCACCACAGAGGGAACAGTATCACACAACTGCACATACATTTCCCTTTATTTGAGAGAGAACATACTGCCTTTTGATTCAGTATTGCCTGAGGGCCCCCATCTTGAATTGTCATGAAAGCCATGGGACAGGGATTGCCAAGTGACCCAGATCTGCAGCACAGCTTGGGGCAGTATCAGTCAATCCCCACAGCCTTTGCAGGGAGCACAGCACACGTGTGACATTGCTGTCCTGCTCAGCACTGCAGTGCCTGGCTGGAGGCAGCAGTGACAGCATCTGCCCTGTCCCACGCCAGCCAAGGCAGTCACTTGCTAGGACACACAAGTACAAAGTGGCAGCTTGCACGAAGGCCCAGGCACACGTGGAAAAAGCTTCTCAAAGTGAGTTTGCTGTGATGGCATGCATGACAGGGAGTCTGTTAGTCCCTGTGGTCCTCATTATGCCATTGGCAGTATCGGTGCATGCCTCACCTACAGCCACGTGTTCCATCCCAGACACTTAGGGACCTGCTGTTGCCCAGTTTCAGGGTGTTTCAAGACAGGCTTGGAGACAATCTTCACTTACCATTCTAACTGGTGTGGCTTCAAGGTAAGACTGCTTTTGACAGTGTTCTGCTATACATAACATTTTTCACTGTTGCCAGCAAAGGGTGCATGTCACCTGCTGACTCCTGCATCCTAACTTCTTCCCCTGGGGAGTGCACATCCTCTCAGGTTTGCTCATGACATCTGCCCTGTTCTCTTTCACAAATCCAAGGTTGGCCTCACCATGTCTGCCAGCTCCACCCAACACTTGCAAGGTGTTTTAGAGGCACTAGAGGCTTAGCAATGCAGTTGGTGCTCCAGAATGACCTAGCAGACACATCCTCACATAGCCTAACATTCCCAATTAATTTCCTTTATTTTCTTGTAAAGTATTTTTTGGACACTGTTCCTTGTAACTTCTTACTACTCTGCAAGGTCTCAAGGTTTCCCATTGGTGACTACTTTTACATGTGCTATCTTTTGAAATCTATATTGAAAAATAATTTGGAAAGGAATGAAACTTTACTTTACCACAGAGATGACTAAACATCAATGAGGA
Organism: Formicarius rufipectus; assembly: GCA_013399695.1. Taxonomy (NCBI): domain Eukaryota; kingdom Metazoa; phylum Chordata; class Aves; order Passeriformes; family Formicariidae; genus Formicarius; species Formicarius rufipectus. The sequence continues at coordinate 1,209,254 of VXAU01001554.1, read as the reverse complement.
ATTTAATCTTTATTTCATGATGTTAGCACAATAAACTCACACAGTAGCATTGATCTGTACTTATTTAACAAAATACATTTATAGCAATTTACAAATTCTTTTCCATTTGAAAACATTGCATAACATTTTATTAAACACAATACTTTATATAGAGAATTCTCATTTAAAAACATATTTTAAGTATTTTCTTTTCTCAGTAAAGCATAGCCTAACAAAGAAATTCGTGCCTGTTAGCAAGTAAGAAAATCAGAACACTAAGAAGATGTCACCTGTCAATTTATTTGAGTAATTTTTAAATTAAGGTACCAGTGGAATGTAAACAAAGAGTAATTTTACAAAAGGCTCCTTATCAAATATACATGCAGAGGTCTGAGTTCCAATGTATATATTATTACATTTCTGCTCTCTAACGTAATATAATTTGATAAGCCATTATTAAAAACAGTAGCCTTTGGCACTTTGAGTAAAAAAGAATATATCAATATTTATGTATAGAACACAATTTCAATGATTACACAAGAACTTTAAAATCTTTTCTTAAGAAATAGGAAACCTTAGGAAAAATATCACACTGCACTTGAAATAGTGCAGCAAGTTTTAGAGTAATAAAAGCAACACATATGCCCATATATATCTGACTAAAACCAAGGAATAAAGAACAAACACTCCCACCAGGAATCCTGCTGTTTCCAAAACAGCTAAATTGCCAGAGGGAACATTTTCTAATCTTTGCTTTATTGCCATTATTCTCCATTTCAGTTTTCCATTATTTACAGGTTCATCTACTTATGTTCTTTTCCCCTGCACTTACAAACTAACAAACAATTGCATCTTATTTCCCTGCATTGATAGGCCAACAGTGTTTGTGTCTTACCCATTACTTTAAAGCTAATCCGACCTGCTTTATCATATACCTAAACTAAAACCGAAGGGTTTTGTTCATGACAGTTCAAGTGTTTGTAATTCCTAGGCATCTTGTACAAAATTTGATATTAAATACCAAGGACTAAAGATTCATCCTTTCGAAAAGAAGAAAATCCTGAAAATACTAGAGTCTGAGAACTTATCTCTAAAAAAACTACCTTTCCCTCCCCACCCCCCGCCCCGGTATCTATTACTTTTCCCAGCTAATGTGCCTTAAAGTGTGTCTTCAACATACTGTGCCTTTAACATACACAATATGCTGCAACCCTACTGGGTAGCTTCTCACAAGTAACCTGCAGAATACTTTTGTTGCAGTCATTTTAAGTATGATGGGGTCATCTTCTATCACTAACAGAGAGAGTGTGGTCATTTCCATAAGGACCAACACTCTTCCACAGCACTGGGTGATGGGCAGGTGAGGGAAGCATTGCTTGGCACAGTTGGCTGACAGCAAGCACTCAGCTACGCCTGGAGCACCTGTAAAACTGCGAAGGTATATAAAGCTTTCCACTGACTCTCAATCTTTACTTCTATACAGATCAGCAAACACCATGCTCATACCTGTGAAATTGGTTGGGATTGGGCTTGGGGATTTTGTTTTGGTTTTGTGGTTTGGTTGTTTTTTTGTGTTTTTTTTTTTTTGGTCTGTTTGTGTACTGTGCTGTTTTATCTTCTTAGATGGGATGATTCTTCCTTTTGCCTCCTAATTGTCTAGGGTAGGGTGGGCTTTTCCTTAGAGTTCAGTGGGGTAGGGTGTGTTGACAGGTTTGACTATGTAGTACAGATGTGGTTCTCTGATACCCTAAATCAGAAGAGGACTTACACCAAAACTCTCCTCTCAGAAATTCAGAGAACAGACCTGATCTGCTACTATTTATTCACTGAGGGGTCTGCTAAGCCTTTCCCTTCCCACCCCGTAGCAGGGGAGCTGGGAGGTGTCTGACAGCAGTTCTTTTTCAGGAGGAAACTGGAGAGAATGAGGAGCTGCAGTGGGCAAACACTGCCCCTGGCTTCCTTCATGATTTAAGTGACAGCCAAATGTAATGAGGAATCTCTTCTAGCATACCCAGGACATGCTATACTTTTTCAGAGCTTATCCTTTCAATAATTTTTGGCAATGGAGATTCATAGCAGGCAAGTTCTTTTGTTATATTCAAAGCTCAATTTACTAAAATAATCCATGCTCTCTCAGGTGCAGAGACCCTTCATATTCTTAAGTGGCAGTGGTGGGAAAAAAATATCATGCTTAAGAAGGCTCTGGAGGGTGTCTCAGGGAGGTGAACAATATATAGTGGCACAACGCAACACACTCATCCAGTGATTCTGCAATACCAAGGCATTCCATTTTTTAAAACGAAGCACAAATCCCCTAAATGATGGTGATTGGGGTGAAACTATAGTTGTTCTTGTGGCATACTAAGCAAGTGAGGCGAATGACTGCTCCAAAGTGTGAGCTACTATATTAATTCCTGTCTCCTTGGAAGCTGGTCAGGAAAGTGGCCATTTTATTTTTATTTACTCATGGCTTGTCTTTTACATTTGCACATCCTGCATTGGCATCCTACATTATATGTTTAAAAACTAACAGAAAAATGGAAGGGTCGCTAAAGGACAGAATAAGAAGTTTAGAAATGTAAAATCTGAATTACTTGTAGTACTTGATAAGACCCCTTAAAAACATAATTTAAAACAATTCTACAAGTTAGCCCACTAAGAAGCAGCCTCTTCATTAGTAGCACCTGTTCTTAAACAAAATTGAGCAGCAGCAGCAAAACTATTCAAAATAGATAGTCATTCCATTCTAATGGAATGTCACCCACACATTTTTTGTTGCAGTAGACATCTTAAAGAACTACACAAAACCTTTGCAATCTTTGAATGTGACAGATCCACTATAACAAAGCTGTAAATATTTCCTACGCTAAATGAATGCAGCCAGCATCATCATAGTATTAGCAATATTACTTTTAAAGTAACTGCACATCAATATGTCATGTTTGCAGAGTCTAATAAGTATGCAATTTTTCAAAACACGTAAAGTTATCATCAGCACCATCCTGTATTAAAGATTTGGTGCAAATTCTGCAAAGGTGAATATATACCACTGATACAGCCTTTGCTGTGAAAAAGTCAATTTTGGACACGAATACAAAATAAAAAGTTGGCACATTCAGGAAATACAGTGTCTGTGTTCAAGACCATTGTTTTGATTGACATCATCACCCTTAGATAAATGTTTTGAGTCTGAAGAAACAAGTTGCATGAAAATGTTTCACATTAGTTCTGGCATTGTGCTTTTGCCCCCACCACATGCTTTCCATAGGCTCATGCATACTGCTCATCAGCAGCACTGAGCTGCTGGTCAATAATTTGGCACATAAATGTAAATTCCAGCTCAAAACAAAGAGAGCAGAGCCTGTGTCAAGATGTGTTTACTTTGTGGTGGTATGAACCAGCTGATATGTCTTCTCTTATTCCTTGTATGCTCGTGTGGGGGATGTGCCTTTATAGAAGATGTTTCTGGTGTTCTCTGGACTGCTCCCTCTCTCAGGGATTAAAATGATATTACCTTTTCTCCGAAGTGTTGAGTCCCGGCTAGAAGAAATGGACAGAGTCTCTGAGCCAATCTCACTTCCCTCCACTGGTGTGACTCTTATTGTGGTGATACCATGATGGTGATGCTCACTGTTATCTATGTTGCTTCTTTTCCTGTCACCTGACCCATAACTGTCTTTTAAGGAGTCACAGCTCTCCGAGTCTCTGTTAAGATCATTTAGCTCATATGTCTGCCGAAGGGTGACTTTTTCTGGACCTTTCCATTTCCATGACCCACTTCCTTCTCCTTCTGATGGCATCTGAATTACAGGTCTGTTATTTTCTGGATGGGCCTCAACTCTAACAATGCTGCTTGGCTCATGGTCTGTTAAGGTTTTGTATCTGATGGCTCCTGTACAGGTGACTGTGCTTCCCTCTGAACCCTTTGGACTGCCCTGAAGCACTCCTTGTTGCTTAGACATGGCTATTACTTGCATGATTCTTGGCTGGCTATTGCTTCTACATGCAACACTCTTCTCAGCAGCTTTGAGCCATTTAGCTCTAGCTGAGCTACTTTTGGGTGATGTGTTCACATTCTCCTGAGTCTCTTCAGGAATATGTACCAGCTGGGATGAGCCAGGACGTGACTGAATAGAGACCCTCGGCCCGCCAGAAAGACCTGAGTTGTTACAACCTGGTACACTCCCAGGCTGGATTTTCAGGTATTGGCCAGTTGGGCCATGGTGATCTCCATTTACACCTACTCTGGAGGGTTCAGAGCTTGATCTCATTTCGATAGCCCTTGGTGGTGACTGGCCAGCTTCGGTCTCTATTACTTGCAGGGACAACTTTCGATTTTCATTCTTGTTCTTCCACTGGGAAAGCAGCTGTTTGGAACGGGCAGAATCCATTGATGCATGTATTGTTGCATTTCGTCTTGCTGGATCCTCCATGGATGGTGTGTTGACTCTTGGCAAAGTGTTGCTGAAAGTAACCATGTTTTCCTTTCCCATTGGGCTTCGTGGTGTTATTATTTCTACATCAGCATTTGCTCTCTTGAGATTCGTTAAAGACCCTGTATCTCTGTGGTTTCTATTCAGGATACTTTCTGTACGGTGAGAGACAATGCCATCACTGCTGCTACCATTTTTACCTGGCAGGATTCTGTTGGCATCTTGACTGAGGTCTGTCAAAGACCTTAGAGGTTCTCTGTGAAAATTTGGGTGAAACACATTCTCATCACTTGGTAAGAAGTTCCCCACAGCATACAGGCCCTAGGACATTTGAAGAGAAGCAGCAACAATCATGTAACAGTAATGGAAAAAAAGACACATTTATGGAACTTTAATTACATTATTTTGCCTTTAAATAGATATTGAGTGACATAATTATGCTGCTAAACTGACAAGATATGCTCATTTCCCTTTACTCACTAATATATCATTAGTCTAGATTCTGTCCTCAATTCAGTATATGTATAAAGTAGTCTCACTAGGATAATTAGGGCATATAATTCATGGTAATAAATAGTTAAGGAAAAGATTTAGCCTCCATGAGTTTTCTTCTTTTTAGCAGACAACAGATACAGCAACAGAAATAATGTTTTGTTAGGAACAAAATAGATGTTTGCAGTCTCTTAGGTAGAGCTATTTTACAATTATACTATTGTCCAGTTTGATTTACTGAATCTTGTTACAGCTTGAGTTGCTCTCTGCCATAACAGATTCTGCCCTTTCTACTGCATAATAACCATGTAATACAATACCTACATCACAGAACAATTTATCAACTTTAAATCAATTGCTTTTCAAGCTGTGCAGAACCGTAATAAGATTTAGTTATACAACGTTTTATTAATAAAAAGACTGCTGAAGAGTGATCCTTCTATGAAATGGTCAAATGCCTGACTCAGTCATTTGAGTTACTTGATCTTTACACTCTTTTCAGAATTATTTGCAGTTACACATTATTTCCTCTCCTCTTCCTCTTATTGCTGTGTAGTTTTCAGGGCAGATTTACTGAGTACAATGTACTCTCTGATGTATGTTGTCATACAACAGTATAAAGACCTGACAAAGCATACTTGTTAGTGGATTTCAAACCTGGGAAAAACAGCTCCATTTATGAGAGTCTAGAGCAGGTTAGTAACTTGAAATAATATTCTCAACAGAGTACCTTTCTGCTCACAATGCAAACATAGAAATTTACTTTAGTAGCTCATGGGGTTTCTGTTACTACCCTGGCTGCTGTTCTGCTACTTGTGAAGACAATTTTTTGCCTGGTCACCTTTGTAGACCATCTTCATGTACCTTAGGTTATGTAATGACAGAAAAAAGGGGACAGGAAATGAACTTATTTTACTATTATACTAAACTTCATCATTGACTTAGCACTGGCTGCTAAGACACTTCTGTTCACCTGCCCACATTCGAGCACAAATGGTGACAGAAGCAGCTCTGATTGCTCACAGACACTTGTGCTGCTTCTGTCCTGAGCAGTCAGGGCAGCAGCACCCCTGCTGGAGACACACCGAGAGCAGCAAGCAATAGCAAATGCTTTGTGAGCTTTCTGCTGGCCGATCCAAACAGGCCTATCCTACAACATCCTTACATGACCCTTACAAGGTGCTCCATCTGTTTCAACCCAGTACAGAGAAAAAGCATAGGAATAATCTGATTTGGCCATCCTTTTCCCCCTGCATAGAGCTAAGAGCTCCAAAGAATCACAAGTATACAATATTGCCTTTGATTTCTTGTAGGTTTAGCAATTTACTCAGCTGAGTTGCTGATCCTAATTCAACCATTTTTTGAGATCATAAAGCTAACACTGGCAATATAGACCCAGGTCAGCAATACCAATTCATCCAATATTTTTTTTGTGTTATGGTTTTAAGTGTGGAGTAGAAAAGATGAGTATTTTAAAGTATTTAATGAAGGACATACAGTTAGAGTGTTTCTGTATGCAATGCCAAATGACTGTATTCCACTTTGTGCACTGTTATGGCACTTCACAGTGAAATACATATTTGTTTTTCCTATCTGCTTTTAGGGTGATTATCCCTAACTCATCATCTTCAACACATTCTGACTATATAGCTATGGCATGTGACCATAATGAAAAGTTTTCATAAAAATACCACTTCTTCTATGACAGCCTTATCAGTTTTATTTGCTAAAACTTAACTTTGACTATTATATTTACCAAATAGAGAGCAATTCCTCCTCCTATGAGAAAGCCACAGTAAACATCAACTGGATGATTCTTATACTGGGTGATACGAGTCAGACCGCATATAATTCCACAGATGATAAAAGCAAAAACCAAGAGTGGTTTCAGAAGTTTTGAAGAGTCTGTTAACGTAGAATTGAAGTACATCTTGAAAAAGAAAGAAATGAAGAAGCAGTTGAAGAAACTCAATTTTACCTAAGAGGATATTAATTTCTTGCATTCAATGTTTCTTTCACACATAGATAACTATTACACAGTAATAATACAAATAACCAGTTTAATTTTATTGTACAGCCCTGTTAAAATTTGCACTTTTATTGTGGAAAGATCTGAGATCATGAGGAATGGATTTCCAAAAACACAGGCAGTTTTGCTTATCGACATGAATTAGGATAAAGATTTTATGCCTAATACTGTTCACAGTCAGCCTAAATGTTCTGTAGATGTGACTAAGGAGCCACCACTTGTGAAATACAGAAGCCAGATGTCATGCCAGATGAAAGCAATAACCTGTTCTAACAAAAGCTACCACCAAATGCTTTAGAGATCCATTTCTCAGCTGAGGGCCATAATGTCAGGGAGGTCATTAAAATTAAGTGGAGTGGTTCATCAGTATTATTCCAAATTTTGGCCTTTTTCTGGGCCGAATAAATACTGGCAAGCTACCAGCATGTGCACAATTTCTATTATCTAATGAGGTTAACTTGTCACTGCTTTTTTTCCCCTGATTTTTACTGCATGAGTGATGGAATTACTTTTTAAACTTCAAGTACTTGTACAAACATTGTAGGCCATACAGAAAAAATGTTACTGGTCAGATGTGGAAAATCAGTTCTGATTGCTGTAGCACATCCTCCTGTTCTCTGCTAGTGACTGATGGGTTTATTCACTTGCATTGCAGTAGCACCTTGAAGGCCTCTGGGAGTAATTGTGCCATCTCATCCAAACTGCAATTCTCTTAAGGTCAAATCCAACTACATCACATGAATGTGTGGTCCTTAATGCCCCAAGTTTGAAGGCAGCAAATCAAGTGAAGACAGCAATAAAGAAAAGGCAGCATGCATAAAGGGTAATTTGAATGGTAAGTTAATATATCACTCTATAAGACAGATAAACACTGCATTTTTATGTGGATTATATGAGGCATCAAATATACTTTAATATTACACTTTTTGTTGCTTCTCAACAAAGGATGTGAAACAATTGAATTTTTTCCTAGTTTTTTAACAACTACAATAAAAACAGCCCTATTAGTAGCTTTATTTTTCTTTCAAATTGGGAGGATAAAAACTTACAACCACCCAAGACACCTAGGCAACACATCACTTTACGATACACAGCAAATTACTTTCTGACTTTGTCTTGTGTACAGGAAACCAGAGTTGGTTACTCACCGAAATATACACTGCTGCAAAGGCTGCCAGGGTGGCATGTTGAGAAGGGAATGACTTTCTGCCAAGGAAGGACAATCAAATTATGCTTCTCAGTTTAAACTCACTGTACTAGTTCTCACTGAAAAAAACACTGGGTGGTACAGTCATTTTCATCTTACACCTCCCAAGCAATATGTGATTTATCAGTAACATTCAATTTCTACATTTCTGTATTCTGGAGAAAGAGCCATGGTTAATGTAATGCCTTTACTTTGAAGTAAATATTTAGTGTGAAACTCCTTCTGTGTACTAAGTGTATGTACTTAGAGGGCAGTGAGAACAAGATAGAAACTGCTTACTTGATTGAAATATCTATATATTTATTTCTAAAAATAACTTTCCACAGAAGTACCTAAATATAAAACTTGTTAAATGCATGAACTTTGATCTTATGGTTATTCTCATTTACTTCACTTTCACTCTTTTCAAAGTAAGGATTCATACACTTTGATAATCAGGCCCTAATTTCAGCAACTGCCTTCATCATCTTTGCTACTTCTTCATTAACTATGTGTCTTTAGGGGGTTTTTTGATTTTTTTTGTGTGTGTGCGTGTGTGTTTTTGTTTTTTATTTTTAAATTTCAGCACTTTATAACATGACAGGAGTGAATGGAGCTCAAGAACAGGGAGAGGGTATTTTAAGAATAACTAGGCTCCTCCCTGATGCACAGAACAATGAAAATATGACCAAACTCTAAAAGACAGTAGGCAATATCGTCTATTCTTGAAATTGCTGAGGTCTTTTGCTCCCATTGAAAACCTGGAGACTTGAATGATGTGGACTGGGTCATGAGTCAGAAACTTCAGATATAAGAATTAAAAAGTGACAACTGAGCTTCTACTTCTCTGACAAGAATAGGAGGGTTTGTGTAAGTATAAGCTACACAGAACCATCACATGAGACTCTCTAACAGTTTAACATTATTCTTATAGACTCATTTCAATCCTCTAGAAAAACACGAAGAAAAGTGATGGGAACACAAAGGAGAGATTTTTAAGCAGCAGAGGGAAAAACAGCTGAGAGTGGACATCTAATCATAGCTTGTAGAAGACCTAAAAACTTCTATGACCTCTGAGCTCTAGAAGTGAGTAAGATGCAGTGAAGATGCATAGCATTTTGTATCTGTACATTTACCTTCTTAAAATGGTATGGACATGTAATATAACATGCTGGCTGTCTTGGTGAAGAGGTCACAGTAGCAACCTTCACCTCAGAAAGCTCACCTTGGCACAAACACTTGAACAATCATTTGGCCTCACAGATGGGTCTTGCCACCCTATCTGGTCTCAATGTACTGCCACTTTCCTAGCAACACCTGAGTTAGCTGGTTTAAAATAGCCAAGACAGAAACATAGCACTTTAAGTTTAGACAAAGACATTTTTTTCTGCAGAGCAAGAGTCTACTTTTTAAATTTCTTTCCTATGCATTTTACCTTGTCTATTCTACATAATTAATTGACAGTCAAAGATGTGCATGTAGTTCAGTGTGAATGCTGCACTGCTGACCTGAATTTGAGCCCACAGCTCCAGCAGATTCATGACTCTGGCCAAGATGAAATCTGCAGGATTCCTTTTTCATTTCTAGAGACAGACCTAACTTCCACCTTTTTAAAAATTTTTCCTCCCTGAACAAATCTTTCACAAATAGTATCCCTGGGGAACAAGTTCAGGGTTGAGGATAGCCGAATAGAGACATGAAAAAAAAGCAAATATTTATAATAGCTAATCAAGTCCTTTACTCTGTGCAGGTTTTAGTGAAGCATAAATCTACTTACAGTCTCTGTGGAGCTAATGTGTAGATTTGATTCTATGAACTTTAGTACCACTCAGAACTTAACATTAATTTGATGGCATTTTTACAGTATATAAAGCACATCACTATGCTACAGTCAATTCTCTCTTTACTTGCTATCCGTATGCTTTCAGGGTAAGCACAGACTAAATGCATTCTCTGAACTCTCTAATGGTATCACTGCTTTTGTTCCTCTATTTTTTTTATTATCTCTTAATCTAAGATGAAAATAATTCAAGCTAAAAATATGTAGCCTTTATTTATGGTTCTGTATTGAAAAGGTGAACAAAGGTCTCAAAAAAACACGTCCTGAACTTGGATGACAGTGTATCACTCTAATGCTCATGCATGAGGATGTGTACAGGGGGAGCAAGGAAAAGAAAGAGTCGTACCGAGAGTCATATTGAGTCAGAACATCAGAAATGACAGAGGATAGAGACTTCACTAGAGATCTGAATAGAAATTATTGAAAAGGCTCTTTGAAGATAAATAGAGGAAAAGACGGACAATAGGGACAACTGGATATTTGGGGATGTAGCAGGAAAGTGATTTCATGTAATCAGCTGGACAATTATGTGTTCTTCTCTATACTTTTCCTGGAGGAGTCTAGAGGCAAATTTCTGGAGCCAAAGTTTCTGGGAAGTACAAATAAAAAATTAAGGCCATTAGGAGTCTCAGAATAAATCCCTTACAAACTGAAATGACTGAAGTCAGACTAAGCTCCTGGACTGTAGAATATATAATTCCTAGAGTAGATGCTACACATATTAATAATTGTATAGGAAATTGTCTCCTAGGAGGGAAAATAGCTACTGACTGTGCTTCAGAGTCTGACAAAGTCTTCCAAAGCCCACTAACATATTTAAAAAGGAAATTGAACACCACTGAAAAGACATTTATACACTCACCTTTGTTATAAAAACCAGAAACTCATTCAGACTTTAACTAGAAAAAAGTCTTGAAACTGAGACAAAAAATAACAAATAAAATGAACACTTAAAAATTTAGGCAATGAAGGATAGAACCAACCTTCCAGCATTGATAATATTGAGATCAGCTCCTGAGCAAATATCTTCCACAACATATGAATTCTCTGAGCATGATACATTTAAAGATGTGTAGTTAGGCTTGCAAACAGTCAAGAAATATGGTGCCTGATATCCTGTTGATAGCTGTATAATATCAGTAACAAGAGCAGTTGCACAAAGACCAAACACATGAACACCTAGGAGAGAAATCAACACAGTCTGTCAACTTTATTATATTCATTAATTAATTACTTGTGCAAAATACATTTAACAGAACTCTGTTGGCTTGTGTCATTGGACTTGAAAGAATTTAACTCAAGAATAAGAGGGTTTTTTAATGAAAGTTTATTGTAAAGTTGAATTCTTTAATATAAAAATTAAAATAATTTATGCTTTCTTCCTGTTGATACTTAACATTTTGTTTTGATGACTTGATGTCCTCCAACATATTTTCATAAAAGTTAACTACACTGGAGCTGCTTCAATTTGGAAAGAAGTTTTCTGAACAGGCTAAAGGATAGCCAGCTATTTGAGGAGAACACGTGTGCTTATCCAGTGCTTGGACTTTCCCACTGGAATACAAGCACTAAATAACATGGGCAGTTGCCCATCAGATCATTGCCCAACAGCTCTGAAGACCTGTTCTCTTCTTACCACCATATAATCACCAGCTAGTGATAACTTTGGCTACCTGCACACTTTTGATAATTTTTGAATATTGTGTCCTTGCCTCTAATATAAATATTTCAGTCTATTTCCATGTTTCTATCTAATTAATAATGCCAAATTCACAAGGTAATTGAAGCAATGCAATTGGTTTGCTGAACATTTTCAGTTGCATTTCTCCTAAAGATCTGCCTGTAATTCCCTACTTGTGTTCATATAGATAAATTTATTTTTCTTAGAATTGAAAGAATGTTAAAGTCATTAAAATATGAGAGAAACTGCAAATACAGAGTATGAACCAGGAATGAAATTCATGTCTTTGAGCTTGTCTTTTTGCTGATGGAATATCTAACAAGAGAAGTGGACATAGGGTATCTTTACAGTCCTGCTTGCTCATGTTGTAATCTACCAACCCTCTGCTTACTTCCTTGCTGCTGCTCCTCAGAGGATGCTTTGCTGGTCAGAGATTGTACAACCTCGCTTGCCATACCTTTCTGCTTGCTAGACTTGTAGAAACCCAGTGAAGAGTTGTCCTACCACGTTTTCAGTCTGCTGCCCTGCTGGTTGTCTTAGCCTAGCCTGCCCTCTCTAAAGAATATCTGAAACAGAGTAAACCTTTCCTTTAACCTCTTATCAATACAGGAAATTAACTGTAAGAAGGGGATCAAAGTTCAGTTGCCTTTTCAAATACAGTTTTTCATAAATGACAATTAAAACTAAGTAAAACAAAACAACTGAACATGTTCCTCTGTCATTTAAGTTGCCAGATTCTAGCCCTTTCTGAGAAGAAGATGAACACATTCCAGAAAAAGAATGCCAAACCTACTATGAGTTTCTGACAAGTTTTCACTGTCATGCTGAATACTGTGACAGGTGGGTTGCATCCTTATGATGCACTGAAGACAGGCATGGGAAACTATACACTGAAATCATTAAAAGGCAGGCAGCTCAAGGTGGGCAGTGAGGGAAAAACAAATTATTCTTTTAGTAATACTGACAATAGTACCAGAAAGGAAAGAGAAAACAGAGAGTGTAGATGCTGTATTACTGAGTATGGGGCTGCTCTGTTGCAGTTTTACAGTTTCTTCTCACATTTTCTAGCAGAAGAAGACTTATGCCAGTGATTGTTCTGTTCTGAAAGGCTGTTTTGGAGAACGAAACCTGCATGCTGAAAGGTATGTGGAAAGCTCTACTTTGTGACTAACATTTGAAACCCACCAACAAATCTGACAGCTCTTCTAAGAAAAGAATTGAAGTTGCATCCTCCTGCATTAATATTGGCCTCTGTTCCAATCCCATTTCTTCTTTTGGACAGGCAACAGTAGAGAATTCCTTCTCCTATCATTATCTGCAATGACAAAGGAGCCATTAAATTAAATGTAGCACTTACTCAGAAGATCCTGATTGAATTTAAAGGGCTGAAATATAACTGTACCACAACCAATGTCATCCACTGACAAATACTTGCCTTTAAAATATTTGTATCAATATGTGAACATGGAGTAATGCAACTTAGCCTGAGTAAGGGAAGGCAAGAAGGTGGCCTGAAGTTAAATGCAAATGGCATACAGGATACAGTGCTCAGTGCCATCCAGGCCTTGATCTACAGCTGAAACTTAATGCTTCTACAATAAAAAAGCAATAATCATAAAATCTCACCTCTAAAATAATCCAGAGCCACTGCAATATCCTAGTGTTCCTGAGGTGGTTTTAGCATTCAGTCTTGGCTGCAAGCCTAGTAATCCCTAGCAGCTTCTAATTACATGACAGCCTGCTCTTCTGTATTTGTTTAATTTGGCTTGGGTTTTAACCAGATCCACAGCAGCAGAAAAAGTTCTGTCCTTATGGTCCCTCTGAACACACCAAGCAAAACAGATTATGACCAAAGTCCTAGACAAGAGTTTATAAAGGGAAGAATATAAATGAAAAATGGTGTTACTTGCTGAAAAATCCAGACTCATTTACACATTTGCAGTCCCAGATTCTATTGTCTTCCTTGTTCAATAGCACAACAACTTGGAAATCTGTACAGGGCTTGTACAGAGTTCAGAATAAGGGCATGGATTGAAATATGGAAATTAATGAGGCAGTTCTCACCACTAAAAGGAGGTTTAGCTTGCCTAGCCACAGCTGCATTGAAAACTAATACACGCAATACACAAAGCTTACAATGCAATGAGATGCCAAGCATCTGAATTATGTTGAATCTGCTGTAATTACCAGTGAGGTTTGTTCATACTAACACCCTTCACCCTAAGAGAGGAGAGATAAAACGGACAAGTTTAGTCTTACTCTCTTTTTAGCTAAAGGTTTAATAAATTGAAATTTCTTTGCCCAGAGAAGTTGAAATATTGAAGGCTGTCTTATGACATGCACAAGTCAGTGGTAAGGGTTATGTAGGGAATTTTAATTAGCTGAGAACTATGTTCACTATTATCTGTCTACATTTGATCAATTTGCAGCTGAAATTTCCCAGAGAAATCAGCAGTATTTCAAATTTAAAAGACTGAGAAATTGTAATGGTTTTTAGCCAAACTTTAGGGAATGGTTCAGGGAAAACAGCAGTCAGATGGATTAGCTTGTGTGATAGCGGGGAAAAAAAAAAGAGTGTGAAATTACAGTCCTATGTCAAGGAAAATTCAGAGGTTGGTATTTCCAAAGAAACAAACTCCCATAAACGAGAAGGCAATAGGACTGAAACTGCCAGCAGTGAATTTCTCTTGTGCAAATTGATTTCCCAAATCAATGTGATCTAATTTCCTGGTGATCTCTGTTAGAAAGGACCTTTAAGCA